>CM042088.1:52389078-52816578 GCA_023512835.1 Taxillus chinensis | reverse complement strand
GATCATAATAGTTGTGCTTATATGGGAAATGCTAATTAAGTCTAATGCATCCTCAACAAATTTGAGTAGAACAAAATTATCAAATCCCTGGCAAGATTGTTATAGATAGAAAAACTTAAAGCTATACAAAACATTAATAAATCCTTGAAAATTTGAGAGGCCAAATCAATGTTATTCCTTTCAACTACCATAAAATCAACAAACAAAACCCATGATTTAACTTATGTTTGATTGGGCAGGTTTTGTGAGAATAAGGTGACTGCTCCTATAGTGGGGTGTCCATGGATGGTAGTGGTGTTGGCTCTCCATAGAGAGACTCACTCGTTGATCTTGGAAACAGTGAGCATGCCTAGTTCGAGGCTTGGCTCTAAGGTTGACGAATGCGTGTACTACAAAAAAAAAGACTCTAGTAGCGGTTATATTGAGCTTTAGTGGCAGTTTTTAACCCCCACTAGCATAATTAGTAGTAGTTTGAAAACTGCCAGAAAAGTAAGCGCCACGACGGTAATAGTAGTGGTTTTTTATCAACTGCCGGAATAACCGTCACTAAGTACTTTTGGATTTAGTAGCAATTATTAACCCCCACTAAATCCTTTTAAAGTAAAAAATAAATAAATATTTAGTAGCAGTTTTTAACCGCCACTAAGCACTTTTTTTAAAATAAAAAATAAAAGCCGAAAGCAAACCAGTGTTGAACGTATAAATATAATTAATAACACATAATAATGAAAGATATTACTGATGAATGAATGATAGAATTGGTAAAGTCGGACAGAGAGGGACCACTGACCATAATGGAAAAGCATGTCTGCAAGTTGATTGCTTGCAGGGTATCATGCTGGCGGAGATAGCAGCTCAAACCAGATGCAAGTTTAACTTTTTCGGTTCATCTAGAACAAATTCAGCATACAAATCCTTTAATGCAATCACCACCGTAGTTATCAAAGGACCCATAATCGCTCCCTGCAGACACACACACATATAACGAGCAACATCAATTCCAGCTCCTAGTGACCTATCAAACTAACTCCATTTCCCATGATTGAAAATAATATATATTATCAAATTCATCATGGGTGATGGGACCATTACCTACAGATTGAAATATGGAAGAAAATAATGGAAGAACAGAAGCTACCTCCAATGTAGACGGGAACAATGTCATTCCACCAATGATGCTTAACCCGGTGAGATATGCATTATAACCAGGTTTGTGCTCCTGAATTTCAGATGTGCCATGACGGCTAAAATGTACCTACTTTCCAGCATCAATTGTACAACCGCTGGAAGTGTGGAAAGCCAGTATGGGATGATCGGCAATAGAGGACTGATGAAGGCAAGTAGAGTCGACATATACACGAAATGAATCGAGTATAGGCAATATATATGGAAATTAAAGTATAAAAAGCAAACCAGTGTTGAACGTTTCAAGGGCGGTCAGTGGGGAATTTTAGCAAACAGCTGGTAGGCACAGTCGGTACCCTCAGATTCCAGCGGCTTCACCAACGGCCATGCCAAGCATTCAAACGTACCTGTAAATAAACGGACTCAAAAAACCAGCAGGTCTTGCGCCAAGCCGAAGGGGAGATTCGTTCCCGCGAGGCCGAGCGGAGCAGCCTCGCCGGTCACAGAGGCAACGACCGAACAGGGCACGATCCCAAACCAGACTCCAAGGGATGCGATGCCGCCTCCCCCGATTTGCTAGCCACCCCGCAGTCGCTAAAGGAGGCACCGGAGAAGACGAACCGGGAATCGCCCAGTAAATCACCAGAGCAGTTGTGCGTGTTTTGTTTTTGTTTTGCTTGCTTTGACAACACTCAACAATAAACTGAACAATAAATGATTTTTGGATTTTTAGATTTATTGGCGCGACGCAAAAAACAAAGGGAGCAACGCCAAAAAACAAAAAAAAAAAAAAAATAGCGCGAGACCAAAGGAAAAAAAGAGTGCATCCTACAATAAACGTATTTATTGTAACAAAATAAATACTGTTGTAGCGGTTTTAAAGTAAATATATTTATTTAAAAATAAATAAATGTCTTTGGTGCGGTTTGAAACCTACTTAGTGGCGGTTTTTACTAACCGACACTAAGGAACTCTGCTACAAAAGTTATATTTTTTTTAGGTAGGGATGGTGTGTTTGTTTCCATGCATTGTTGTTTCATGAAATTGGTAGCATCGGGTGACGCCAGCTTCTTCTCGTCTACGATGTCTTATAACCACTGGTAGTGGTAAAGGCAGGCAACAATGAAAAAGAGAGAAGTTGAGGCAATAAGGGAGAAACTTTTTGCATACTTTAGCTTTAGGTTTCCACGCATTTAGTTTTAAGTTTAGTTGGGTTGTGCGGGCCAAAATTAATTGTTTTTTTAAATAATATTATTTATGAACGTTATTATATCTCTTTGTAAAGACTTACATAAATTATTGTTTGCAAATATATAAATGATTGGAATACTTGTTTATTTGAGTTTATTCGTTTATATTTGCAAGCAATATTATTTTTAAATGAATAAACTCAAATAATCTTTTATCCAATCAAACACAAGTTTATCCATGATCTTTCTATTAGTTTTATAGTCTCATATAATTATATAGCATGCCATAGGTAGGTTAAATATTTAATTAATATATTAGAATTCATAATTATAAAAAAAAGTTACGTATTTACTAAATTATTATTGGGTTAACCATATTTGATAGTACTTGAAAGGATTTTTTTCTGTTAGCTTTATCTTCTAAATTATATGTTCAACAAGTTCCTTTATTCATTAAAATAGGCATTCATTGTGAAATAGCATAACATGATTGTTGTAAAGTTTTGTAGTTCCTGTGTTAATGCAATATTATTTTCAACACAATTTTTTTTTCGTATTAGGTCCTATTTCATAAATCTGATTTATTTTTAAAAATATAATTATTTTTAAATACTGTGATCCAAATAAATTTTTATCACTGATAAAAATAATAACTTTAAATTTATTGAATTTATTATTTTTAAAAATAAATGTATTTTTAAAAACAACATAATCATACCAAATAATCCATTAAATTCTACGTTATTGCACATAGAGAAAAGAGAGTTGGTTGTGGCGAAGAATTTTATCGTTTGCTGGATACACCCCCCACCACCTGGACCGAGTTCGAAATTAAGAATATCAGTTCTCACCCTTCACTTATCCCTTTCCCTTTTTACATTTTGTGTATTTTCATATAATAAAAAAAAATATTATTATTGTTGTTGTTTTTTTTGTAAAGTACACAGGATGCAGATGATACTCACAAGTCACAACCCCTGTTCCCATTTCTTCTTCAGGTTATGGCATGCACACCTTTAGCCGTGGCCAGAGCACACACTTCATCGCCTTCCCCAATTCCGAAACTTAGGGTTTCCCAAAACCTCCATTCCAACCACAATCCCAACAATTTTCCTCAGTGATCAATCAATTTCACGCATAATTAAGCCTTACAATAAGAAATTAAGGGTTAATTCGTTCTTTAAACAAAAAAATCAAAATCAATCTCCAATCACGCACGCCCCCCATATCTACCCACTGTAAAGAGAGAGGAGAGTCACAGAGAGTTAAGGGAAAGAGAAGAACCTCCACTCTTCTACCCACCTCATCCGCCATTTGCACTCCATATCAACCCGAATAGCCTCCTGCATCAACCCCAAATTTGCTACAACTGCCCTAAACACCAAAAATAACCAAATATCCCCACTGCCTCAACCAAGAGACACTTCACCTCAACCAACTATTACTGCTATACCTCCCAAACCTCTACTTTCATGACTTAAATCACCCCCTACACCACCACACTGCTGCCACCTTAAAATCCAGCAAAACCCCCCTCAACCTCAACCAAAACTCCAACAGTACTATATACCCCTCTGTCCCATCAACCAAAATCCCCAAATCAACGCTGCCATAGCTCCTATCATATTTTTGTCATCTAAACCATCCTCAAAACCCCTAAATTTTCCCTATTATCTCTCTATCCCAAACCATACAACCCGCCACCATTTCAACAAACGAGGGTAAATCAATACTCAATCGAAGGGCTCTCTCTTCTTCAACATTCAGGAAGCTTGGTTCCATTATTCTGAAACAAAGATATCAAACACTAAGGATCAAGGCAATTTTCCAGGGAGCTCACTTTGGAGGATTTCTAGTTTTCTTAAAATTATTATCTCAATATTAAATCAAGGTTCCTCTCTATTCCATTGAATATATATACTTGTTGTGAGCTTGTGCAATTTTGTTGTGTTTGATTGAATTGATATTATTAACCTTTGAGCAAAGTGTGAACTTGAAAGCATTGGCATGAAATTAGTAAAATTTTGATCTTGAATAAATTATATAATTTACCATTTTTTCTTTGCTAGTTGATTGTGTTTTATTATTGTATGTGAAATAAGAATAAAATAGACTTAAGGAAAGAGGGATTTATGTTGACTCTAAAAATGGTGTAGACAATCATTTTGAATTAAAAATCCTTGCATGCCCCGTAGCTTAATTTGGATTTAGAAAATCTTTGCATGTCACGTAGAATTATTTTTAAGATTTTGGTCATCTTGTTTGAACATTAATTTATTTCATTATAAGAAGTTGCAAACTTAAGTCAAAAAATCACCAATAATTAAAGCATGTAAACTTCTAGGCAATCTTGTTATTTAAATAAAATATGTAGGCGTAGATTCAACATCTAAAAAATAAAAAACCTTTAAAAAAAATAAAAAGACCTACAATTTAAAAACATTGAATTTTAAAAAAACAAACAAACCTTAAAAATCAATTTAAATCGGCCACATAGTCAAATAATTAATGCTTAATCCAGATTACTTAGACAAAAAATATTTGTTGCAAATGCATATTTTTCTTTATTTTTTAAAAATAAATATCTTAAAACTTTTTTAAAAAGTTTGAAATTTGTTTTGTTTTTCAAACTTTTGTGACAAAATACCAATTGGGAAAAGAAATGATTTCACTCACTACCTTTTGTAAGGGGAAGCTATTCATTATTAGAATTCATTGATTTTACATTTCATAAAAGTAAAAGAAATTAAAACAAGAACAAATTCTCTCTTTCTAAAATAATTATCAACTTCAAGAATCAAGATACTATGAGGATATTAATTGTTAATCTTTTTTCCCGCATGACCCATTCCCAAACAATTTTGATGGCATAATAAGATAAGTTTGAGCACATCACAATAATAACAAATGACTAAACACATTCAGTCCCAACATAACGACACTGAAAGTATATTTTTTAAAAATATATTATATCATCCATAAGTATATTTTCATAATATTTATCTTTGTTTTTATTTTTGAATATTTAATACTTAAATTTATTAAAATATGTGAGTTGTTGGTCAATTCGACGTTTACTCTTCCCTCCAGAGTTCGCTTGACAGTGGTGGGAGATAGTTTTGACATTTGTGTTAGCATGTGTGGCCTGGGCAGGGTGGGCTACCGTGTGGTCGTGCATATTTGGCCGAAAGTAAATGAATAACATATTTGGCATATTATGGTTTTGGGTAATGAAACTATGAAAGATTACATCCGGTAATGTATGTCACAATTTTGGAGATAATTAGTATGAAAAAGACTTACAATATTATCTATTTTAACCGGATAATATTCGAATACCCGAATATTATATGCTTTTTATATTTGCTTTACTCTCCTGCTTTTAGCCTTCTTCCACCTCCGCTACCCTAAACTTGAGTGTGAACTGTGAACTGTAAAGACACCAGACAGCGAGGGAGGACCCTTGACCCATAATCCCCTACCGCTACGCCTTCTTGTCTTCTCACCACTTCCCTCTACCCACCCCAGCCAGCCAGCCACTTCCCTATGGCTCTCTGCAACATTTTCCATGGCGCCTCCACCGTCTTCTTCTTCTTCTTCTTCTTCTTCCTCCTCCTCCTTATAATAATCCCCTCTGTAACTCCTCTATCCTTCAACTTCACCAGCTTCGATCCCGCCATCACCCGCAGCCAAATCACCTTCGAGGGCGACGCCTCCGTCTTCAACTCCTCCATCCTGCTCACCAAAAACCTCCTCGTCTTGCCGGTGGACCAGAGGAGTCAGAGCACCGTGGGCCGCGCCACCTATTCCTCTCCCGTGCGCCTCCGGGACCCCGCCTCCGGCGCCCTCGCCGACTTCGCCACCCACTTCTCCTTCGCCGTCGACTCCAAAGGCAACTCCACCTTCGCCGACGGACTCGCCTTCTTCTTCGCCCCCATCGACTTCCCCTTCCCGAGCGTCCGCACCGGCGGCGGCCTCGGCCTCATCGACGGCCTCGGCAACAGCAGCCGCTTCGTCGCCGTCGAGTTCGACACGTTCAGCAACGAGTGGGATCCGGTGGGGGGCAGCCACGTGGGGATCGACGTCAATACCATGATTTCAGTGACTAATACCACCTGGTTCAGCAGTATCAGGGACGGCAGGACCAACGACGTTTCCATCACTTACGATTCCGGGTCCAAAAACCTAACCGTGTCCTTCACCGGGTTCCCAAACGGCACCACCAGTATCGTCCAGAGCCTTTCTTACTCGATCGACCTGAAAGCTTACTTGCCCGAATTCGTCAAAATCGGATTCTCCGCCGCCACCGGGAGGTACTTTGAGCTTCACACCATTCACTCCTGGCGATTCAACTCATCCCAACTCCCAATCAGTGAAACTAAGAGTAGAGAAAGCAGCAAGCAGGGTGTTGTGTTGGGATTGAGCCTCGGGGCAAGCCTCGCGCTCATCGTTGCTGCTGGGTTCTGTTTGTCTTATTTTGTGATCTGGAAGAAGAAAAAATCCCAAAACGATGAGTTCGCGGAAGGCGAATTCGACAGCAACGCCGGGCCCAGGAGGTTTTCATACCGCGAGTTGGCGCGAGCCACTGGCAACTTCTCTGATGCGTCGAAGCTCGGCACCGGTGGCTTCGGATCGGTGTACAAGGGCGTGTTAAACTTGAAGGGGTCGGACGAACCGGTGGCCGTGAAGCGCGTGTCGCGGGACTCGAAGCAGGGGATACGGGAGTACGCGGCGGAGATCAGGAGCATCAGTCGGTTGCGGCACCGGAATGTGGTGCAGCTGATGGGGTGGTGCCACCAGAAGCGGAACAGCCTCCTCCTGGTCTACGAGTTCATGCCCAACGGCAGCCTGGACTCTCACCTGTTTGGAGGAGAGACCGAATCGGGGGTGGTGTTGACTTGGGCCAGCAGGTACCGAATCGCTCTCAATCTGGCCGCCGCTTTGCTTTACCTGCAAGAGGAATGGGACCAGTGTGTGGTGCACAGAGACATTAAGTCCAGCAACGTGATGCTCGATTCGGATTTGAACGCCAAGCTCGGCGACTTCGGCCTCGCCAGGCTCGTCGACCACGCCAGGGGCGCGAGGACGACGGCCGTGGCCGGAACCATGGGCTACATGGCGCCGGAGTGCGTCACCGCCGGGCGCGCCTCCAAGGAGTCCGACGTGTACAGCTTCGGAATCGTCGTGCTTGAAATTGCTTGCGGGAGGAGGCCGATGGACCCGGACGCGGGGGCGGAGGGGGAGGTGCTGATGTTGGAGTGGGTGTGGGACCTGTACGGAGCCCGGAGGATTTTGGAGGCGGCGGACTGTCGGCTGCGCGGGGACTTCGACGAGAGGGAGATGCGGTGTCTGATGGTGGTGGGGCTGTGGTGCGCCCACCCTGACCAGAACCTCCGGCCGGCGATCAGGGAGGCGATCGCGGCGTTGAAGTTCGAGGCTGCGTTGCCGGAGCTACCTCCGAAAATGCCGGTGCCGATTTACATGGCTGACGAGGGGAGCATGGAATGCATGTTTTCGGTGCCGTCGTCGGTGACTACAAACAGCGGTGCTGGGGCGGCGAGCATGGCGGCACAGACGGGGTCTTCGTTCTTTACCAACGATGATACCTCGTCGGTGACCCCATCTCTCGTGGGTTAGAGGGTCGGGAGAAAAAAATAAAAAAAGCTTCCGTGGTCGTTTTTTTTTTTTTTTTGGTTGGTTTTTACAATAAATTTAATTTATTTTGGAAAAAAAAAAATCTTTACAAGTTCAAAAAAATTTCTCAAAATAACTATTTAAAAACGGTGTCGAAAATGTTGTTTTGGCCAGGTGTTTTGGAAAGTTTCATTCTATTATAAACGAATTTTTATTAACCTAAAAAATTCATTCTAATAAATTTTCTATCTCACTCGAGAATTTAATATATTTTTTATTTTTATTTTTATTTTTTATTTTTATTTCTTTTATTGATTATTTATTAATAAATATTATTTTAATATATATATATATATAATTAAAATGAAAAGTCTAAAGTTAAATATATAAAATTACTTTTCATAAATAAAAAAATTTATAATATAAAATGAGTTGCTTTTATTGAGTTTGTTTGGGAATAATTTTTATTTTGAGTATTTAAATACAAATATTATATAAATGCTTTTCTCATTGTCGGTCACGATCTGTTGCTGCTAATGTGCTGCGCCAAATATTTTCCCATCAGCACCTCCAGAACAATCACTGCGACAACCCGGTATGCGGCATCCGACAAACCTGACACCAATTTGCGCGGCATGCGGCGTGCCCGATCAACCCCTCTACAACGTGTGGTGTGCAACATTCCCGTACTTTAATTCAGGGAGATAAGTAGAGAGAAAGAGATGTGTTGTGTCCAGGCGATGTGTGTGGGAAACAATGGTGGGAGAAGCAATAGAGAGTTTAGTGGGAATATAATTACCAAACAAAACACCTTGTATCTAAATCTACGTAAAACCATTTTTAATATAAAATTTAAATACATTTTTTTGATAACATAAAACTCAAAACAAGATTAAACATAGCCGATTTTATCCTTTGTTTTGTTTGGTAGAGTATAGAAAATGAGTGGAAGAATTTGATATGAAAAACGGATGGAAAGAAAATAACTGGAAAGAAAATATGTGGAAAAAAATATTATTTGATTGGGGTAGAAAAGATAGAGAAAAGTTATTGAATAGAATTATTTAAAATAAAATTTAAAAATAATAAGAAAATATGAATTACCTATATTATTTTTTATCTGATTCAAATACACAATATATTCGATTTTTCAACTTTAATTTAATAGTCATGATTTTTCAAATAGTCTGACTGGCACACGATAGCCTAACGCACAATATATTCGATTTTTCAGCTTTAATTACATTCAAATAGTCTTGAATCTTGATTTGTCAAATACACAAGTCGATAGCCTAGCGCACAACGACGGCATGGCGCGCCTAGCGCCTGCCGCATGACATTCAAATAGTCTTGAATCTTGATTTGAATCTTGATTTGTCAAATACACAAGTCGGCAGCCTAGCGCCTGCCGCATGACGATGACGATGACGGCATGGCGCGCCTACCGCATGACAACGACGATGACGGCCTGGCGTGCGATGACGGCGCACGACGACGGTGAGAGCAAGTCATCTTTCTTCGCCTCATTTTTAGATCTGGTGGTGGTGAAACAGAGACGTTGGTGGATGGTGGTGAGAGGGACGTGGAAAAGGCGAGGGAAGTTTTGTCTAAGTTTCGATTACTGTTTCTTTTCCACGACAGATTACACAGTTTTGGACGTCACAAAAAACTATCCATTAAAGTCTCATTTTTCACCTTTTCTTGTAGTATTTCTCTACCAACCAAACACGGACCTCTTTTCTTTACCTATTTAGTTTTCTATAGCTTTTCTATACCAACCAAACACAAGGTTAATGAGGATGAGAAAACTTCAAAACTAACAAAACCTTCAAAATAATTTAATTTGGTGTATTTAAGTTCCATTGTTGAAATCAGTTTCCCCTAGGGAGGTGCTCTTTTAGGAATCAGGGTCCTCTACAATTACTACATAGTACAGCCTATTAAAATTGTGTCATTTTGATATTTTTTATATCAAAACTATGCTGTTTTGGTATGCAATTTTAAAAAATATTAAAATGGCATAATTTTGATATATTATACCATACAGTAACTATAGAGGATCTTAACTCCTCTTTTAGATGGTCACGGTCAGATCAATGTGATTGGTTAATTCAAAAGTCAATACATTGCATAAATCGATGAATATAAAAAAAATATCCTGTATTGGTCTCATCAAATGCTAAAATTTGTAATTTTGAGCTATGGTGATTCTTTTATTCACATCAAATTTAAAGATGTACTACTCATATCTCTTTTCCCGCTCTTCTTTATGCTCCCCACCTTTTCCCTCTCATATGTGCATTTTTTTTCATTATTCATCATCGACCACGGAAACCATTTTCTCAAATTCAAACCGAGAAATTTCATTACTATATCCCTCCTCTCTTCCATCGTATTTCAGTACTAATTGGATCCTTCAAATTCAAGTATGACTCAAATTTTTCACATCAATATCATTGGTGTCATGTCAGTTTTTTTCTTTCCCTTTCTCTCTTCTATTGTTTTCAAGTACTAATTGATAAATTCTTTGTACAAAAACATCTTGCATGCTTTGGGTTGGTTTAGATCATATTCATAAGTTGGTTGATTTTTTTTTCGACCATGGGGCCTTTGCTTAAAATACAAGTACTAATTCTTAACGTTTTGTTCTCCTTCAACCCAAGTTCCGATCTATTCCAACATTTTATTATTTATATGATTTTATGGTCAGTTTCAATTAGGCTTTTGCTCTCAATTTAGTTCTTAATTTTTTATTATATTTTTACCCTAATTGCTGCTTCACGTTGGTTGATTGACAAAATAATTTTGATTATAGAAATTTAATGTATTTAATTTATAGATTGAGTATGGTTTATGATTATTGAGTTTGGTTCAACACATTTTATGATTTTTTTTAAAATTTGTGGGGTACCCCTACACTGATTTTGTTATTGCTCATATAATATAATGTGAAGTAGTTGTAGCTTTTTAGTAGCTTATGTTGGAAACCTATAGGCTAACTTTGATACTTATCATTTCTTTAATTGGAATATTATTTTATTTTTGTGTCTAATTTTTGTTTGACATCTGAATTATGGGGTTAACTAATTTTTAATTGATTTTCTTGTCCTTATTTCTTTACAAAAGTTTTTTTCCCTATTATAGTCAATCATTCATTCGAGAACATTTGTTGTTTTTATTTTTTTACATTGTTTTGTTTGTCTTTAAAAAATCAAAACTTTTGTCTATTCTTGGTAGTCATATGTGGTAGTAGTATTATTATTTTTTTATGTGTTGCTTTGTGTAACAACTTAGAAATTAGTTTTTTTTAAGGATGAACAACTTGTTGTAAGAGGACCCAATCTTCACTAATGAATTACAAAGTAGAGGATAAAAGCCTTATAACCACTCCAACATTACACAACATTCTAATAAAGTGAGCCCAAATTCTCTTTACTATGAATGGATGGCTCCAACAAAAAAAAGTTCAAAGGGAAGCTTCTTTCTCTAGTGAGGAGGATAATGTACTTATCACTAATTGGCTCACATTAATATTGATGCCTTTTGGAGGATTGATGAGAAATACACTCAAATATGGGAGAGGATTTTTGATTTTATAACCAATACACAAAATCACATACTTTTGGCTCACAAATAAGTTTTTATGCATATATAATGCGAATAGAGTCATTGTACCAAAGTGTTGCAACCAAACATGATAAGGTATATGTTGTTTCCCTTTAATAATAAGGCTTATATATATTGATAAAAACCTTATGCCAACACAAGATGCTGTAACCAAATTAGAGCATGAAGTGCAAAAGGAACTTTGCATGAGATGGTGATCAATCGTAACATGAGCTCTCTGTGCACATATCATGCACATAGTGTTGCTAGGTGCAGCCCATTGTGCACGTAATGTCGCTATATGTTATTCATAGGAGAGAGAATGTTTTTTGAAAATAGTATATATTTGTTAAAATCAAGTATAAAAATAATATCTAGTGGGTTTAAGTAATAAAATAAAATAAAATAATATTTAAAAATTTAAATATTAAAAATAATTATGAAACTCACTATTTTTAAAATAAATTTTAAATATATATTATTATTAAAATTTAAAAGTTACGGGCTCAATAAGTTCACATGAGCACACAACTTTTAAAAATAATACCCAAAACCATTGATAATAAACATACAAATTATCGGGGTTAAACGCTGTTGATGCTTGACTACTCATAACTTTTTTTTAAGTGAATTTGTGTGTGTTTTTTTTCTTGACTTGAGGAAAGAATAAATGAAAATAAAGTATATATTCCTTTATTTCTATTTCTATGAAGTTTGTCACCCCGTACCACGTTTAAAATATTTTAGGATGGCATAATTATTGGCACTTTAATGAGGGTAAAATAAATTTCAAAGTTAAAGTAATGTAAGGGCTTTCCTACAAAAAAAAAATCAGAGAAAGCTAAAAATAATAGATAAATAAAAGCATCTATAATGTTATTAATTAAAATTAAATGTAATTACCATATTATTTTAGTTAAGTAGTTAATCATACTGAATTAATTTTTTTCTTTGATTGTAACTTTTTAGATTTATCTTTATTCATCAAATACTTCCAAATTAATTAATGATAATTTGCTCAGAAAATGTGTTTGGTGATGCGATTATGATATAATAACCTTAAATAAAGTTAAAAATTATTTTAAATTTAAATAACTTTATTATTATCACTTATGTATGACTAATTTGTTACAGACGTTGGATAGGAGGCTTGGAAGACCTTCTAGTGCTCTTTCATACTCGAAAAAATAAGCAGAAAAACTGCAAACAGCAAGTCTTCGTTTGCAAAGGCATCATGGCACCAACAAATTTGAAAATCAACTCTCTATCACATTCTATCTAGATAATCCACCTTTGTCGACGAGTCTGTAGGATACGGGCGATTCGATTCTTATATCACGGGTCAAATTTCCTGCGCGTTTCCCACTTAAAAAAAAAAAAAAAAGCAGAGCCGAACTCAGGTCTATGAGCAAACTATTTGACCATGTTATTTTTAAAATAAAATAATCGTTTTCACTTCCATCCAATGCGAATCCTATGCCGGCTAGCTGGCCAGAGAGTCGTACGAATCGTCTTCGTCGTCGTCGGACGGAGTTGCCTCCGCCGCCGCGGTCGGAGATGCACTCGAGGTCGTACGTCGTTGGAGGGTGAGGGCGCCTTTCTGGGTGCCGACGGAGAAGGAGGGAGGGAAGGAGGAAGAGGGAGTGCATGCCGGGCGGCGTTCGATGTCGTCAGCCAAATCCGTGCGGCGGGCAGCAGTCAAGGATTACGGGTTTGATTTCTGATTCCAATGTTGTCTAATTTTGAATGTCTCATTTCGTCTTATGTTGTTTCTAGCTAGCTAACTGCTGTGTTCAGTTTCGGGTTTCCCAACTGTGTGCTGGCCGTTTCTTGTTGCACGGGATGAGCTATGAAGCAGGTTAAGTAAATCTAAGCGAATCATAAGGCCTGCCTCGATCACGGCATTCAGCCTGATGGCCAGATGCCCAGCGACAAAGACTCTTGGTGGTGGAGAATGGAGAGATGATGCTTTCAATACTTTCTTCAGTGAGACCGAGGCCGGGAAGCATGTTTTACGTGGGATGTTTGTCTCAGACTAATAAAGTAACAGATTCTAAGAAGCAAGAATTTTGTGTAAATGTTACTGATGTACAGGCCGACTAACGAGGATCAAAAACGAACACTAAATTGATATTGGTTGTCCTATTATCTTCATTCATTAGAGTGTTTTGTAATATTTATACAACATGTCTTTGTTGATCTTGAACCCACTGTTGTCATTGACCAAGTGAGGACTGGAACATACGTACCCCGTACCCGTTGGCTGTTGGATACGGGTGGATATATAAAATGATAAATTCGGATATTTGAATTCGATGTTGCCCGACTCAAAAACCGACCCGTTTAATCCCATTCCTGGAATCCTGGTGGTGGTACTGGTGGGAGGAAATCTGTGGGACTCGCTCTCATCCATTCCGCGTTGCAGTTGCGCCTCCCTTTTTTCCCCACCACCCGGTCCACATTGCGCCGCCGCTTTTAAAATATGGACACGATGGTTCTCCAAATTACGGAAATGCCACTCCCCATCAAATCTCCCCACCTATAACCTCCCCCCGATCCCTCTGTTTCGCCACCGTTACTCTCTCGCGATCCAAGTCGCGGTATGGAGCAGTGAATTTGGGATTGTTCTTGGAGTTACCGAGGAGTCGGAGGAGGGGGTTTTAGTTATACTTTTTTTTTTGTTTGTTTCTTGTTTTTTTGATTTTTCGCCATCTGGGTGTTTGGAGTTACTACTGAGTCGCAGGAGCGAGTTCCAATCTCAATTTTTTGTCGCTGCTTGTGTGTTTTTAGGAGCCTTGCTTGCAGTGTGTCAGGGTTGGTCCTCATGTTCGATTTTGGCTGTCTAAGCCAAGCTTGTAATGTTCTAGGGTTGTTCCTCATGTTCGGTTTCGGATTCAAGGTGTTCCGATATGGTGGTTGCCATTGCAAGGGTTTGGTTCGATTGCTGCGCGCTTTCAAAGGGCCGTCGTTTGATCCGAGAGCCCTGAATCGTTGCGACCCAGGTGCCGATTGGTTAAAATTTTTCGAGAAACCGAACTTACCACCATCGGAGAGCAGAGAGATCGCGAGTTTGAACAGTGAGGACCAAAAACAGTTTAACAGGGAAGATGATGACGAGTTTGAGATCCAATGGCTGCGGAGAATGCTTGAGATGGAGAAGCAGCGAGCTGACGCGGCGTGTTTGGAGCTGGAGAAGGAAAGGGCGGCGGCGGCCACTGCGGCTGAGGAGGCCATGGCCATGGTTTTTCGCCTGCAGAGCGAGAAGAGCGCAATAGACATGGAAGCGCACCAGTTCCGTCGATTGGCGGAGCAGAAGCAGTGCTATGACCGAGAACTAATCATGTTATTGCGTTTGAGATTAGCAGAGCTTGAGTGCGGCAGCGGCTCATTAGCATATCCAGTAGGGTCTTGCAGTGAAGTTTTAAGTCAATATGAGAAGTCGGATGAGTGTGGAGTGAGTGAAGAAATTCATCCCAGTTGGGGCCATTTTGATTTCTCCTTTGATGATGGGCTTGAAGCTTGAAAACGATGAGTTTGTTTTATTATATCCCAGTGATGATATTTGCTGAGTGAATTGACATTCGTCGGGTCCTCTTTTTTTCTTCTTTTTATATTAATGATGTATGTATATATATATGCATGCAGTTGCCAATGAAAATATATTCAAACCTTATAACTTTATGTTTTCTAATTATTTAGTACACGTTTGGTAAGTGATTATAAAACTGGATGAAATATTTACATGAGAAATTGAATAAATCTTTTAATTATCTTTCTTGTAATATGAAAAACAAGTAAGATAATGTTCTCATAAAATTATTAAAATTTATTAAATATTTTTTTTATTAAACAAAAAAAAATCTCTTGTGTTGCAACAGGCGGGGGGCTGGGCGGCGGCAGATTAGGTTGCGGGGGGTGTCTAGCGGTGTCGTTGTAGCAGGCAGAGGATCTGGAGGCAGCAGATCGAGGGGGAGGTTGCGTGCATAGAGGAGCATCGAGCCGGGAGAGAGGGTTGCGTCAAGGATGGGAGAGGCGGGTGTCGGGAGGGGGTTACGTCGGGGGAGAGCATAGGGGGGATGGGGTGTTGCAACGGCGAAGGGTTAGGGAGGGGGAGGGGTGAAGTGATGGGGAGAGGGAGCGGGGAGAGAAAGAGAGGAAAAATAAATAAAAAAATAGGTATAAAAAGAAAAAAGGTTTACTTATGCAATGGAACCTTAGTAAACTAGGAGACCGTGGGGAATCAATTTTTCCCTCTATGGGGGTAAAAGGTTCCTACGGGAATTTAATTCCTTTATCTATTTTTTTATCAAACGTGAGAAAGGAATGTAATCGATTTTTTTTTCTTTTCTCACGTATCAAACATGACATCATTAGAAGTTTGGGAAAAATGAGTTTACATTAGTGTTTTTAATATAAAATTTAAAAATAGTAAGCAAAAAAAATCTCCATAAAAGATTATTATTTAATTTTAAAAATATTTTTTGACATACACATGCTTGTGTTTTGTTGTAATAAATATAATAAAAGAAAAAATAACAAATATAATTTTAAAAAATAAAGATAAAAATGAAAAATGAGATATAGATAAATAGGGACGGAGCTACATGAGAACCATGGGTGGCCATGGCCTCCCCTCCTATCGGGTTATTTTCTTTTATAGTATGAAATTTTTTGTTTTTAAGGTAGTTCACCGAGACCGGTTTCTTTAGTTATTTAATACATATTCAATTACAGATAGTTTTAGTAATGTAAAAACGCATCATCTTTTATTTTCTTTGAAAAATATATTGTAATAAATTAAGAACAGTTATTTTATATTTTTTCTATGATCGAATATTTTTTATATTTCTAGTTGTTAATGTTTTGAATTTTGTTAAAAGATGAGTTATGTGCAAGTTGATATGTATGCATACTGATATTTTAATAGTTGATTTGTTTTAAAAAACAAATCAACGGTGTGTGCCCACACATGGCTACATTAAGAAGTTTTCTTTTGTTAATATTATATGAATATTATTTTAAAATTTCACAAAAGAAAATATACCCCCCCCCCCCCATTTAAAATTTTGGCTCTGTCTCTGTCTCTGTAGATAGATAAATAAAATATATGAAATAATATATTATTTATATCTTAAAATAAGAATGATGAATATAAACTCGATGTACGTGCCGTGAGTGACCAACGTTAATGGAATTTTTTTTCATATAATATATAAGTCTTTTGCGTAGACTTTTCAGACTGACATGATAGTATTCTATTGGTTTTGAAGGGAGTTATGATCAAATTATTGAATTAATGAAATATTGTCATGTCAAGTGTACACAAAAAAAAACCTACACAAAAGACTTGCATATATATATATAGAGAGAGAGAGAGTTATGATACATTGAGAACGTGAGGTCAGCCCTCTTAATGTGAGAACTTATATTACAGCCGTTAGATTTGTCAGCGTTAATAACATCCGTTGGATTAAAATTAAAAAAGAAGCCCTGCCTCTCTTGCGCGCGATCATCCCTTCGAGCGACAGAAAACTTCCTGCGTCCCGTCGCCGCCTCCTCCTCTGCAAACGTCTCTCCATCTTCGCTCAGTGACCGTCTCTCCTTCTCTCCATCTTCGCTGCCCCTCTTCCTCCATCGTCGCTCTGCCCCTCTCCAACGGAATCGCTCTGCCCATCGTCATCGCCCCGTCTCTCTGTCCCTCCAACGGATTCGCTCTGCCCATCGTCGCTCTGCCTCTCTGTCTCTCCAAATCGGCTTCGCTCTGCCCATCGTTGCCTCCACGGATTTTGGTATAATTTCTTGATTTATGTTTGTTATTGATTTTGATATGCTGGGTTTTTTTTTCGCTTTGGTTTTAACATTACTTTGATTGATTTTAATTTTTAAATTTTAGATTGATTTTAGAGGTTGGTACACTAGTTTAATCTATTCAATTTGATATGCTGGTTTTTTTTCTTCTCCAAACGGTTCTTCAAAACTATTAAAAGACTATCTTAGTTTACTTGTTGCAGTGTTTAATTTTGCTTTACAATATATCAATTAAGGTAGTGCTTTCCCAGATTTAAAAATATCTCATGAATATAATCAGCCTTCTAGTCCATTTTGTATGGATGGTTGATAGGTAGTGCATTCTCAAATTTCTGTGCAGGTAAAATGAATAACTCAACTTCTGCTATTGATCCCGTTGAAGGCTCATGTGTTAATGAAATCAATTTGCCGAAAGTTGGAATGTCTTTTAATAGTTTTGAAGAAGGTGAAATTTTTTACAAAGCATATGCTAAAGCCCATGGTTTTGAAGTTCGTAGATCAAGCAGCAAATTGGACAAGTCAAATATAAGATATTCACAGTTTCTTGTTTGTTCAAAACAAGGTGAACCGAAAGCTAAATCAAATGATGGAATTGTCAAGAATTCAAGGATGAGACCAACTACAAGAGAAAATTGTCACGCTTGCATACGATTACAAAGAGATAGTGATGGAAAGTGGACTATTACAAAGTTTGAAGAAGGGCATAGTCATATTTGTGTCACACCAAGGAAGAGACAATTTCTAATACAAAATAGAGAAGTGGGAAAATCACACCGAAATCTTTTGCACATGTTTGGAGAGGCAAAATTACGTACATCACAAGCAGTGTCAATATTAGAGATTGAAAGAGGAGATTATAGTGACATTGGATGTACAGAAAGAGATATTCGAAATGCTTTACAGAAAGAAAAAGACTCGGAGAAAGCATATGATGCACAAATATTGTTGGAACTTTTTGAAGAGAAGAAGTTATGTAATCCTTCATTTTACTTTGAATACAAAGTAGATGATCAGAATAAGCTTACACATGTTTTCTGGGTGGATGGCATTGCAAGGAAAGATTATAAACATTTTGGGGATGTGTTAGTTTTTGACACAACATATGGAACAAACAAATATGCAATGATTTTTGCTCCATTCACTGGTGTGAATAACCATGGACAATCATGCAATTTTGGTGCTGCTTTTTTGAAAGATGAAAAATTAGATTCATTTTTATGGCTATTTGACACATGGAAGCGTGCAATGAGTGAAAATGCGCCTAGGGTTATTATCACAGATCAAGATCCTGCAATGACAGCTGCAATTAATATTGCTTTTCCAACAACTATCCATCAGTATTGTATGTGGCACATTCTAAAAAAGCTCGGTGACAAGTTAGGTAAATTGGCTATTGACAATAATTTTAGTATTCCTTTTCTTAGTTGTGTTTGGGAGGCTATCTCACCAAGTGATTTCGAGACAAAATGGGAGGATGTGATGATGAGAAATAATTTAAAGGATAATGTTTGGCTTCAATCCATTTATCAAATTCGTGAACAGTGGATACCAGCATACTGTAAAGATAAAAATATCTTTACATGTGGCATTAGAACTACTCAAAGATCTGAAAGTATCAATGCTTTTATTGATAGATTTGTTGACAACAAGAATTCGTTGTGTGTTTTTGTTCAGCGGTTTGACAGAGCTTTAAAAAAACAAAGGTACAATGAACTTGAAGCACAACATAAGGACTTATATGAAAGCCCTCAACTTGCCTCCAGTATTGGTATTGAGAGCCAAATGTCTAAGTTATACACGAGAACAATTTTCAAGAAATTACAGCATGAGTTCAAACAGAGTGATGACTATGCCTCTAATGTTACACGTATTATGGAGAGTTGTCGTACCTATTTGGTGAGACGAGATCGTGGAAGAGATGATATTTTTGATTGTCCTCGTGAAGTGTTATACTTTGGAAAAGAAGAAAGAGCAATGTGTTCTTGTAAGAAATTTGAGCTTGATGGGTTGTTATGTCGCCATGTGTTTGTGGTTTTAAGAAATGAATTTATTGACTATCTTTGTCCTTTATATATAACTAAGCGGTGGACTCAAAATGTGAAGGATGAGATCGTATACGATAGTCATGGAGTTATACTTGGAGGCTCATATGGAAAGGCCCGAGATGAAGATATTGTAAATTTCTCAAATAATGTTCATGCAGTAATGGCTATGGTGAATTCTTCCAAAGAGTTACTTCCATTAGGAAATAACTTGATGTCCACTGTTTGGAAAGAATTGGAGGTTGCTGCATCTTCCTTAATTAATCCTCAAGGAAGACAATTGCCTTTGAATATAGAAGTTCATCCACCTGACTTGTCAAAAACTAAAGGAAGTGGCAATAGATTTAAGGGAAGGATTGAGAAAGCAATTGCCAAACCATTGAGATTGTGTCATCTTTGTAAAAAGATGAGCAATCATGATAAGCGTACGTGCCCATTGAAGAAGAAAATTATCCATAATTCAGAAGCAAATATAGATGTTGATGAGGATGATACACAAAGAACGTAATGGGTCAGGTAAAGATTTATTTGTTTGTTAATAAATTTATTATTTATTTACATTTGATAATAAATTTATCATAATATTATGCAGAGGTTTTGACTAGCGAAGAAGATTATAAAAAGTCTTGGATGATTAAGGTAAACATGGTTTCCAATTTGGTAAATGTATTTGTGATTGCAAATTTGTTATATATATTTTCATATCAATTTTTTTAGGATGCTGAATCTGGGGTGTTAGAATTTTTTTTCATATCACATACTTCTCCTAGTATTGCTAATGGAACGTTTATAGTGGTGAAGATATTATTAATCTACAGTATAATAAAAGTTCAAGTTCAACGCTGCTAGTCTTGAAGAGAGCAATACCATCCAACACTGCCAGCCCTGAAGTTCTGTAAACCTGCTCTCTTCCAGATCTCAAAACGACGATCCAACCGTCCATATTGTAGATAAATAAGCTAGGAACACGTACCCAAAATTTCAAGCCGATCCAACGGTTAACGAATCGACAGATTTTATCAGAGTAACACACTGTTGCAGGCTGGATCCTCTTCCTATAATCCTGCATTATTATCATTTGTAGGCTGTGTATATATTTTTATTTTCACACTTAATGTATTATAAATGTATTCTTATATGTGTTCAATTGCAGAATCATGGTGGTACTTCAAGAAATGATATTTTTTTGGATTTACAAACAAAGCCTTCATGTGCAAGTTGCTGCCACGAAGAAGACGACCAAGAACTAAAGAAGAAAATGTTTTATATTTTGTACTTCATAACTACAAGACTTTGGATGAATGGATAATTTTATCATGTATTGGGGTTAATGAAAAGTCATTTGTGTGTTAGATATGGCAATGAAATGCCGAATCTCCTCTCAATTTTCTATTCACACAGCCTGTCTTATTACATTTAGGACATGAATTCCATCCGGATTCCCATGTCTCTAAGCTAGGTAATGTCTGGCTTGGCTAATTGCCCAAACTCAACCAGCATAAGCATTTCGTCATTTCCAATTCTGTGAATTAACCCACAAATAACCAGCATAAGCATTTCGTCATTTCTTTTCAATTTTATTTTGAAGGAAAGTTGGATATTGGCTTAAAAAACAATCCCATGCCAATCAGAAATTGATAGTTAGACCCACACCGAATCTCTTTTCAATTTTAATTTCTATTCACACAGAGCCTGTCTTATTAAAAATAGCAAAGCATACTTAAAAGAATATTATCACTATTGATTATAATTAATACATACTTAATCCTCAGGACTATTCAATTATTAAAAAATTCCTTTACAAAATAAATAGATAGTTCAAATATAAACATGTACTTGTTTTTTTTTAAAGCTATGCAATGTATTTTAAAAAGCAATTATCAAATAGAGAAGATTCTCTGTGTAAAAAAAAGTACATTGTTTTGAAAACCTGACACGCACAAAGTTTTGATCGAAAACCTTGATTCTTTATGCTTGAAATTTGTTATGAAAACCTAACACGCACATGTTCTCTTCTGTAGTGTAATGATGCATGCGGCAAAATGTTTCCTTCTTGATTCTCCATGTGATCATCAATATCACCAGAGCTGTTCTGAATATTGATTAGAGTTAATCTAGCACTTTTAACACAAATGTTTCCTTATTTGTTATGATTTGAAACAAATAATTAAACAAAATAAGTTACACCAGACATTGACACAAGCGTACCTAAGGATGGCCATTTTAGTTTTGTGCCTGCCCAATGGGTATTCCAACCACCTCAATTGGGCTGGCAATTACATGATCAAAACAAAAATGGGATGAGTATGGATAAAAATTTAAATTGCTATTACAGCCATCCTTAACATTTAGGCAAACAGACATCCTTAACATTTAGTTGATGGAACAAGTATAGGCATCAACAATAAAATTATAAAACTACCCAAATAACCCTCTTTATTGTGAGTACATAGAGAACTGCTATTATAGCTGCAAGAACAGCATGATGTCTCGCAGGAACTGTACCTCTTAAAATATGACAATAGTTACTGTCCTCACCAACACGATACATAAGATAGAATAAACCATGCGCAATACATAAGAAGGAACATTATGATGTCTCATATGCTTCCTTTACTTCAAATATTGTGTCACCCAGTCTCACACCTTTCTTGCCGTTCAAACCTTGAATGTCCCAGAAATGTCTACAATTTTAAGATTGGTTCTCATCAGTATAAAGGCTCTTATCTGCAATTTAAAAAAAAAAAATCTAAATTAAAGAAACACATGCACATAAATAGATGATTGACATTATACCATTAATATGATGAATTCTAGTAACGGGCAATCTCTATATCTAGTTCTTGAAATGGTGCAAAGGAGGTGAGGATCTAGAACCCAACAATTTAATTAAGCTCACGGACTAATAAATACCAAAAAAAAACTTTGATTTACATATACCAATATCTATACTACCATTAAGAAGTATGGTGTCATGAATATGCTAGACTGCGGGAACATTCTAGGTTGAAGGTTTCAAAATGAATTTGATTTATCTCAAATTCGCAACACGGGTAGAGAAATTTATCACAACTATTAATGATTGAAATTTAAACAAACATATAAATCAAGAAATTATACCAAAGTGGCGGCGACATGGGCAGAGCGAAGCCGATTCAGAGAGACAGAGGGACGGAGCAACGATGGGCGAAGATGGAGAGACGGTCGCTGGGCGAAGAGGGGGCGGCAAAGATGGAGAAACCATAAAATCAAGGCGACAAGGAGGCGATGAGACGCTTCAATTAAACACTGCAACAAGTAAACTTTTATGCATTAAATCAAGGCGTACAACCACCAGCACGGCATTTGCCTTGGATGCTGTTTGAGCTGCAGTTTGGAGAAAGCATAAAAGATAGTCTTTTAATAGTTTTGAAGAACCGTTTGGAGAAGAAAAAAACCAGCATATCAAATTGAATAGATTAAACCGAGTGTACCAGCCTCTAAAATCAATCTAAAATTTAAAAATTAAAATCAACCAAAGTAATGTTAAAACCAAAGCGAAAAAAAAACCCAGCATATCAAAGTCAATAGATTTAATGTTTAAACAAACATAAATCAAGAAATTATACCAAAATCCGTGGAGGCAACGATGGGCAGAGCGAAGCCGATTTGGAGAGACAGAGAGGCAGAGCGACGATAGCAGAGCGAAATCGGCAGCAAAGGCGAAGGTAGAGCTAACGAAGGTCAGAGTGACGATGGGCAGAGCGAATCCGTTGGAGAGACAGAGAGACGGGGCGATGACGATGGGCAGAGCGATTCCGTTGGAGAGGGGCAGAGCGACGATGGAGGAAGAGGGGCACCAAAGATGGAGAGAAGGAGAGACGGTCGCTGGGCGAAGATGGAGAGACGTTTGCAGAGGAGGAGGCGGCGACGGGACGCAGGAAGTTTTCTGTCGCTCGAAGGGATGATCGCGCGCAAGAGAGGCAGGGCTTCTTTTTTAATTTTAATCCAACGGATGTTATTAATGCTGACAGATCTAACGGCTGTAATATAAGTTCTCACATTAAGAGGGCTGACCTCACGTTCTCAATGTATCATAACTCTCTCTCTCTCTCTCTCTATATATATATATATATATATATATATATCATATTTTTACCAAACAAAGGGAATGTGATAGACCGTTTTACCCAATTTACTATATATGAAACCAATAATATTTTGACTAAACAATTTAATTTTGTTGTGATTTATAGAATACTTTATTTTAGTCTTAAAGATGTTATTTTAGATAGTTTAATAATAATATTATTTTTTATTTTAAATTACTTTAAAAACTTATTCATAAATGCGATAAAATTTTTTACCCTGTTGCCATTTCCTATAAAGCTTCTTCATATCTCGTTATATTGCATGTGTAGTTCTCCGCACAAATGAATTCATGATTTAATATAAAACAATTAATTGAGATTCAATTTTTATCCATAATATATTAGAGCATCTTCAATCATATCAAGTTAAAATGAGTAGCTAAAGTTAATTTTAACTTGATACAGTATCATTTTATCTAATAATACACTAACCATATATCATTTATATTTTTGCTTAAGCTTTATTTGTTCCAATTTACCCTTACCTTATAACCCCAGATTTACTCTAACAAAGTAGTCATTCAATCCATCTTCTTCGTCGCCCGCGTTAGTGAAT
Organism: Taxillus chinensis; assembly: GCA_023512835.1. Classification (NCBI taxonomy): domain Eukaryota; kingdom Viridiplantae; phylum Streptophyta; class Magnoliopsida; order Santalales; family Loranthaceae; genus Taxillus; species Taxillus chinensis. The sequence continues at coordinate 52,792,487 of CM042088.1, read as the reverse complement.
TTGAAGTGTTTCTTGAGACCCCAATTGGTCCGACTTCCCCATTGACTTCACCTTTTTTGACTGTGGTGGCTAGACCATCTCTAATAAAAACGTCACCTATGACAGTGTGTTTAATGCTAACTTCACCACGCTTATGTGGTCCCTTAAGAAGGCCGAAGCAGGTGACATCAAGATCAAGGTGGCCCACGGACGGCGACAAGAACACCAACACCAAAATGGCCCAACGGTTCTAAAACGGCTACTTTAAGAAGCTAGCCAGCATCAAGCCAGACACACTGCTGTGGGAAGAGCCAGTGGACCCGATGTAGGACCGGAGCGTAAAAGGCCTGTGACTTCCAGGGACTTGCCAAGGTGGTGACAAAAAATCCGTCCCAGGATGGGTGCCTCTTCTTGGTGCAAATTGTCAGCGCCACCGCCGAGTTTGGCCTCAGGTACTCTGCTATTGCGGCCACCATTGCTAGGCTTGTGTTGTTAGGGAAATTGGGGGCGACGAGGGTTTTGGCTTAAGGGTTAGGGAAATTGAGGAGGGTGTTAGAATGCTGGAATAGGGTTAACGATTAACCGCAGTGGAAACGAATTTTAAAATTTTTATTCAAGTAGACAAACACCAAGATCTAAACATAAATCAATTGATTTAATTCAGCGAAGAACGAAAAGAAGGAACCAACCTGAATAACGGTAAAGCAAGAACCCTCTTCTTTTCTCTCTAAGAGCGAACTCACGATCAGCCTTTGATCGTCCTCGTAGCCTCCTGGATTCAATCACCAAGCAGTCTTCTCTGCTATTCACCTTCTCGAGGGCCACAGGGCTGTGGTAAATAATAATAATACATATTATTTAAACTCTTTAAATAATATAATTATTACGCAACAAAACTAATTAAATAAATATTTAATATTATTTATTCATCAAATAAATAAATAATATAATTATTCATTTAATCATATTAAATGGATAAAATATTTATTATTAATTATTTAATCTAATTAAATAAATAACCATGTAATATATATTTAACTCTTAAATATATATTAACACATGTTAATTAATTAACTCTTAAACATAGCCAAAGAATTATCTCACAATGATCAAGTACTCCAAACAAGAATAAATGGTGCTAGCGAAAGAGACCAAATGGACCCACTTAATCGAAGCTCCAATAAATAAAATTTAATTAATTAATCTCATTAATCAATTAAATCATTATTTATTAGTTTTAGTCTGAGCCACGATCAGGGACTAAAACTGCACTCTAAGATTAAGCAGATATAATTACAAGAATCCAAAACAAAGGATTTGTCCATTGATATAACTGATTACCATGTGATATGATCCTCCACTATGATATTCATAATTAGAGACAGGTATCAATAGATTCCGTTTAACCTCTCTAATTATATCTTTGTCCATGTGTTACCATAAATTCTCCAATTTTTATGATCCAATCATGAATTAGGATTTATAATAAATTATATCCAATATAATTACAAGCGCTTAATTCACCCAAGAATCCCGAATTAAACAACATGAGAATATCATTACTCTTCGTACAACGAAGCAGTGGATTCCATGCACCCGACTTGACGCTCCCACTATCTATAATATTATATCTTCAAGATATCGAGGTATTTGAAGCACTAAGCCTCTCACTCATTGATAAGTCAAAAGACATAAATTATAGACATGAGTTAATCAAACGGTTTGGATTAAGATCAATCCATAAATCAGTTATCCAGCGATAAAATATAAAGTTCTTTATACAATGCAACGGATATTAGTTGAAGAACTTATTCTATCATGGTCCTGTTCAATATGTATGATTACATACCGGCACTACTATTTGTAAACTCTTTACAATGATCATAAATTAGATCACTTATACTATGAAAATAGTCCGCACCACAATCTTATAAAAATAGAGCATCTTAAACTCCATTCACCGATTGTGAACCAATTTTATACTTAGTTTAATTAGTGGATCTATTGTATGTGTCCCACACATACCCAGTAATAGACTTTGATAAGTAATAGGATGTTATGATGCTCAGCCACATAAGAAAGCAGAATAATGCAATCTAATAAATACTTAAAACAAAATATATTTCAATTAATCAAAAATAGTCTTAACATAATTAGGATTACACATTGCTTTATATAGCACTATCCCACCAAAGGGATGGTGGGTGAGAGGAATGCGAGGTTGGGAGAGAAGAAAGGGGTGGATGTGTAAATTGATATTATTTGATGATATGACATTTTCAGATAAAGTAAAAGCTAAAGTTATATTTTTTTTTTTGCTTTTATTAATGGTTTACCTAATACATTGGAGATGATTTTTTGGCTAAATATACCTTTTGCTTTTGACATGAGTTGGAATGCTCTTAAAACATCTCCAATCTATTAGCTATAACAAAAGTTATAGTAAAAAATAACTTAAATTGGTTTAGAGCATCTCCAACCCATTAGCTATAGCAAAAGCTATAGCAAAATATTACTGAACTTGATCTTCAATGGCTTAGGTATATCATTAGCAATAACAAAAACAAAAGCTAAATATAGCTTTTATTTTTGCTTTAGCTGGCCCTGCCAGGTCAGCAAATATGATAAAATTACCTATGAGTCCATTCCTCTCGTCTCGATCCCTCTTCCTCCCGTCCCCGTCTCCAGCCCTCCCCCACGCCCGTCCCCGTCTCCCTCCTTCCCATGTCTGGCATCAACTTCGGACGAAGACAAAGATGATGACGACGGTTGGTCCATGGAAGAGAAAAGAGAAACGGCGCAGACCACCAAAGCACGAACCGCCGTCGAGGATGAGGGATGCAGATCGATGTGTTGGGTGTAGATCTGCGCTCGCCGTTTGGTCCCCCCCTTTGCGTGCCCTTCGTCCCCCCCCCGTGCGCCGTTCGCCGTCCCCCCCCCGGCGCCCCTCTGCTTGCTAGGGTTTTAGATTTTAAGATTTTAAATAAAAATAAAAGGAAAAAGGATATTATGGGAAAAATAAAATTTAAGTAAAAATATAAATGGTATAGCATTGAAGCAACATTAGCTAAAGTAGTACTGTAGCAAGCTAAATGTAATTTTAGCTCACTTTATTTAGCTAAAATGATTGGAGATGCTCTTATAATGCCTTAGCTATATGAATAGCTATAAGCAAATATAGATAATTTTTCACCTATAGTTAAGGTTGCTATATCAATTTATCACTCTCAACTTTTTGAAAATTCTTGACATGCCCTCTACAAAAGTAAATGCAACTCTTTCTTCTTTTCTATTTGAATCAACCATGCAGAAGTTGATCCTACTCTCCACCCAGTGCATGAACACTTCAAAACTCTAACCCCACCTCCCACCCTCAACCTTGACACAATCTTCATCATCTAAGCCCCAAACTCTGTCAGCGGCGGCGCCACCGCCGTCACATGAAATGACAGCGCGGAGAAGGTGGTGAGCACATATTGCGTTTGTCCCGCAGCTATTCGACCTGGAGGGGATGAAGATGAGGCCGACCTATGCGCCGTTGTAGGCTAGCTGCAGCGAGCTGTCGTAGTGCACCACCGCATTAAATTCAAGCTCGACCCGACGACTATGGTGATCGCGCAAAGGTTTTACAGGGACTTATGCTCACAATTGGTCGGTAGATTCATGAAGGACCTGTCACGGCTGGGGATAGACATGGGCGCGTAGTGATAGTGGTACCTGCAGTCGAAAAATGATATCTCGATCAAACCAACAAAAGAAGATGGTTGGTTGCACAAGAAGAAAATGATATCTCGGTCAGACCAACAAAAGGGAATGATCGATTGCACGTGAAGTTACAGAAAAAATAAATAGATGATGTAGACTGGGGTTTCATTAGTTAATATTATAGTTAAAAATACCATAACTAATTAAATATGACTTTAGCTAACTAAATTTAATCGGGTTGAAAATGCTCTTATGAATCGACGACAAACCAAACTTGGCATTAGTTTGATGCGAAAAGAAAAGGCATCAAAACAAATTTTTTGATTACGAGCAGCAAGCCAAGCCAAGCAAAAACATAATCCAAACAGTGTTTGTTTCGGTTTTAAATAAAAATTTGTTTTTTAAATCAATTTATTTATTTATTAATTTTTTCATTCGTTTAATTTATTTTTCAGTCTATTATATTTTAGTTTTTATTGGACCTATTTTTTTTAAATATGCTCTTTTTAAAATAAATTCTGTCATACTAAAAAAGTTTATTTTTTAAATAGAGAATTCCATGAAAACACTTACCAAACAGTAGAAGCCTCCTGTGTAGTGTAGTGTAGTGTAGTGTAGTGTAGCGTAGCGTACTCACTGATCCACCATTCATCGCAGCGAGAGAGGGAGAGAAGCGCAGGGGACGAACAATGATGAAGTTGGTTCTTCGACGAGGTCGATCAATCGATCTCTATTGGGCTTGTTTTGATGATCACTACACGTCCTATTTTCGATTTCGATTTTTATGCCAGTGCCTTATTTATATTTATATTTATTTGCATTTCTGCGTTGCAGTGAAGCAGTTTCGATGCATCGGGCCTCAGGTTCTTGCTCTGCAAATCTCCCACTTCTCCGCCGCTCCTGAGCCCGCTTCCAAACACCAGAAACCTCCGGTGAGAGCTCGCTCCTGCGTTTCTTTCGATTCAATTTGTTCAGCATTAGGGTTAATGTTTTTTTGAAATATGATGATCAGATCATTATATATAAGTAAAAACCAACCCACCCACCCACTACGCAACGATGATTTTTTACGGACTGTTTGGCTGCGGAGCGTGCTGTCTGAAATGAATGGTTTATTCGTAGCTCCCATGCTTAGTGGTCTTGGATTATAAGGATAAGGATATGGTTTTTTAAATAAATTTATATTAGAGCCAACAATTTGTGTGTGCGTTTTCTAACACTGCATATCCAGGAAGGACCTCTCCCTGTTTTGATGCAAAATGTTATGAGATTGGGTTTTCAGAATATGTTAACATGGATAATTTTAAAAATTATAATAATAAAAAGAACTTTATTAACGCCACCAGGAAGGTGATGCAGACTTATAGAAGACAATAAGCACTAAGAGCATTTCCAATGGATTAGTTATAGCAAAAGTTATAGTTAAATATAAATGAAATTTGTCGATAATAGGTTAGCTATAACAATAAATTTAGGTAAATTTATATAATTTTTTTAGCTTTTAGCTAAGATGCCATATCAGCCTTCATTCCCAACTCTTTCAACAACTTAAAATATTCTTACAACCAACCACTCTTTATGCCTACACAAGTCAGCGTCTCTCTCTCTCTCTCTCTCCATCCTTCCCTTATCATGCTTGGCAAGCACCTCCACTCTTTCGACACTGAACCCGTCACCCCGGTCTCCAAGGAGGACATCTCTACCACTGTCGGGTTTTGGGCCATGCTGACTCAAACGGACTTCTACCAGATGTGGGGCTTTGCGGCTGCTGCAGCTCCATAGGGGAGGCTTTCGTCGGCGAGGGGGGAAGAAGGTCGGCGCTGATTTGAGGGATGGTTGGTCTCTTGGTGAGTGTGCTTGATCTTGAAAGGTGGTGTTAATTTGGGATTAGGTTCTTAGTCCAAGTGTTTTGGTTGGGGGAGCAGAAGGAAATGAATTATAAGTTTGTGCGATTGGAAACTTACAACATGTTTGGTTGAAGTGTTTTCTATTTTTGTTTTTAAAAAATAATAGTTGTTTTTTAGTACAACTAAAAAATTATCACAACAAAATTTTTTTAGTACAACTAAAAAATTTAAAACAACAAAAAGTTATTTTCAATTTAGAAGATTCCAAAAATTAAAATATTTTTTTTTATTGTTTTCAGTTTTCAGTACCCAATAATGATTATTACATTTTAAAAATAAAAATAGAAAACACCCTAACCAAGCATACTCTATTGAGTATGATTGAGATCTCTCCTGCTCTATGATCTTAACTTGTTCTTTGTGATTTGGGATGAATGAGAGGGATTAAGATTTGGATTGGAATTAAAATTGAGGCTGTGATTTAGGACCCAACAACTAATGGAGGGAGGGAGAGTGAGATGCTGCCCCACTGGGTCATGTAATTGTGTATAGGTTTTCTTCTATGATGAATAATAAGGGTAAAATTGAAAAAAAATATTTAAGCAAAAAATTAAAGTATACACTATCGGAAATGCTATATCTAAACTTATATTGTAGCAAGCTAAATCTAAATTTAGCTAAATAATTTTATTTTATACTATTGGAGATGTTCTAAAAAAATCACAAATGCTGCTAGAACCTAGGGCAACAAAACAAAATGAAAAATCTCAAAGTAAGTCCCCTTTCACTCATTGAATAGAACTTTCTATGTTATCAAAAATTTGACGATTCTGCTCCTTTCAAATTGCCAAAAAACAAGTAGAAGCATCTCGCCAAAAACCTTTCGCATCTTGTTGCTTTTTGACAAACCATTACAAGGTACAATGTCAAGGCACACGTGGCCCATTGGAACACATGTAAGGAACTCCTCCCACCCTTGCCCTAAGCCTTCCACAGGACTACACCTTGGGGTGCATGTGACTGTTGTGAATCCCAGCCCAAAAATAGAGCCAATCACCGTCCACAAGACCATGAAGCAACATTTCCACTTTGCTCATAATATGACAGTGAAATCTCGAATAGGCTTTCACCCCACCATCGGCCATCAACAACCTCTAAGCAAAGTTCCAATGAACCAAGGTAACTTGAAGCCAATGCTGGGACCACCCTACAAAAACCGTAATTAGATTCCCCCTAGTTGTTGGGCAAATGAAATCAGGATGCGAAAGAGTGAGTGACAATGCCCTAGGAGGTTCGAGAGTCTACTTTTTAATAAGGTTCGCCTCCCCCCTTTGACTATGAAGCATGATTCTACCTTGCCAATCTCCTCTAAGATATTTTTATTGTTGGTCCCTCAATTGTCATTGACCTGGTTATAGCTCCAAGAGGCAGCCTCAATATATAAACAACAAATGCCCTTCCTTGCACCCTATCACCCTAGCACACTCCCAACACCCCTTCCCCAACTATTATCAATTTACTTTTCACCAAATTAACTTATAACCTTGACACCGCTTCAAACCACAACAATACCACCTTTAAATTAATAATGTTGCCAACTTGGACATCACAAAAAATTTGTGTCATTAGCAAATAGAAGGTGAGAAACTTTGGCCATTGTCATGCTCCATCCTACCTTCATTCCTTGCTATAAGTGATTAGTTACCCTCCCAACCATCTTGGTAAACACCTTCATAACAATGAGGAAGGGATGGGGAGACAATGAGTCCCTTGGCAAGAATAGAGAAACTTATAGATGAAATGCAATGACAAACCCTACTTAACTATTTGCTGCCAAATCCTATGTGTTGCATGATAGCTAAAAGGAAACCCTAATTGACATTATTATATGCCTTTTCAATATCTAACTTGCATACCAGTCCTTGTGCTTTAGTCTTGAGTTGCTAATCCATTAATTCATTTGCAATCAAAATGGCATCAAAAATTTGATGACCACCCACAAAAGTATGCTAAAATGGATCCCATCAACTTCACTAGGACCCTCTTAAGCAAACTTAGAAATAAGCTTATATATGCTCTTAATTAAGCTATGGGGGAGTTGTAACCAATGTTAGAATTGATTTGGATTAATAGAAGAGTTTCCAAATACAATAAGGGTGCATCAAGGATCAGCCTTGAGTCTTTTTCTCTTTGTAATAGTAATGAACGATATAACTAAAAATATTCATGAAAATATACCATGGTGTATGTTGTTCACTAATGATATTGTTTTGATTGATGAGACCAAAAAATGGATTAACAAAAAATTAGAGCTATGGAGACAAACCCTAGAGGCTCGAAGATTTAGATTAAACAAATTAAAGATTGAATATATAGAGTGTAAATGTAGTAAACATAGGAATAATGAGTAAAGTGTTATTACACCTAGTGACCATCGGATAACAGTCATAGAATGTTTTAAGTATGTAGAGTTGATAATTCAATGAAATAGAGGGATTGATGGTGATGTCAATTATAAGATTTAAGTCGGGTGACTTAAGTGGAGAACTGTGACAAGAGTTTTGTGTGACGGTAAGTTCAAACGAAATTTTTTACAGAATTGTTGTTAGACCTTCTTTGTTATATGAAATAGAGTGATGGGTTATTAAAAAATAGCATACACAAAAGTTCAGTGGCGTTGAGATGTAAATATGAAGATAGATGTTTGATAATACTAGGATGGATAAGCTTCAAAATGAGAATATTCGTCCTGTTGTTGGAATAACTCCAATTATAGATAAGTTGAGAGAGAATTATTTACGTTGGTTTGATTATTTAGGATATAGGTCAATAAATGCACTTGTTATAAGGGTGGAGAATATTGACATTGAATGAGAAAAAAAATTAAGGAAAAGAACAAAAATGACTTGAATGGAGGTAATAACAAAAAATATAAAATTGCTAAATTTGAAAGAAAAATTGGTGACTGATACGAATATCCTGGAAGAGAAAAATCTGTTTTATATCAAATATAAATTTTCTGTTTGTCTTAGTTTATATATTCAATTTTATTTTTTTGGGATTAAAGCTTGTTAGTTTGATTTGGTTTTATATTTTTAATCAAGCTAATTGTAATTGTTCGAAAATCCCCAATCCAAGTAGTCCCAACAACTTTGGGGATCAACACCAAAGAGGTTGCATTGAAGCTAGATACGAATGTACCATTCATGTGGAATTCCTGGAAACAATGGAGAACATCATGCTTAATTTTATCCGGTTAAAGGAACGCCATAGTAAAACTGTCTGGCCTTGGAGCCTTGTCACCATGACAAACACAAAGGGCTGTAAATATATCCTCTTCAACGAATGGTTACCTCAAAGCACTTGCCTCCCTTTGGTCTAGCTTCTCCAAATCAATCTCTACACGAGGCCACCAAGGCTGTTTTTCAGGGTACAAATCTTCATAAAAGTCAACAATTGTCTTCTTCATCGTATTCCCATCTTAGACATTCTACCCGCCTACTTCTAAAGAGCTAATGAAATTTGAGCGGCGTGCATTAGCCATCTTGTGAAAATACTATTCTTGTCTCCCTCTTTTAACCAAAGAGCCCTAAAATTTTGCTACCATGAAACCTTTTCACCCACAAGCAAGGAGGCCAACCTAGCCTTCCTCAAATTGCTCTTTGCCTGCTTTGTGTTTGACAACGTATAATACTTCTTATCCAAGAGATTAATGTAGGAGGAGACCTTAATTCTTCACCCTTATCCCCCTCAAGACCTCCTTGTTCTAGATTTAGCGTTGTGGTTTCTCGGCCAGGTGGTGATGGTAGATCTCCTTCTGTATATCCACAGCTCGTTTTTGAGCGGCGTGCATTAGCCATCTTGTGAAAATACTATTCTTGTCTCCCTCTTTTAACCAAAGAGCCCTAAAATTTTGCTACCATGAAACCTTTTCACCCACAAGCAAGGAGGCCAACCTAGCCTTCCTCAAATTGCTCTTTGCCTGCTTTGTGTTTGACAACGTATAATACTTCTTATCCAAGAGATTAATGTAGGAGGAGACCTTAATTCTTCACCCTTATCCCCCTCAAGACCTCCTTGTTCTAGATTTAGCGCTGTGGTTTCTCGGCCAGGTGGTGATGGTAGATCTCCTTCTGTATATCCACAGCTCGTTTTTCGGTCCTGGTTAATGGACACCCTTGTGGTTTTTTTGCGAGTTCTCGGGGCCTTCGTTAGGGAGATCCTTTGCCGCTTATGTTGTTTCTTCTTGTTATGGAGGGTTTCAGTCGCCTGGTGGGCAAGGCTTCTTTAATTGGTCTCCTTTCCGACTTTTCGGTTGGTTGCCCGGGTGGAGAGTCGCTCGCAGTTTCGCACCTCCTTTTTGATGATGACACTCTTGTGTTGTGTGAGGCGGATCAGGATCATCTTTTTCATTTGCAGTCCATCCTTGTATGGTTTGAGGCTGCTTTGGGCCTGCGGATTAACCTCAGTAAATCTGTATTGGTTCCGGTTGGTGCGGTGCCTTCTTTGGGGGTTTTGGATGATATATTAGGGTGTCCGACTGCTCAGTTCCCCCTTTCGTCTTTGGGGCTGCCCTTGGGGGCGTCCTTTTGGTCCTCTACTATTTGGGAGCCGATTATTGAGAGGATGGAGCGGCGTTTGGCTGGCTAGAAGCGCATTTACCTCTCAAGGGGGGACGGCTCACTTTGATTCGGCGCACCCTTTCCAGCTTGCTGACCTACTTTTTGTCCATGTTTCCTCTTCCCGCAACAGTGGCTTCGCGTCTGGCTCGGATCTAGTGACTTTTCCTATGGGGATCCGAGGTTGGTGTGCCCAGGATTCCTTTGGTTAGCTGTTTCTTCTGGCGGTTTGGCCGTTTAAAATTTGCGTCGCTTTAACACTGCTCTCCTGGGGAAATGGCTTTGGCGTTTTGGGGTGGAGCGGGGGGCGCTGTGGAGGGAGGTTATTGCCGTTAAGTATGGTGTCGAGCGTGGGGGTTGGATCTCCTTGATGCCTCGTGGTTCTCATGGCACGGGGTTGTGGAAATTCATCCGTCGGGAGTGGAATTTTTTCTCTCGGTTCGTGGTATTTGAGTAGAGGAGTGGTGCTACGATCCGTTTCTGGCATGATGTGTGGTGTGGTGAGTCCCCCCTTAAGCTTGTGTATCTCGAGCTATTTCGGCTTGCGTGCTCTCCTGAGGCTTTTGTGGCGGATGTCCATTGTCGTCAGGGTACTCACATGCAGTGGAAGGTATTATTCTCGCGCGCTACGCAGGATTGGGTGTTGGAAGTTTTCTCCTCTTTTTTCGATATCTTGTACTCAGTCCCTCCAGCGCATCTTGTCGGAGATAGGTTGTGTTGGCGCCTCAATCGGGAGCGCGGTTATCTCGTTCGGAGCTTTTACTCCCTGCTTACGCCTACTCGGACCGTGAGTTTTCCTTGGCGGAGTATTTGGAAGGCACGGGTGCCCTCACGGGTGGCCTTCTTTGCTTGGACTGCAGTTTTGGGGAAGATTTTGACTGCTGATCATTTGCGGCACCGGGGTTTTGTTTTGGCTAGCCGGTGCTACATGTGTAAGTTTTCGTTGGAGCATGTGGATCATCTTTTCCTTCATTGCTCTTATGCCAGGGGTTTGTGGGATATGGTTCTGGATCTTTTTGGAATCCCGTGGGTGATGCCTTTGTTTTTCTGTGTGTTGTTTGCTGATTGGCTCAGTGGTATGGGGTGGCATTCGGCGGTGTGGCGTGCTGTCCTTCATTGCATTCTTTAGAGTATTTGGCGGGAGAGGAATGCACGGGTGTTTGATGATTGGGAAAAGCCTCTTACTGAGTTTTTTTGTGTTTTTTTTCGTTATTTGAGAGATTGATTGTATGCGCCGGGCGGATTGCATTTTTCTTCCATATGGGATGTTGTCAATGCGTGCTCCTTTTGATTGGGTTGCGGTTTTCGCTTTGTAATTTTGTTTTCTCTCGCACTTCTTGTGTGTGATTTGCTATTAATCAATAAATTATTTTTACCTGTCAAAAAAAAAAAAGCCGTTATGCGTCTCTTGCATAAACTCCCCAAGACCCTCCGCAGAAAGAGAAATAAAGTAGGCTGTCCAATTTAAGAGAAATAACTTGGTGTTGGTGGTCGAAAATGGGCTGAGAGAGCCAAGCTTGAACAGAGTGGGGGAAGTGGTCCTCCCAATTTGCAAACACTGGGAACCTATCGATTCTCAACAGAACTGCCCCAATTGACCACATAAAACAACCATCCTGGAGAGGTAGATCCATGAGACACAACCAGTGCCATACTCATTGAACTTCCTCATACATTAGGTAATCCCGTGATGGGTTGTCCGATTAAAGGATTGTGTTGAAATCCCTACCTAGCACCCATGATTGTGCTCACCAACATTAGACATTCAGAATTCACTCCACAACTCATCTCTCTTTATCTCACTTCCATACACCTTTGTGAGCTCCTTTTCCGGCCTTGGTGAGATAAACTTAAAGAGGTACAACACAGTATGATCCCTAGTGCAACAATCTAGAATCCCCAGGACATTTACCCGCTGAGCTAGAAGTAATCTACCTGTTGTGTTGTCCCTGTCACTGGTTTACATGCCTACTTTATTCGGGCTACCCCCCTTAAACTTTGGATTACCAAAAGCTATTGGACTACCTCCATTTTTGTCTCTTAAAAGGCAAAAAAGGCTCCCCTTGGCTACCCTCAAATTTTCTCGCATTACTGCTTGCCACTTACTATTAGGGCCTTGGATGTTCCATGCAAACATAGCAACTGCCATTAAATAGTTGCTTGCCCCACCTAAATTCCTTACCCCTCCTAATTGTTAGACCTTTTTGTTCATAATCAAGGAGCTTTGAAGATGTTTTAACTCCCTCAACTCTAACTTTTGACCCTTTGAGGGAGGACCATGACTATTCCTCGCCAAAGGAGTTCATTGCTGATATACCCCAACAAAGCAATTATTCAATTCTGTGCATATTTATAATGAAATCCTACAAGCCTTTTGGATGCCAAGATAAATGAGGGAAAAACAATTTCAATATGCCAAGAGTGTGGAGTAACTGGCTTGTTTGGTGTTCTCGTGTTATACTTGTTCTTTTACTAAAGTTTACCAAAAAGAATAAGGCTAAGGTTTTTGAAAGAAAATTACATATTAACCAAAAAACATTTGCATATTCTAATTATGAAGTTCGGATAGATGTGGGGCTTTTATTTGAGCTCTTACGAACTGTTTCAATGTGGGGAAAAAATGAGGGGAAAAGTTTTTGGATTTTCATAGGGTAATGAAAATGTATACGATTTCCATAACTGGCATGTTTGATACGCTTGAGTTAAAATTTAAGTTGTTTTTGTCCTTGAGTTTAATTTGATTCTCTTTACTTTTGTTGTTTTGATTGATGTCGGTTGTAACCTACAATAAATTGTATTAGAGGGTTCCTAATCTCATTGGAGGGAGATTTGTTGAGTCGCAGTCAGTGGAATCCATCAATGTTGTCAATCCTGTAAGTGAAACAGTTTCATTATATATTTACTATTCCCAGTTGAGGGATTAACCAGCTTTCGAGTCCCCTGTTCTTATTTAATTATTATTTTTGTAATAGGCAACACAACAAGTTGTTTCTCAAGTTCCTTTAACCACTAATGAAGAGTTTAAAGCTGCAGTATCTGCAGCCACACAGGCCTTTCCACAGTGGCGGAATACCCCAGTTACTACACGGCAACGTATCATGCTCAAGCTCCAAGAGCTTATCCGGAGAGACATTGTAAATATAGTTAAACTATAACTCATACAATTGTTTGCAGAAAATATATATTTTTTGTTTAATGCTTGACCACTGAAACCTTGCTTCCAGGACAAGCTTGCCTTAAATATTACTACTGAACAAGGAAAAACTTTAAGGGATGCACAGGGTGATGTTTTTCGTGGATTAGGTTAGTGTCTGTCACATCTTTTTTTCAAATAAGTTTTAGTAGAAGGTTAACTAACCTAAAAAAATTGTCCTCTTGTAGAGGTGGTGGAACATGCTTGTGGTATGGCAACCCTGCAAATGGGTGAGTTTGTTTCAAATGTATCAAATGGAATTGATACCTACAGCCTAAAAGAGCCGCTTGGTGTCTGTGCTGGGATTTGTCCTTTTAACTTTCCAGCAATGATTCCCTTATGGGTAAAATATATTTCTCATCTATAGCTGGGTGGGTTATAAATGTTTTATTATTGGTAAATACTGGCATGTGCAAACTATCCAGCACTGGGCAAGATGCATAAACCTTAAACTTAATGTGCAGGCCTTAAAATTATATGTATCACTTCTGCATAAATTTTTATAGAACATAGACTGTGAAGAGAGGGGCAAATAATAGCAGAGAAAGTGTTCTTAATGTTATTTGTTTTTTTGGGTGTCCAGATGTTTCCTCTTGCAGTTACATGTGGCAATACCTTCATTCTGAAGCCATCAGAAAAAGATCCAGGTGATTTAGTTCTTTGTGCATCAATTCTCTCTCTCTCTCTCTCCCGCTCTTTATATATATATATATATATATATTTATTTAAGTGCTTGACACATTGCTATGGGTGTTCTTGGCTTTACCAACATATTGATTAGTATTTTTTTTCATTTGTCGTTGTAGTCCTATTCAGGTCTTAATACAAACAAGTTACTACTAACAAAAAATTAATTATTTCCGAAGGGGTTAATCAACAACATGTAGGGGTCTGTCCCTAGTTTGGTAAGGGGCCTTCCCTTTGGAGGGCTGCTGCATTTTGTCTTCCTTTTATTCCTATTAATAAAATAGAAAGCCTCTTTCATAACCAAAAAAAGAAAAGAAAGAACTAGTTGCACTTTTTTTTCTTTTGGCCAAGCAAAGATCTACACATTTTTTTGGGTTTCATTTTTACTGTCTTATTTTGTTTTGTGATTACATGACATGTTGGTGTTTTCATTTTATAGTAGGCTTTCTGTCTGGAGATTTGATGTAATTAAGTGTTATGAATGTTGGAATATTCATCTTCGTGTTTTAAATCAACTGTTAGTTTATTTTCTGTCTACAGGGGCTGCTATAATACTTGCGGAGTTAGCAATGGAAGCTGGTTTGCCGAATGGTGTCCTAAATATAGTTCATGGCACCAATGTATTGTCAGAGTAACCACACTCGATGAGTTCAATTTTAAGAAATAAAATAAAATTGATTGAACGGATGGGATAGAATAATTTTTGAATTTCAATGGCAAACTGTGATTTTTGTCTTCCTTGTAAAAATTTTCATTTCTAATCTTTTTCTCTGTAGTGATTGTATTAAAGGTTTAAGCTTCTAATTTTTATGTTTTCTTGTTGCTAACTGGTTTATGTTTTGCACTTTTTTTTAACACAAACTGAGACAGGACATAGTTAATGCTATCTGTGATGATGATGATATCAGAGCTATATCATTTGTTGGTTCAAACATAGTAAGTTGTTGCATTTTTTTATTCTCAGTATTAACTTCATATATTGACTGTTTGCATGTTCCCGTATGACTTAAAATTTGTCATGCATATCAAATATTTAAATAAAGAGGGACTTTTATCGTCCTAGGTGATGCATCTACTTATTGCAAAGGTTTACTGTGTTAAGACACGGGAGGTAAAACTCATAATGACATTTGAAAGCAACATGAAATCCTAATCTCCAACCCTTCTCAATAAATTTTGATGATCCATCAAATTTTGCCTGTCTTTATCACCGTGTTATTAATGCATTACGACATTATATACTTGATTACTTTTGTTACAATGGCTTACAAACTATATAAAAAATGTTATGGTCTCTTTTGAAATCACCTCTAGATTTTTGGGCAATAACTCGATATAACTACCATTATATTAACTTTAAAGGGATCTGGTTCTTAGGTTTAGTAATTTTGTTGAGGCTTTCAAATTTTAAAGTGTTAATAAAAACACTATATTAAGTTCAATTTTTTAGGGTACAAACAATGTAAATATACAATATTAAGACATGATAATAATGAAATCATCATTATGCTCATATTGAAATTCAACGTCTAGTGCCATAATTCTCATCAGAATCTGTTGTTAATTGTTAGAATTTGTTGATGCCTACCAAATTTTGTTTGATGGATTTTTCATGATTTGTTCATTTCTTTTTGAGGATGGTAACTCACCTGTATTATTATTTTTTTTTGGAAATTGTTAGGTCCCAAGGTAATGGAAAAGGGGGGTGTGGGGGGTGTTTGAATAGATTACCCCTTGAAGTTTGTGGCAGGTCCATCCACTCAAAAACACCCTTTGTTTTCAATAAGTATAAGTTGTGGAAAATGAACAAAGCTGAACATGTAACTAAAACTCTATATCAAAGAATTTCAATTACAAAACCGGATTCTGCTGATTTATAATAGATAAACAATGATCAGCTGAATGTATGAGAAGAAAAGAAACATTTACAGAATGATATGAATTAACTCCGTTTTCTTTCTTCACACTCACAAATTAAGAACACACAGAAACGTGTTCTTTGAATGTTTTGGAATATTATTCTCTAACAATTGCGAGCAATCTCTATGAGAAAGACGAATTGGCAGCACACATGGTTAGGTCTTTTAGTCTTTTTTATATATTGTCCTT
This sequence comes from Taxillus chinensis, assembly GCA_023512835.1. Taxonomy (NCBI): domain Eukaryota; kingdom Viridiplantae; phylum Streptophyta; class Magnoliopsida; order Santalales; family Loranthaceae; genus Taxillus; species Taxillus chinensis. The sequence goes on along the minus strand of CM042088.1, from coordinate 52,776,348 downwards.
TGTGATGCCTAGGGTTATAGACTGTTGGGCTCGAGAATGGAAACCACTGTAAAACATGAAACCACAATCGATGCTTCTCAATCACCAATGATCTTATGCCACATCACAAATTCACTTTTTGAAAGTCTCAAAGATACGTGATATTGGAATGATGATTTAAACTAAATCTACATCGTCATAATATCTCCATAAGCCCACGTCAAAATAACAGCATATGAAGTACTTTTGAATACCTTGGGTTCAAGAGTTTGAAGCACCAAACACAACTTCACTTTGAAATTGCCTTCAACTTTGAGGATTCGAACTCGTGGTTCAAAGATTTCAAAATATTTTTGAGGGTTTGAACTACAACTTTGAGAGATCGAAAATCGTCTTCAATTCTAAGTGTACCTCGAAGGTACTTTTCAAAGACTTGAACCTCTTTTGAGGGTAAGAACTTATATCGAAGGTTCGAATGCCTTTCTTAGGCTCAAACATTCTTTTCTCTGAACTCTGACCAGTCCGAGTCTGAAGCTCTCCACCTTGAAGGTTCGAAGCTGGTTCGAAGGTGCAGTTCGAAGATTTGAACTGTTCTGAGACAATAAATTTTTTTAATAGCTCAGTCACACTGCTTTTAACTAATGTTCAACATCCTGACTTATGATAGACACTTGGCTTGGAGTTCAGATCTTCCTTTTCACGTTGAACAACACTAATTGAGTCAGTTGAGGTTAATCAAATCTTTGATCCAACAAAAACCAGTCCTTATTGCTTTGCCTTATAATCTACAACACATCCTGTTTTGTCCAATCATTTTATTCTTAATCGATAACTAAAGTTGTATTATAAATTACTTATTTTAGTATTGTTCACTATATCATATTGTTGTGTTGAACATACTTACTACTATTTTGGATCTTTACTTGGGCGACATATGGTGATTCTTGCATTTGTACAATACCAGTGATGATTTATCTCATCCCACAATGATTTTGCACTATCTGTCCAGCTTAATCTCATTTGCCTTACGTGCATATATTGTCTTTAGGTTACAACTTCTAGTCTTAGTGCCATAATTCTCATTGGAATTTGTTGTTGGTTGTTAGAATTTGTTGATGTCTACCATATTTTGTTTGATGGATTTTTCACAATTTCTTCATTTCCTTTTGATGATGGTAACTTGTAGTGTTTTCTTGTAACCACAATCCTTCCTTCTTTGCATTATAATCTAGATTACATTCTGATTTTTCCAATAATTTTCTTCTTAGCTGATAGCTAAAGTTATATTATAAATTAGCTTATTTTTGTATTGTTCACTATATCATCTTGTTTTGTTGAACAAACCTACTAGATGTGATGAACCTTCTATCTTGGATAATTACTCAGGATGGCATATAGTGAGTTTGACACGTGTATAGTTTGAGTTGTTATCTGGTGATGATTTATGAGCGCATGTTGTCTTCAGGTTACAAATTCTAGTGTTACCCATGATATGATCAATGATCCATGACTCTGTTCTCTGAAGTGGCCATGGTCTCTTTTGTTTATGTATGTTTTTTTCTTTAACTATTTGTTTTTGGTGGTCATTACATCGAATATGAATAACTTCTTTTATGGTGATTCCCTGGAGGTTTATATGAAGCTACCGTTGTTGCTACGGTTAAGATGTGTACCCTATGGTTTGAAACAACCTTTTTGAGCCTAGTTTGGGCAATTTAGTGACAATGAGGTTACATTTGACATGAGCAATAGAAGTGTGGGTAATTTAGTGTTCAATATGTCTTCTAAGACTGGGTGCATTATTCTCTTGGTCTATGGGAGCACTATTATTATTACTATGAGCAATATCAATGACATACAATAAGGTTGATTTTCATCAAATTATTCAATTTAATATTAATACATTAATTTAATAAGTTAATAATATAATAATATTATTTTAAACTTATATATGTAAGTAAATTAATTTATATAATAATATAAATTGTTGGACTCAATTTCAGGTTCATTAAGCTTGTGAGCCGAATATTAATGGGTTTGAGCTTATTGAACTCATACTTGGACTCCCCTAAAATGAGTAATAAGTTTAAGCTTTTTTGTGTTTTGATTTTGAGTTGTTCAGCTCGTAAATATCTTTATTTGAAAATTTGATTCAGATGCCTTGGAGGTAAGTGGATATTCAAATGCAAATAAGTATGGATGTCCAATTAATTGTAGATCTATTTTGCATTCTCGTATTTTCTTGGGTGAAGGTCTGGTATTGTGGAAGAGAAAGAAATAATGTGCAGTTTCTTGTTCTAATGATGAGGCTAAATATTGAGTCCTGTCTAATGTGATAGGAGAACTACACTGGATTATTATATTGTTAGTCGAGATTGGACTATCCATGTTGAGGGTCCCACTATTCATTATGTAATCAGCCCTATATGCATATTGTCAGCAATGGATATTCTTCTAGTTCATATGCACTTTTAGGAGCAAATGCCGGACATCTTTACTATGTCTTTCAAGTCTCAAGCCTGATTTTATTTTGTATTTTGTGATAAATTAGGTTTATTTGATGTATATCGCCTAATTTGAGTCATTTTGTATATAGTTTTTTAGAAAGTTGGACCTAACATTTGTAGGGTTCGTAATGTCTAGACCTAACCTTTAGCCTATATCTATATATTGATTGATCACATCATAATAAATCATCTCATAGAAGACCTTGCTCATTTATAATAATTAATTATATTTTGAAAGTTTAATCTTATTATTAAACTTTTTTTTATGTTTAGCCCGCTGATTTAAGATGCCTAACGAATGGTGAAAGAATACCTTAGTGCCTTTATATATAAATAAAGGTTATATATAAGATTTCTCAAATTATTGATAAATGAAACCAATAAATCATACAATGAAGTTATGTGAAAGAGTTAGTGAGCATCGACTACATCGTCTAAGAGAACATGTTAAGAGTGTGAAAAATGAATTTGGTTAGCGACTTTTATATTAAGAAAACTTATTGAGAGGTTAAAGTGGCAAAAAAAAGATTTACCTATGATCTTTATAGATTTAGAGAAAGTCTATGGTAAAGTACCTATAGATGTATTCTGATGGGTTTTGAAAAATAATATAGTTTCTATCAAATATGTGAGTTTAATAAAAAATATATATGTTGGTATGATTAAAAATATTATATAAAAAAATAAAAGATATATATACGAGAGTTGTAACCAATGTTAGGGATTAATAAAAAAAATTTCAATTACAATAAGGGTGCCTCAAGGAATAGCCTTGTGTCCTTTTCTCTGTAATAGTAATGGATAATATAATCAAAAATATTCGTGAAGATATAATGTGGTGTATGTTCTCTGATGATATTGTTTTGATTGATGAGATCAAAGAGTAGATTAACTAAAAATTAAAGCTATAAAGATAAGCTCTAGAGGCACAGAGATTTAGATTAAACAGATTGAAGACTTAATATATGAATTGTAAATTTAGGAAACGTAGGAATAACGAACAAAGTATTATCATACTTAATGACCAATAGATAAAAACCACGGAATGTTTTAAGTACCTAGGGTTCATAGTTCAACAAAACATAGATATTGATGGTGATGTCAATTATAGCCATAATTTATAGGATTTAAGTTGGGTGGCTTATGTGGAGAAATGCGACAAGAGTTTTATGTGATCGCAATATGTCACTGAGTTTAAAAGAAAACTTTTATAAGATAACTGTTAGACCTTCTTTATTAAGTGAAACAGAGTGTTGAGGTAATAAAAAACATGCACAAAAGTTAAGACGTAAATGTTATGATAGATGTGTGATAAGATTAGAATATACAAGATTTGTAATGAATATATTCGCCGTATAATTAGAATAGCTTTGATTGCATATAAGATGAGAAAGAATCGCTTATGATGGTTAGCTATTTAGGATGTAGGCCAATAAATGAACTTGTTAGAAGTTTGTAGAAAATTGATATTAAATAAGATAAAAAATTGAAGATAAAACCAAAAATAACTTAAAAAGAGGTGGTAATAAAAATTTTAAAATTGCTAGATTTGAACGAAAGAATGATGGCTGATAGAAATATTTGAAAGAGAAAGATACATGTTTTGGATTAAATATAAACTTTTTATTTGTTTTGGTTCATATAGTGGGTTCTATATTATTGGGATGAAGGCTTGGTGGTTTTATTTTGCCAGCTAATTTTGTGCATTGATCTCAATAGTTGCAGGTGTTAATTAAAATTGAGAAAATTGAGAACCTGTCCATGAGTGTACTATCATTATTACTTGTTAAAGTAAAGTTTGTTTCATTTCATAAAAACGTGTCCCGGCATGGATTGTGTGTTTATTTGACTTTTAATAAGGCTGAACACAGGAATTTTGGTTATTTATTTGTGGTTGCATTGTTTATATATTGATTTTTTATTTTCATTTTTGTAAGGCGGGTATGCATATATATGCAAGAGCATCCGCTAAAGGGAAGCGTGTTCAGGTAAGTTCAGCCATCTGCTTTGGCATAAAGTGCTACTTTCTGTATAATCATATTGATTGCTGACATACCCTCAAGATAGCTCATAGCTGAGTCATTGTTTGGCTTATCCAAGGATTTACTGTACGCAGTCAAATATGGGGGCAAAAAACCATGCAATTGTCATGCCTGATGCAAACGTGGATGCTACATTGAATTCTTTAATTGCTGCTAGTTTTGGTGCTGCTGGACAGCGTTGCATGGCACTTAGCACGGTAGTCTTTGTTGGAGATTCAAAATCGTGGTAACTTCTTTTCTTATTTATATTAACTATGGTTCTTTTTTCTTTTCTTTTCTTTTCTCCTCTGCTTCTTGTTTGCCCATTGATGGTTTAAAAGTTTAAGCACTTGTGGGGTTTTATTTGTCATTCATTTAGCTTATTAAGTTTACCTAGTTAATTCAAAAACTTAATGAATGATTAGTGTTTTTTTCCTATCTAGATGGAAAGTTGATGCATTGGATTTAAAGGTGCAGCTTATTTTCTTATTGTAGAAAAATAGGGGATAATTTCATTTATTATTATTATTATTATGAAGAATAAATACACACATATATATGGACAATGAATTGTTTGATCTATACTCAAGTAATTAATAGCTAGGAAATTGTAATAAACATAGAAACTAAATATCCTAGAAAATAAAATAAAATCTCTACTCGATCTAAACGTAAGAGAATAACATTTACTACAACTACTAATAATTTTCATAATTCCAGCACCTCTCCTCAAGCTGGAGCTTATAGATTTAGCTTGAAATTTATTACAAAATAATTACCCCACTAACTGTGTATGTATCATGTTCCAAGTGTTTGCAAATTTGAATCTCATATAATGTACACTCAATTGGTAAAAACACCATGATCAATGAATTGTCTTTAATTTTTTTTTTGTTCTTCATGTCATTTTAAAAAGTGGCAGTAAAGGGACCATTTGAAATATAATAAGATAATATCTACTCCTCCTACTACTACTAATAATATTAATTCCAACATTTACAATTTATCTTTTTTTTTTATGTGTGGGGAAGTTATCTTTAAAAAAAATACCTACTTATTCCTTTATAATAGTAGCATGCATTTGAAGGTTTTGATTTTCACACACGAAGGATAAGTGATATTTTTGTAATTCATCAAAAACGAATAAGAGACAAATTTCCATTGTTTTTGAAGTTATTATGAAAATTCCACTTATCCTTTGTACATGACAATCAAGGCACCTTGAGTTATGTGTCTATGCAAGCACCCTTCGGGACACCTTATAGCATTATAGTTCAATTTCTTGCCTAACCTGTGCTCACAAAACCATAACATGTAGCTTCTTGATGTGTGTTGAGCCTTGACATGATGTTCTTTTAGTAAACCTTAAATGCAGGATGATTTTTTTCATTGTTATGGTGATAGTATTATTCAGACATTGATCATTATTAATTCTTGATTCGTTGATAATTTTGTGTTCTATATACTAACTGGGTGTTTGGTTTCATTTTAAGATCAACTTTTGTGCAAATTCATTAGTATGTGCGGGTAAATTTACTCTTGACAATTATTGAATTGTACTCAATAGTGTTTTTTTTTAAATTTTAATATTTATCCCTATTGATTATTTTTTGTTGTAATTAAGGTAGGCTGGTTGGTTTTGGTTTGGTTTGTATCCTTATTGATTAGTTTTAAATAATGTAAAATATATTTCTATATCAATAATTTTTTTTATATTTATTATGGGTATTTACAATGGGCTTGCTATTACATCTTCACCTTGATGCCACGCTCGTCCATCTTAATCTCCATTCATTCTAAGTGTAATGCCCAACCTTTTCGTGTCCCAAAGAGCCATGGTTGATGCCACATTGTACAGGAAGGGTATGATGCTGAATGAAGAATAAAATAAAATTGGAAGAGATTAAATGTCCCAAGTAGTTGTTTCTCAAAGGGCCAGGCTTCACATATCAAATTTATTTGCAGGGGGCACCCTGAATCATATAGATACTTTTTAAGGGCCACGCTCTAAATCATTTAAGGGCCTTTTGTGTCTTATCATCCACCTTATCATCAAACTATAATATGGCCCATAGACACTATCTTGCTCTCTCGGGGTTGCTCCAGTGGCAGGTGGACTCAAAGTACATCCATGGTAAAGAAGTTGCAATAGGAGGAATTCTTGGATGGGTGGAAGGCTCGCTGTGGCTAATGTAATCTCAGATGGCTTTGGGAAAGTTTATTGATTCTACCGAGGTTTACATCTTGGGATGCTAAGGGGCATGCTGGCTTAGGCGTAGAATAGTCTGACAGAAGACCATATGATTAGGATACTGATACAAAAAAAGGGTCTAGCTACCTCATGTGACGTGCTCGATGTGTTCCTTTGATTTTTCAGAAATAAAAATAAAAGAAACTACTCGATGTGTTCCTTTTATTTTTCGGAGTGTTTACTCATGTGACGTGCTTGATGAAGAAATAATATTAAAAGTGGATCAGATAGTTTTTTTCATTTTTTTGGAAGGGTGCATGAACTGGCTGAAAAGGCTAAAGCACTTAAAGTAAATGCTGGAGTGGAACCTGATGCTGACCTGGGTCCTGTGATTAGCAAGCAGGTGCATTCATGTTTTTAATCCTTTATTTTGTTGAAGAAAAAGTATGCTAAATGAATTATAAGCTTCATATGTGCACGAGCTGTTAACAAAGGCCAGTTGGAATTTTGTTTTCTGGCATGTTCTGCTGCCCCCATGAACTTCACATTTTAGTGTAGGCTCAGTTGTCCACTGGTCATTCTTATTTTACACAACTTAATTATTCATGCAATTGCAGGCAAAGGAAAGAGTATTAAGATTAATACAGTCTGGTGTTGATAGTGGTGCTGGACTTCTGCTTGATGGAAGAAATATAGTGGTACTGTTGACTATTTAACACGTTACCATTTATGTCTGAAATTACACATGTGTTTGTTTATTTGACTGATTCTGGTATGTTGGTAGGGGATAATGCTGAACGTTTACTAATTTTATTTACTACATTTGTTCTATAATGCTGGTTGTTGCAGAAATGGTCTCACTAAACCTATCTTTAAAGAATTACTTCAAATTGCTTTATGATTATCCTCTACATTTATTTCCTCAGTTCAAAGTCAATGTGGGTTTGGTCCAACATTTCAAAACTTCACAAATGTTTTCTTAAAACTATATGTAACTGATAGGTGGTGCTTTTTAAGAATCTCGCCAGGTGAAGAAAATTTGGATGTTGAATTTGCTCTACTGTGTCAGTTTTTACGGAAATTTTGTTTGCTGGTTAGCAGCTCAATTTTTTTTTGTTAGCGAATCCAAACTAATGTAATTTAATCAGCTATTTTTCATGGACCTTGTAATAGGTTCCAAGATATGAGCATGGCAACTTCATTGGTCCCACAATCATAACTGATGTCACTGCTGACATGGAGTGTTACGAGGTGACCGTGGATAATTTTTATAAAGTCTAGTGAGAGGTAAATCCTCAATCTTACCCTGCAATCAGGCATAAACTTGATGCGTCTATTGTGATTTGTGCAGGAAGAAATCTTTGGCCCAGTTCTTCTTTGCATGCAGGTTTGTCTACTATTGACTCCCGTTTCTTATGTAATAAAGTATTTTTTTAAGGATGTCTATTGACACATTTTTATATGACCCCTTTTGTGCAGGCTGACAGCTTGGAAGCGGCTATAGACCTCATTAACAGAAACAAGTACTCTCCGCTGAAACTTACGATTACCATTAATATATCATTTTGTTGCAGTAGTGTATATTAGAGCTATCCCTTGACAGATACGGCAATGGAGCATCAATTTTTACCAGCTCTGGTGTGGCAGCAAGAAAGTTCCAGACCGATATTGAATCTGGGCAGGTAAAACAAATTTGAACAGACAATATGCATTAAAATGAGTGGAATTGTTCAAACTGAGCCCAGAATATGGACGTAATTCAAACTTTTGTGTGCTGTGTAATGTTTAAATTCCCAGATGCCCATTTTATGAAACCGTTGATCATCTCTGGTTGGAGTTGAACATAATTTAATAAATGGGCATGGCACAGGTTGGCATCAATGTCCCGATTCCAGTCCCGATGCCCTTTTTCTCATTTACAGGCTCCAAGGCATCTTTCGCTGGCGATCTCAACTTCTACGGTAAGTTGAGCTACTTCGAAAAACTGTCTTCTGTTATATTGGAAAATTGGTATGGATCCAGCTTTGCAGTTTATATTTGTTCTGGCATGTGTATGAATGCAAAGGCTTTTTTTTTTTTTCTGGATTTTCAGGAAAGGCTGGAGTTCATTTTTTCACCCGGATTAAGACGGTGACTCAACAGTGGAAGGATTTCGCAAGTGGGAAGGGACTTTCCCTGGCAATGCCAACTTCTCAGAAGTCATAATGCACGTTAAACCTGCAAGTTTTTGGCTGAGCATGTGGCAAAGTGTAAAATAAATGAGTGAATGTAATGCAAAGTTTTACTGTGATTTTTCACTTGATTTTGTTTGATTTTATGTGTCTGCTTAATTTTCATTTTTAGCTGTGTCAGGACATTTATTTTGTCTTTTTTTTTTTTAAATTGATAGTTATTTTCGAATAAAAAAATAAAAAAATAAAAACAAAAGATGGTTTATATTTTTCATTTTTTTTATTAAAAATTGAAAATAAAAGATACTGAGAAACTGAGAAAGGTGTAAGATAAAACTATTTTTATATATATATATATAAACTATTATTACATATATATCACTCTCACCATCAATTTGTTTGGTGTCAAAACACACTAACAGCCATCAATTTGAGGGATTAGAGAGGAATTGAGTGCAAAGTTTGATGAGTGTTGACATAATTTACTCAAAGTTTATGCATGTGATATAAACTAAAATAATATACTATTTAAGAATTCATCATCATAAAGGAATCAATCGAGGGAGTCCTAATAATGCATAGATTACGGGTGAGGAGGATTATTCTAGTTTTTTTGTAAAACTTTTTAAAGTAGTTTTAAAAAAAGTCGATAAAACAATTGTTTTGTTTTCTCTAGAGAATTGTCAATTTTTCATTAATGACACAACAAAACTTAAAATTTCCTCTCCCTCGCCAAATGGTTGGGTGGCTTCGATTAGTTGCGCATCAAACTTCTTTTATTTTATTTGTTGTTGTGTGGCATTCATTAAAAGCTGTTTTTGAATAACTTTCCAACTAAATTCTGAAGAGTGTTTTTGGAAATCATAGGTGGAAAATCACATGTGTTGTTGGCCTGGAATTGCTTAGAGGGAAAGCAATAACGTGTCCATTAGGACCATTACGCGCTATTGTGCCAGGGTTTGTTGTCTCGCATTATGTCTTTTCCGGCCCCGCTTTTTAACTTTTTGATAGGAAGCCGTATTTAAACGTTTAAATTCAAAATACATTATTTTTAAAATTAATTTAATTTATTTGCTTCAAAATTTAAAAAAACTAATATATTATAATTAATTTATGATTTAACCAATTCGGTAATTAAACCGTACAAGACAGTGGTAATAGGTGAAATATCAAACAAACTAGGATCTCATCAACATTGATATGCATATGTATTGACATTAATAGACAGATCAAAGAAATGTTAATGGTAAATAGATTGTCTCATGTTAATTTTATATTAATTTTTATAGTATCTAACCAAACACTTTGAAAAGCCAATTATTAGTCTAGCTATCTTGGTGGTTTTTTATTGAGTGTTAATGGTTACCAAAAATCGATTAACCGAATATGCAAAAAACTAAATTGGGAACCAATGATTTTTTAATTTTATTAATCAGTTTTTATTTATTATTTCTTTAAACCAAAGTTATTTGATTTTATTTAAAAATATTACATAAATCAACTAATGTCAACTCCTACTTTTTGTGAGGTAAAATGATTACTTGTCTCCCAATTTGGAGTGACTAAAAAAATAAATAAATTCTAGTACTATATTAGTCACTTAGGACATGTTGTGTACGCAGTTTTAGTTTTTATATTATGTTTCTGAATTTGGAGTTCATGATAAATTATAATTTAAAAATAAATTTTATTTGATAGGAGAGAAAATAAGTTTTAAAAAGAATATGCATTTTTTAAATTTCAATCTCAAAATTTTTTTAACGAAATAATATTTAATAGACTCAACTAATAAAATAAAATAATAAAAAAATAATTTAAATATCTCGATAGAATTAAATTTAAATTTTAAAAAATAATTAAAATTATTTAAAAAAAACAGTTATAAGATCTATTAGTTTTAAAAACTATTTTTTAACTTATATTATTATTAAATAAGAATGAATCCACTTTTTTTTATATTATTATTATAATTCTGTCGGTACCTAACAGACTCTTAGTTTCAACTCAACTTCCTAAGTTTTAACCTCAACCTAATTAGTTCTAATATGCAGAGGGAATTCATTTTAAAAAATTTCTTGGCCACTCAAATTCCAGGCCGACCCTACTTCAACCGAAAGCAAACACCAATGCCCACTGCCCAGTCATCAAGCATAAAAAAACAATAAAAAAGTATTTTAAAAATCATAATGCATAAATAGAAATTAGGGAAAACGTCGTCAGACACGCAAACAAAAATTAGTGTAAATCGCATGCATGCAGACCACGGCTTTCCTATTTTAAAAGTATGTAAATTAAGCTGATTTTATTTATTTATTTATTTATTCAAATCAGGTATCCCAGTAGAACTTTTTGGAAGCTTTATAATATTTGTGTTTTTTTTTTCTGAAAAAAAAAAATCTTTTAAAAAATACACATTCAAGCGCTCAATAAATTTTTAAAATGATTATTAAAAAATAAGGCCGATTTTTTAAAATTATTATATACTTTGAAGATGACAATGAATATAATTGATAAAAGTAAAAAATTTAAATTTAAAATGAGCTTTGTTTATATATTATTTTAAATTCAAGCAATAACTTTAGATGATATTTTAACATATTTAAGTTACTAAATCAATATAAATAAAACTAATAAAATTCTTATATGAATTAAAATTATTAATTTAATAATTAATTCCAATATATTATATAATAGTTATAATATTGTTATATTTTTTAAAATATTTTAAATTATATTTTATTAATTGAAAAAATACCCCCCCCCCCCCCCCCCTCTCTCTCTCTCTATATATATATATGTATATACAAGGAGCTAATAAAAAAAATAAATGCAAGTGAGATACTGAGATTCTAATCATTCGATCATGATTTAAAGGCTCAAATTATATTTTTATTTAACTATTCATCTACTATACCTACTATAGTATTTCGTTATAATTAATAAAAATATAATTTAAGTCATTAAATCATAATCGATCGATTAAAATCTCACTTACGCGTATTACATTTTTTTCTTTATATATATATATATATATATATCCTCACCTTTGCAAAACTGCAAACACATAAATATCGTGGTATGATGGTGGTGGTGGAAAACGTCATACACAGACATCCCAAACAAGCATATTATCCATAAAGCAGCCCACCCACATCCGAACCCACAATTCCACATTAAATATGTGTCCCTATTGTTTTCTGTAATCCTATATTTCTAACGTAATCGCATCCTTCCTCAACCGCAATAATTTTTTTAAATTATTTTTGAACTACGTACGTACTTTAATTTGATGCATCAACTTTCTTTCCCCCTATTATTTTTCTTCTTTTTTAGGATACACATAATTAATGTTTGATTACGTGTGCTTGCCAGAAACATTGAACAAACTACTCTAAATTGACCACAAGCGAAATAAATAAATGATCCCAACACCTACGACCCCCCTTTTTATTTTTTATTGGCGTAATGGAAAAAAAAATGTAAGCATTAATATTATATATGTGTGTGTGTAGACATGCAGAGTGGATATAAAAGTATAAAACCATGCAACAGAAAAGGAAATTAAGGAGTTATATAAAGATACAGAAAAGCAGAGACAAAGGGGTCACCGTTGATCATCTACGCATTGCGTGATGGAGTGGTGACTATATATGAATTGAAGTTAATTGTACGTATATACTATGATTATAAAAAATGTATTGGCGAAAAAAATAATAGAATTACAGAAAATAAAATTCAAAACTAAAAGAATTTTATGTGATTTAAAAAAATTTTGACGTTTACAAAACTAACCGTAGAAAATTTTAATATAAGATAAATATTATTAGATCTAATCCAAAATTTGATATATGCAAATGAAACCGTATGTGAATTGAATTAGAAATATTTACGGTGATAAATTCTAACAGAATGAAGAAAGTGAACCTCGAATCACAATAAAGAGACTTAGAAATATGTATAGAACAAATCAAGTGTTTCTCAAGAAATGACTAAGGACAACATATATAATCCTGATCCGGATCAAGTAAACGTGAGGAGCAACCAAAAGACTCGGTATATAACCAAAAAAGTCAAAATGTAATTTAAAAACCCGGCATATGACAAAGACTTGGTATAACCAATAAAACATTTGGTATAACTATATCTTTTATCCGGAAGTTTACTCAGTTTAAACCAAGACAGGATAAGGACAGAAGACTTGATCTAAGGACGAAAGGATCAATATAAGCACAATGTCCTAATTTAATAAAGCTCCTTATTGTTGCTAATGTAATCCAAGAGGGCGCCAAGCTACACTGCTTGTGTTAATATTGCCAAAATGAAGGAAAAGATTATCTCATAGGACTCAACCTTCTACTGCTCCATTTGCTCCTTCTACTGCTCGGACCCACTCCGAATATCAAGGCAAGCAATCTGTTGTTGCACCTCTTGGAATTCCTATTCCAAGCACAGTTGCTCAACTAGTCTGTTCATCCGTATAATAAATCTAGAGTGACTACTGTAATCTAAAGAGATAGTCTTTTAATAGTTCAAGTGATTTATTAATAGCTTAAAGTGTTTTTTGTATTGTTGTAATTGTCTTTTGATAATAAAATATCATACTTTTGTTGTTCTGATTGTGTTCCATATAGATCTTATCTTTAGAAAGTCCTATTCACCCCTCATTAGACTCTTAGAGACCAACAAATATATTATGTTTTCACACTCTAAATCCCAATATCCAATTACTCCTAATAAATTTTATCAATAATTCCTTTACAACTCTTTCAATATTTCACATATGAAACTCACACAAATTTTGGGATCAATTATTATGGGATCCCTATTTATAAGCCTTCATCAACGTTGTAAGTCCATATTTGATTTGCTTTTCAATATGCTAGTCATAAGTTGAAAAGGTCACATTATCTAGAAGTCATCCGTTCTTGACAATCTCATACTCAAAGTCTTATTTCAATTAATCTTCACATCTATAATAGCTATTTTCGTCTAAATTATACTTGAAGAATAATTAGAGTTGTGCACAGTTTTAATTTTTCTATAGTGACTACTTTGATTAACATGTCAATTAGGTTCTTACTCCTCTATAACTTCATAAGTGTTAATGCTTCGTCCTCCAACAATGATCAAATAAAAGTATAATAAAGTCTTATCTATATGCTTAGTCTTTAAATGAAATACCAAATTCTTGGTTAAGTGTATAATACTTTGATTCATTATGCAATACATTCATTTGTTGGTAGAAACTCATTTTTTCCAATATAACCAAATGAACTCCTTGTTAGCTTCTATCACTACTATATATTTTGCCTTGATTGTATATAAAACTATAATTTTCCATAACTAAGAAATTCAGTTAACTATTGTAGTTCTCAATATGAATACCTATTATGTAGTGCTCTTTTGTGGTTGTTTTCTCTAGCAAAATCAACATCAACATAACTTTGCAACTTTAGTTCACTTTTTCTAAAACGTAAACATTTGTTAGTAGTACATTACATGTATTTAAGTATCAATTTTACTACTTCCCAATATTGCTTTCCTATATTAGACATAAACAAGTTCAATGTTCCTATTGCATGAGCAATATTTGGTCTCGTACAGACCACGACATATATTAAGCATCTAATGGCTGAAGCATATGAAATCTTAGCCATATAGTCTTTCTCTTCATCTATCTTAGGACATTGTTCCTCTGACAATTTGAAGTGATTAACTGCTTGGCATCACTCATGCCAAATCTTTACAAGATCTTACAAATATATTTTATTTGAGATAATTGTAAGATATCTTTTTGTTGATCTCTATTGATCCTCATTCCAAGAATATGTATTGCCGCACCTTAGTCCTTCATCTCAAATTTAATAGATAATTGTCTCTTCAATTTGTTTTTCTCATTTATATTTATTCTTTCTATTAACATGTCATCAACATAAAGTAGCAAAATAATGAAACTAGAATCAACTTTTTTAAAGTGACAACAATGGTCAACATCGCATCTCACGTAATCATTATCCTACATGAAATCATCAAATTTCCTATATTACTGTCAAAGTGTTTGTTTTAAACCTTACAAGTTTTTAGTCAACTTACATACCAAATCTTTATTACATCTTTATGTGAATTCATCTAGTTGTTTTATGTAGATATCTTCCTTCACATCCTTATAGAGAAATGTTGTTTTTACATCTAACTGTTCTAGATGTAAATCTTATGTTACTACAATGTTCAAAATTGATCGAATCTCATTTAATCAATACTTTCCTTCTGTTGGAAGCCTTTAACCACCAATGATGCTTTTTATTCCTTGGAGCATCATGCTCCTCCTTAACTTGGAACACCCCTTTATTTTGCAAAAATTTCTTTCCAACCGATAGTTTTTCTAATTCTCAAGTCTTTTTGGATATCATAGAGTTCATTTCATCTTTTATCGCAAGCTCCTACTTGCTCACATCCTATACCTGACATGTTTTATGATAGCATTTAGGTTCACCTCCATCTTCTATTAACAACAAATAATTCGAGTATTTCCTAGTTGGTACATCTAGTTGAATGGATCTCCTTAATGTAGGAGCTTGATCATGTGAATTTTCACTAGCCTATCTTGTTACTCCTCTACCTAAGGTTGTTGATATGTTTTTATAGTTTCACTATCTAAGACATCAATAGGATCGAAGTAAATATATTTAGGATATATTGGATAAGTGGACTCTATTATATCTATATCTTTATAAATAACTTTTTCATTAAAAATATCTTTACTCTTAAGAATATTCATATTTTGGCTATGCCAACATTTATAACCAAATTTATTGCTACTATAACCAATAAATATAAATTTTAGTGATTAAATAGCAAGTTTATTTTTAAAATTATCACATTATACATATAAGAGATATAACAAAATACTTTCAAATGTGAAAGTCTAAGCTTTTTTCCCATCCAAACCTAAAATCTACATACAATGTATACCCATGTACTATTGTGGTGCTCTAGATTACCCCTCCCAACCAATGATCATATTACATGAATCGAACATAAGTAGTATAGTTCAGAATAATAATATTGAACTTCACCTAACATTATCAATCAAACCTATAAACATAACTATGGTAGCCACCTACCAACAATCAAGACCATCAATTACAATCAATCAATATATAAGAGTAATCAGTGCCACCTAACATGGCAACCAATGGCAATAACTAAATTGTCATATTATCATAAGTAAGGATAACAAGTGTCACCTAAAACAATAACGAACATTCGTTATACCATCAATAATAAGTGCAACATGTGTCACTTAGAATAATAACAACCTTCATTGTATACACACAACATAAAGTAATCCACTAAAATAAACATAGCTTATTAGTGGCCTAAACAATAGTAATATAGTCAATGTCATCAAATCAGAGGGTACCTCTAAGGTTACCCTAACATTATAATCAAAACCATAACAATAGAGCATCTGGACAATTAAAGCAACAAGATCAACAAGGTTGGTTCCAACACCAAAATAATTGATTGTAGTGGGTCGTACATGTTATTCCCAACCTTGGAAGCAACTTGACTTGTTGTTTATTGAAATTGTTATCAACCTAGTGTGTAGAGAAAATGATATTTTGTGTTTGGCTAACGACTCTTGATCGCTTAATTTAAGGGAGTCTGAGGGCTCGAGCGCCTCAAATAGGGGCCATATAGCCGGTGCACATAGTTGGAGTAGCTAGTACATGTGCTTGGAGTATGTAGTACATGTTGTGATATAAGCTAGAAGATGAACTGTGCCTCATACCACGTGCCACAAACTATGATACAAGTGCTATAGTATAGGGTAAAGTATAGGCACCCCTTTAGTGGCAAAGTTCTATCAAAGAATGAGATCAACGACTAAGAATTGGTTGCTCAAGTAGGTTAATGTGATGATTTAACCTATATCTAATTGAGAATATCAATTTAGATGAAAAAGATCAAAGGCTAGCAAATTGGTTATTGGTCCTTAGGGTTTTAGACATACTTAATCTAAAATTTCATCCAAAAATATGTATATGAGTGTGGAGAAGAAGAGAAACGGCTCAAGAGTATAGAAATCTAAATACCTAGAGGCTTATGGATCGTGATATTAGAGAATATCTACATCTGTTCAGTGTATGTGTGATCTGATCAATTAAATGAGAAACCCTAAAGCTATATCAGAATATTAAAGATCAGTTAAGGGTCATGTTCAATATATAACAAGGTTGATATTATTTTGTTTATCATTTTTGTATCAATTGGAACTAACATCAAGATATGTTATTTCAGTCAATATATCAACAAGAGCAAGAATCCATCAAAATAAACTTTGTTTAGGATCGATATCGAGCAAAATCGTATTCTAAGATCAAATACCAAATTCTAAGGTTCTAAAAGGCATTATACCAACAAAACAAATAATTCATCTAAGCTTAGATTTCCAATCCAAATTAAGTAAACCATCAAAATCAATATTTAATCAAAAATCTAACCAAATAAACTAGGTTTTTCATCATAGTTCTAACATCAAAATAATCTAGTGTTTTACATCAAACCAACTAATTTTACCTATCTTGGACATTGGAGTAACATGGAAGAGATGGAGAGGGATAGGACCAATTACATAGACTAAGTAAGAGTTATCTGTTCTTTCAAAGTTTTCACGATTTCTTTCCATTCTCCTCCTTCTTCTCTCCTTCCATGCTTAACACCCTTGTTGCAAAGGTCGTTTCCCAAGCTATGACAATCTCTAAGTTCTTTCACCTCATTCTTTTATGTCCATATGCTCTTAGAAAAGTCGTATAATCTTTATACATTGTCAACATCAAAGAAACTGGAAACCTTAACCATATTTTAATGAAAACAGCATCGCCCTGACTTAAAAAAATCATTTTAACTAAAATGGTGTCAATCAACCAAATAGAGCGTGTAACGCCTCCAAATCTGAACTTCCAGACCGGGTGCATTAGACAAATAAGATATTACAATTATATTAATAGTAATCTATTGCTCAACATAAATTCGATGGTTTATTTATTACATCAAGACTCATCACAAGATCTCTAAGGTTTAGCGTTTAGAGACTAGGTGTTGATAACCCATTATAGTTTTACATGACATATAAATACTACATGCATAATCTTCTTATGATGTTATTCCAAGCATTCTGGACACCATTATCCTAACATCCTTGTTTTCTCCTAGTTCCCTGGGGTTGGAAGAAAACATGAAGGAAATGAGCTCAAATAGCCCAGTAAGGTTAAAAGTAAGGGATAATATATGGATAATAATCAACTCATGGAAAAATAAGAATATCTTCTCATCTAGGTTCACCACCTAGATATCTTGCATAACTTGTTATCAACTGGATTGACACTCTCCAGTGATGTTCTTTACCCAATGCATTGGAGGTCTTTCTGGAACCACCCATAAACATATTGCCAAACATAAAACATATCTTCATAAATTTTCAAACAATCACATCCATGGTAAATTTCAACGTAAAAGAAGGTCTTGCAATAATAGCCCCAATAAGTAAAAGGGTTATTCATCATTCAATAAATTAGATTACCAAATTCCCAAGAAGTGCCAAAGAAAGTTAATTCTTCTTAAAATAATATTATGAGGAGAAATCTTGAGATAGAAATATAGAGAAGTAATAGGAAATGAATTTCCACGTCAGAGATCGTAGTAAGGAAAGGGAGAGGGGATCCTTACAATCTTTTTGTCTTCCGCGTTTATAAACCTTGAAACAAAATTTAAAAGTTAATATTTTAGTTTTAATAATAATAGTATATTCATAAATAATATATTGAGAGACATATATAAGTATATTATGGTGGAAAAACTTCTCATGATAATAATAATCTTTACTTATACATATACCCATATAATATATGTATATAATATACAATATACATATATATATTGAGGGGCAAAGCCATCCATAATATATATATGTATGAGGAGACTTAGCCTTCCATGGAATAATAATCTATATATACACATATACGTATCATATACACATATATATTGAGGGGCAAAGCCATCCATAATATATATATGTATGAGGAGGCTTAGCCTTCCATGGAATAATAATAATATATATACACATATACATACTATTTAATAAATATACATATATATATTGAAGGGCAAGGCCATCCATAATATATATATGTATGAGGAGGATTAGCCTTCCAAGAACATGATTAATATATGCTTGAAATATTTACCTTTTGGAACTTCCAACGGGTGAGAGGAAGATTGAGAGAAGAGAAGGCTTGGAGGACTATTTGGGTGTTAATAGAACTTTTTGGAGAGTATTTGGAGGAGAGTTTTGCGGCTTATTTGAATGGAAAGAGTGCTTGAGAAGGGAAGTGAGGCATGTTATTTATAGGTAAGGTGGGAGGTGTAATAGTGTGAAAAATAGTGTATGAATTTGACTTTGGCATTAAATTAAATTATTTAAAATATATATAATACTTTATTTTCCTCATATTATCTCTTATTAAAAACGTGGTTATCTCCTCCTACCATTTAAAAATGTTTTAAGACTTTTAAACCTAGAAGGTTCTTTTGGCATCAAAAGTCCACATTGGTGTACTCCCTACTAATTCAATTATAACGTTTTTAATTTTGTAGTTTTTGACAAATGGCCAATTGTATTGCATTACTAACTCAAATATCTACAAATGGGTATCAATTTTATAATTTTTACATATGTATAACAAAAGTTATTGAATTTTAAAGTCATACTAAAATGTTTACCCGTTCATACTGAACCTATGTGTAATATTTTAACTTCTGGAATTGATTGGCTTCATATTAAATTCTGAAATTTCTACACATTTTAGCTAAGTCATAAATGAACAAATGGGCTTTGGTTTCATGTCAATTGGATCTGTATAACTCAAGTTATGGATTTTTGAATGGGACCTCCAGAATCTGCCTTATTCAAATTTTTGGGTCTTACCTATGTTTTATACTTTTGGTAAAGTTAAGGCTTGTAATACTTACTTACCCATAGTAATTTGGTTTAAGAAACTAAATGACATAATATATAGCATCTAAACTTTTTATGACGTATAAGAAATTATTTTATTTTTATAACGTATTTAATATTAACGCGGATAAAATAATATAATTGCGTAATCAATAAACAATAAAGTAAGATAACATTATATTCCATGACTTCTTACTTTATAAACCTATAAAGTATAATATTATAAAACATTATTACATACACATACCTATTTATAACAATTCAAACGGATATAACGGTTAGTTACTTATTCCAACGGTTAGTTACTATTCTAACTGCTAGTTACTATTCTAACGGCTACTTACTAGTCACATTCTACTTAAATGACTATATTGGGTACTTATTTTTATTGTGATAATATCTAAAATATTTTTTCTTACTATTTTTAGTAATGACATTATTATTGTTACTATTTAAGGAAGAGCTTAAATTTTTGCGGGTCTTACAGAGCATACTCTAACCATGATCCAACCAGAGAACAAGCCTCAACCATCTATTAAGGCATTTTAACCAAGTTATAAACAAAAAAACATGTTTTAACTAAGCTGTTTCAATCCACTGTTTCGATTAACTTCTCTATTTCTACCATTCCATTGACAACCAAAACACTGTTTCAACCTACAATTCAACTAAGTGTGGTCAAAATTGACCCTCGAAGCACCATTTCATCCAACAACCAGAATATGATTATTGTGCTCTATTTAGTTTCGGACAATTCATAGATACCTTCAGTCATTATCCGATGAACTATCTCAAGTATGAATCTTTACAGTTTTATATATGAATGTGAGTGATCAAAATTTAATGAGACATCCCCTTTTATTTATGTCATGTGTCCTTTTGGACCTACTTCCAAGAAGTTGGTAGCTTGTCAACGATTCCAATAATGATCAATTTATCACCAATTTGGATCCCTTCTAAACTCACTTGTACTTAATTAGCAACAAAAAAATTTTCACCGTTTAAAAGTGGAAAAATGGCTTACTGCATATTTCTTTGTACTACCTTCCTTTGTATCAAATTTATTTTACAAAGCCTTCTATATTTATCTTCTATGTACATCTTTACTTTTTCTTTACAAGTGAGGATTTCATTAATGTGCATATCATTAGCATTTTTCTTATTTAGATTCTTCTTGGTGAGGACATATGCCATGTAGAGTCTGAAGACTTTGCAACTCCTACATCGGCTAGGGAGGAGAATGAAGTGTGCCTCTTAAGAGGGTGTAGAGACCTCTTCTTTCACGAGGCCTTTTGGGGTGCCTGTGTGGCACTACCAAGAATAAAACTAGGGATTGAAGCTTGGGCCCTGAACCAGACAATATCGTGTTACAAGGGACTTGGGCTGTTACAGATGGTATTAGAGTTGGGAACCGGGTCGGTGTGTCATAGTCCCACGGCGACGTGAGCCTCCTAAGGGGGGTGGATTGTAGAATATGAGGACTTTGCAAGTCTCACATCGGCTTGGGAGGAAAATGAAGCGTGCCTCTTAAGAGGGCATAGAGATCTCTCCTGGCACGAGGCCTTTTAGGGTACCTGTGTGACACTACTAAGAACAAAATTGGAGATCGGGCTTGTACCCTAAACTGGAAAATATCGTGTTACGGGGGACTTGGGCTGTTACATGCCACTTTGAAACATAAAAGATAAAAAGAGCACATTTCTTTTCCACCACTTAAAATGGACTTCTTTAAGCCGAATTGACTTATTGTGGTCTTCAACATTCTTGTTTGCCTTTTCTGATATAACCTACACATTAAACATCCTTAAAATTGTTAGAGAAATAATATGAAAGATATAGAAATTACATTAAATGATTACACTAAGTAAGAGTTACACAAGAGTCCAATAACCGAAGGTAGGAAAACATCACTTTCTTTAAGGAAATTTGAGCCCACTATGATAAATGACAAAAACCAATAACTAGCATGGCAACCCATGTTCTTACCCCCCTCTGAGATATGACAACCTAACATTCTTATTGTTCAGATAAAAACAAGCTAACACTCTCGTTTGAATTCAGAGCCAGAAAACACACTTTCCTTCTAACAAGAAAGAAAAGATAAAAACACACACATAATTTACAAGCTTCTAACCTAAGCTTTATAGGAGTGGGGAACATTAACTTATACCCAAAGATTAAAGATATTTATTAGAGGTGGGCCAATCAACCCAAAAGTGGTTACACAATTAACAATAAAATTTTAAATACTTTTTGAAAAATACTTTAAACACTAATTTGTAGCCTCTAAAAATATACCATTAAAAATTGTAACCTCCAAACAAATAAATAAAAAATTATTTTTGTATTAAAATAATATAACATGATATAAAATTTTTAATGAAAATTGAAACTAATGAGACTTAAAATATACTCTACTATCTTGAAATATGTAAAACTTGTGAAACTAATATCATATTTTCTTTAATTTTATTTAAACATGGTCTGTTATTGAAATTTTTTAATATTTTTTGTCTAACTATTACATGCTCCATTTTGATTTTTGTTTTTCAGAAATACATCTTTTATAATTTGTTTTTCAAAAAAGCAAGTAGGCAATTTTATACGTACGGATCTGTCTGTGTCGTGTGTCCGTGTGGAACATGCACGAGTTTCGCAACAGGGTACAGGGGCCAGTAGCGGGTGGTCATCCCAAAATGACAGGGGCAGTTCGGGTAAACAAAAAAAGAGGCACAAACCTAAATACACTTGCCCCCTCCCTGCTCCAAATTGAGAGCGTTCAAAACACACACCAGCACGCACCAGCGCGACGCCGATAGAGACTCTCTCTCCCTCTCCCTCTCTCCGTGTGTCGCCGAATCGAATCCCAGAGGGTAGAGAGAGAGAGATGGCAGGGAAGAGATTTGCGGTGCTTCTGTGCGCAGAGGACTCCGAGTTCATTAAGAAAAAGTACGGCGGTTATTATGGAGTGTTCCTTCGAATGCTGGGTGTTGACGGCGAGACATGGGACATGTACCGCGTCTCCGCCGGCGAATTCCCCGGGGACGGAGACATCGGAATGTACGACGGCTTCGTCATCACCGGAAGCTGCAGCGACGCCCACGGCAATGACGCCTGGATCTGCCACCTCGTCGAAATGCTCCAGAAATTGGACTCCTTGAAGAAGAAGGTTCTGGGCATTTGCTTCGGCCACCAGGTTAGTTTGCAAATTTTTTTTTTAATTTTACATATATATAGTTTTTTTTTTTTTTGAAGTTTATTTGCTATATATATATATATATATATATATATATATATGTTTTAAAACCTTTTTTTTCTTTTACGAACCTTACCACTGTAATTGCAAAATTCTGATGTCAGTGCGATTTTTTAGAATCTGATGATGATGATGTCCCCATATTTTGTTTTTTCTTTACTAGCCCAATGCACGTTTGTGACGTTTCCGACCACCAAGCACCAAATATATAAATAAATAAATAAATAAATTACTCTGGCTCCACCCCAGCTAGCTATAGCCAGCTTGATCTGGCGAATTATTCATGAAAATGATTGATTTGCAAGTCATGCACTACGCATCTTTACTGGTATGCAAGTCCTCCTCTCTTTTTTTTTTCTTTTTTCTTTTTCCATATGTGGTGCATTTTTATATGTTGGAGATGATGCCAGGGCCTCGAGTAAGCTCGTGACTCAAAAACTTTCTTTTGTATTGATTTTTTTTTTGTTCCCCTTTTCGCTTTGTCTAATATATTCATGAAATATAAAAAAAAATTTTAAAAGAAAAAAAAAGACTTGGTCAGTTTTGGCCCTTTTGGATATAAATCAGAAAGCCAATTTTGATTGGATGTAATTCTAAACGGTTATTGGACAAAATTACTGAATAAATCTTAGCGAGTAATAAACAGTTTATGTGGCCGATATGTACACTTAGGTGAATGTCAAATCATCATAAGTGAAACTCAGGCTCAAATTGGAGTGTGATGAGAAGGGAAAAGGATTATATATAAGGTGCGGAGGGACGAGATGATGACATATAGCATAATCGAAAGTATGCTTGTAAAATTTTGTATTATATTTTAAAGAAAAATAAAATGATGTTATGTATTAGTAATACTCTAATAAAATTTAGATATACATTATTATCATTTGGAATTCAAATTTTCACTTTCAAATTAAATCTAAAATAAAAATTAATTTAAAATACATCGAAATCCGTGTCACAAAAATATATGGCAAAATTTTAAGGTACAAATAAAACTAAAAAAAAGTATAGAGTGGAATTACAATTTCAAATGCATTTAGGCAATATCAACTATATCATTGTCACTACCAATATCATTGACTACTTTACAAAATGCATCCAACGTAGTAGGATTATTTACATCAAAATGATTAAGGGTTTGGCATCTTTTGTTGAAGACAGAATTTCCAAAATCAGGTAGAATTTTGAAATATGAAAATTTTACCATTAAAATCCTAATATTAATTAGATTTCAACTTTTTAATATATATATATATATATAAGGGTTTTGAATATTTCACAGGCGGTAAATTCCAAAACTCTACACGATTATTCAATTAAAATTTAGTGGTTGTTTGGTACGTGTTTTATTTTTGTATTTTATTTTGATGATTTTAATTTTTATAAGAACTTATGTTAAATTCTGAATTTTAAATAAAATATAAAAGATTATATTTTTAAAATATTTATATTTTAAAATAAAAAATAATTAAAGTCGTTTAACATTCACCAACAATATTAAATTACGAACCCGCATTTTTGAAATTTAAAAATAAAATTTAACCCGAATTTTGCTGTATTAAACATGCCTTATATAATTCTGAAGATTTAGACTACTACGATGTCTTAAGATTATCTACGTTTGGTTTGGCATTCATGTCTCTATTTTGAGATGAATAGTACATATATTATTTAAAATTTATTTATTTTTTAAAAAATATTAAACATTTCATTTTTCATTTCTATATACTTTTATTTCTTATTTTATTTTTTATTATTTTCTCCCTCTCTCCTTCATTTAATACAATTAATTAAAAGTTTATAAGTATAATAATATATATTAAAAAATTATAAAAAAAAGCATTGGATGATAAGTAGTAAATTTTCAAATATGAGAATTTATCATTCATTTCATATTTATATATAGACTCAATGATTTTTTGATAAATCTATATATTATTTTTATAAATTATAAAAGACAATTAATTATGTCAAACCTAACAACCACTCCCAATCAAGGTCTGTCAAAATTTGATAGTTGCGTAGAAAAGCATAATATTAAACTGTTTTTTTGGTTGCATCTCTTATTTGTTTGTTTTTGTGTAAGTTATATCTTTTTTGAAGCAACCAATGTGTGGGTATGTGTCTGTCACGGTGATGAAAGACGGGAGTTTTTAAATTTACGTGGAAGCTGGTTTCATGGTCAGATATTGTGTCGTGCGCTGGGAGGGAAGACCGGGCGAGCAAAGAGGGGATGGGACATTGGCCTCACCACACTCCGGTTGGCAACATCGCCAAAGCTCTCCTCCCCTTCCTTGAAAATCCCCTCCCGACTTCCCATCATCGAGTGCCATCGCGATGAGGTTTGTCTTGCCAACTGTGCATGCATTATTGATAACCACTGAGTGAGTGCCCCCTAGCTAGTCCTCTTATATCTTTTCGTTACAAAATAATCACTAACATCCCCCTCCCCAACGGTGGTGATTTGTCGGAGCATGGCCACATCCCTCATGAAAATTTGTTTTCTTGGCAAGTTGTCAAACTCTTAATCAATGACATCGGTGATTTCATCCCCTTCAGATGAGTTAAACAAATCAATGATGATGATATTAGAGCCGCCCGTACGCGCGTGTTCTGTTTTTGATCTTATATAGATGTGGGTGGGTTGGTTGGTGTTGTCTCTGTGTATTCCGTTTACGAGCCGAGAATGCCCTTCAGTCCTTGTGACTTGTACGTACCCACATTAATTTTTCATTAATTACTGGGAGGGAGTGTTTAAGCAAGTAACAATTTTATTCAACATGGACGAATTATAACATGCAATACATTAGGGTATTGTAACAATCTATAACATGTGATTTTACTGCAATAAACTAGCTAGGTTGTAGATCTTCCACCTAGAGCAGAGCTGTTGGCCTCGTCGGACAAGACCAGGGTGGAGATGTTCTGTTGCGGCGACCACGTCATGGGCATCCAGGGCCACCCCGAGTACACCAAGGACATTTTGCGGCACCTGGTTGACCGCCTGCTACAGCGCGGTCTTATCACGGTAATGTAATATATTAATGTACACACACCGTTTCTTTAATTAACTGTGTGGCAGCTGTCGGGTTAACCGGTTTCGTACGTTGTTACACGACACAATTGGATTGGATATCATACGTAGGTCGATATGTCTTTACTGCGCATGTACAGGATAGGTACGCGGAAGAGCTGAAGGCCAAAGTGGACACGTGGGAGCCGGATGGGGAGTCGTGGAGAAAACTGTGCGTGAGCTTCCTCAAGGGGGGATCATGATTCATGAATGATGTTGTTAATTTATGGTGGGCGCATGAAAACAAAACATGCATGCTTCATGTTTGTAAAAATTCATGCCGAAGGCAAGGACCGAATGGAATAAGCTTTTCGGTGTTTAAACTTTTAACTCACACGCGGGCCGTGCATGGTGCATCCGTGCATTGGTGCATTGGTGCATTGGTGCATGGTGCATTGGTGTGTCAAGCGAACTTTTTGCGGCTGGAGTGGACTATTTTTTCAAACTCGGCGCTTTAAGTTTTCTTCCCCTTCTCGTCCTCCTTCCCTGCCTCCATGCTTGACACACTTTCTGCAGCGGTTGTTTCCCAAGTCGTTTTATAATATCCAAGCTCTTTCTCCTCTTTCTTCTACGCCCAGATGCTCCTAGAAAAGTCATAGCTTTTATGGATCATCCAGAAACTACAAATCCTAGCAGTTTTTTTTTTTTTTACAAAAACAGCATGGCGCTGACTTTAAAAAAAGTCATTTAGACCAAAATTAAGCCTTTTCGACCGATCTTACCAAGATTCGCCAGAGAACACGTCTCAACACTATCCGTTAAGTCATTTCGATCAATTTATTATCAATTTTGATCCTTTCTAAAATCACTGACACTTAATTAGCAACAGATTTATTTTCCTCCATTTGAAAGTGGAAAATGGCTTACTACATATATATTTCTTTGCACCAGCATCCTTTATATCAAATTTATTCTACAAAGTCTTTCATATTTTATTTACGGTAGAAAAACTAGTAGTATCATAGTAGTCATAAAAATGATCAATATGATAATTCAAAAGATAATACTAACAATCGTATTTTTTTTATGTACTTCTTTACCTTTCTTTTATAAGCAAGGGATTTATCATTGTCCATATCATCAACGTTGATTTTATTTCGGTTCATCTCACTAAGAACATATGACACTTTGATAAGGAAAAAATAAAAAAACATATTCCCCATGAGCGGATCCAAAAAATCTGGGTGGGCAAACTTATCAAGTTATTGGGAACTTGATCTACATCCTTAGGATAATAATCCGTGAAGACGAAAAATCTTTCAAATTAATTTCGATTCAATCTTGTTTCGACATAGAATTATCAATTCTTTTTGTTGGGAAAGAAGAGTTATCAACTCTTTTTGTAGTAAGTTGTGATAATTTTAATCTGATTTTCTTTTAAAATATTTCTTTATTACTGTTTTAGAAATATTAAAAAAACTAATATTCATAAAATAAAATTAGTCCATCATAAATTATAAATTTAACATTTATAAAACAAACAACATGGCACAATCACAAATATAATTAACAAATTATAATTTATAAATACAATTTACAAATCATTATTTAGAATTTTAGATATTGAAAGTTATACATCAAGCCAGTTAGCAATCACACTCAATTTGTTATTGTTTGGATGCAAAATACAGATTTGATTATGCTGTAACATTAAAATTCATGCTTAATTGGTAAGTAATTCATTAGGACATTATTATTTATTAATATAATATATAAATAAATTATGCATATAGATCTGATAACATACGTGCAAATATATACACCGAAAAGGTTGAGAGAGGGAGAGGGAGAGACAACAAATTCATAGCTAACCAAATTTGCAGCGCAAGAGCGAGTTTGAGCAAGGGCTTGGTGATATCGGCATTAATATTTTTTTTATTTGGGCTATTAGCTTTTTAAATATAATAATAATAATAATAATAATATATTAATAAGTTTAAATTGAGTGTAGGCATTGTGATCGGATGGTGAATCCGCCCCTAATATTCCCTTTCAACCACTTAAAATGGACTCCTTTAAATTGAAATGGTTTATTGAGCTCTTAAACATTCTTTTCTGACATTTATGGTTACGAGCGTAAAATCAATTGACAGTCAATTCCAAAGTAGACTGGACTAAAAAAATTATGGTTCATTTTAATTGCGGGTCTAAATGAATTAGTCTGTATGTGAATCAAATTCGAGCGGACGTGGACCAGTTCGAGGACCGACTTTTTTTATTTTTTTTAAAAATAATTTTAAAAAAATTATTACATATCTTACTTAGTATATTAGTACACAGAACCTAAACCTATTAATTTTAAATTAATATTTAGAAATATAAACTATTAAATATGATTTTAAAATTAAAATTTTAAATTATTTTTAATAAAATTAACTTATAATAAATTTTCAAATAAATAAATATAGACTGGTCCGCAGATCAAACTGGACCAGAAAAATTCTAGTCCATTATAAGTGCAGCACGAACCAATCCGTTTTGCACTCTTATTTATGGTATGACCTCCATATTTAATCTCCTTAAAATTGTTAGAGAAATAATTTTAACTATATATATATATATATATGTATGTATTAAGATTATAATATAAAAATGAGTTACACAAGAATCCAATGATCGGAGGCAGGAAAATGTTAGGATTTTCGCAAGCGTGCGGATCGTGATAAGTAATAGAGTAGACTTAAAGTCTGGATATCATACCGAAGGAAAGATGATTAAGTGAAAAATTCATTTTATAATTCATTGAGTTGATTTGAAGTTTGATTTTTTAAAATTGGAAGTTGAGCTTCTTAATTGAAAATAACAAAGCTACTTTAAATGATCTTATGGGAGGATTATGGATTCGAATTTCAATATATGCAAATTATTCATTCCAATTTCTAAACTTATGTTAATTTAAAATTTCTTTTTATCTAAAACCCAACACTTATGCATGAACTAGTCTCTTTCAAGTGATCTAGCAGTGTGTAAACCCTAACTTGGGGGACGGGCAACCTATTAAATGCTTAAGTTGTTTGAATGTAAATTGACATCACACTAATCTTAACTAGGTTATAAGATAAGAATACTGGCTTTCGCAAATTATATTCTTCTCAAGTCAATTATCTTAACTATCTGACTATTAACGTTATCTTTTGATCCATAATTGATAAAGCTTATACAAGAATTAAGATGGTCAAACTTAATTCTAACATGCACATTCAATAAAACTGATAAATAAGGTAGGGAATTCAAAATAACATACTAAAGAAATAGAAATCATAAGTTTACATCAATATCCATCATCATCCCTTGGAGGTTTAAGCAATCATTGTACCAAAGAAGACAAACATTTTTGTCATTGAGAACCAAAAACGCTTCCTTTCTCTTTTTCTCTTGATTTATACCGCTTAAAGTCACCAGACCTCTTTTTTTTTGTTTCAATCCCTCGAGTAACCGATTGTCCAATTCCCAATAACCGTTCCTTCCAATATTTGAATTACATTTCCCTCCCGAAATACTTAAAGAAGAGTCGTTCGATTTTTTAATGAAGAGTTATGAGCTGTATAGGTGGCAACTTCAACAGGATCCGTTGAACTGCAATTGGTCCGTGTAGAAATTGTACTTGGTCAATTAATTTGGTCGACTGAAAATTCAGTCGACGACCTTCAACTTTTCAAATGACTAAAAGTTATCGAAAGTGTGGTTGATTGATCTGGTCATTCAAAATCTTTATGGTTGACCTTTGCATTTTTAAAGGACCATTTTATGTGGTTTGTTGTTCATCCTTTCTTTCTTTATTTCTTTGAACCTTGTATTAGACCTATTCTTCATCCAAAAACACCACATATAATATAAAATATTTTACAAATGCTATGCTAAGGAGTTAGTTCAATAATCAATCAATTGTATCAAAATAAGAGTAAAATTAATCATGTTCATTTCCCATATAATATTATTTCATTTAACATCAAAATAAGGTTCAAGAAACCTACTAACAGAAAACATGATTTTCTTTAAGGAGACTTAAGCCTATTATATATGATGAATCACAGAAACCAATGATCAGTGTGATAACCCATGATCTTGTTCCCTTTAGGATACAACAACTTAACTTTCTGATTAGATCAAAAAAGCTATCACACCTGTTTGAATTCAAAGCTCAAAAAACATACCTTCCTTTTGACAATGGAATAATAAAGAAGTTGTAAGAAAACACAAATATGTGTTACAAGTTTCTAATCTATGCTCTGTGTGTGTGTATATATATATATATATATATATATAAAATAAGGGCGAGAAATATTGACTTACTCCCAAAAATTAGGAGTAAAAATTGTAGTGTAATACAATTAACAATAAAAGCCTACAAAAAATTGTGTTAAAAAGTCAAGCTTCTAATCTATGCTTTTAAACACAATTAACAATAAAACTTTAAACTTTTTAAAAATACTTTAAAAGCCTTTAAAAAGTATTCATTAAAAAGTGTAACCTCTAAATAAATAATTAAATAAATTATTTTTATATTTAAAAGATACAAGATGATATAAAGTTATTATTATTA
Source organism: Taxillus chinensis (assembly GCA_023512835.1). Classification (NCBI taxonomy): domain Eukaryota; kingdom Viridiplantae; phylum Streptophyta; class Magnoliopsida; order Santalales; family Loranthaceae; genus Taxillus; species Taxillus chinensis. The sequence continues at coordinate 52,745,584 of CM042088.1, read as the reverse complement.
TTATTATTATTATTATTATTATTATTATTATTATTATTATTATGCGAAGATAAAAAAATTTCAACCAGAATTGAAACTGATGTGACTTAAATTCATACATATGTGTATTTAAAATATACTCTAATATTTTTGAATATGTAAAACTTGTGAAAGTAATATATATTATTTAAATATAAATATCTATCGATAAAAATATCAAATAGTTGAATATTTATATCAACCAAATTTTGAACAAATCCAATATAATTTTATTCGTACTCAAATTTAAATATTTATAAAATAAAATTATACATTGAAGAAAAGTAACCAACTCATAGATTTCAATATAGAACAAAGAATAGTCTCTCCTGTAGTCAATTAATTTTAAAAGACGTTGATCCTTGATTCTAATATACTGATGATATTTATCTTATTCAAATGTAAATAATATTTGGTTTAATTAGATTTAAACATGGCCCGTAATTGAAATTTTGTAATATTTTTTGACTAATTATATGCTCAATTTTGATTTGTTTTTCAAAAACGCACCTTTTATAATTATTTTTCCTTTTAAAAGTAAATAGGCAATTTTATACGTACGGGATCGTGTCCCGTGTCTTGTGTCCGTCCAGAACATGCACGAGTTTCACAACCGGACACGAAGGCCAATAAGTGGTCGTATCGCAGGTGGTGATCCAAAAATGACAAGGGCAGTTTGGGTAATCCAAAAAATACACAAACATAAATACGCGTCACATGCGTCACAAGTTGCACCCCCTCTCCCTGCATCTGCCACCTCGTCGAAATGGGGTCAAGTTGTAATGTGTCGGTGGATATCCTGTTTCTGGGTTGGCAAATGAAGATTTATATATGTCCGCACCCAGCGATCACACGTTATTGAATCTGTACGTATAACCAGATTTGGATTAAATTAAAGTTATATATTAATTTTAATTAAAAATAATTTAATTTAATAATAATAAATATTATTTAAAATATTAAAATTTATAAATAATAATTATATAATAATATTTGAAATATTATAAAATTATAAAAATAAAATATTAAAATTATTTGGAACGGTATGGAATACATCACTATTTATTACTGTTGAGTATCAAGTTAAGTTTTAAAAGTGTACTCCTTGGCAAGATATAAGAGTAGTAGTGAATTAGTTAAAAAATTTAATAATTTATATACATGAAATAATAGTAGTCACAAATTATATTTGAGATTTATATTTTAGTAATAAACTTTATTAAAAATTTAAACATTAAAATACCCGCTAGTCAAATTAAATTAAATTTAATCAAATTTAACTAGCTAAGAGCATCTCTAATCCTTTAACAAAAGTTAAAGCAAAAGTTATATTTACTTAAAATTTCTCTCCAATGCATTAGTTATATCGCTAGTAAAAGTTAAATAAAAAAGTCAAATTAGGCTTTAGCTCACGATGCCACCTTAGCAAAGTTGGCAAGTTTCCAACCTAGCCTCTTTCAATCTTGCGCCACCCCCAACGTAGCTCCCCTCCCCCTCCCCTACGTCTCCCCTCATCGCAACCCACCCCTTGTCGCCGCCCAGATCTATGGCATCGTCGTCCACTTGCGCTAACCCGCGAGTCATTGCCGGAGGTGTCCTTCAAGGTGGAGGTACCACTCTTGATAGTGCATGGCGGCGACGACATGGTGTGCGACCCTGTTGCGTGGAGGAGCTGCACTGACGCATAGATTAGGAAGGCTTTAATTGGGTTGGGAAAGGATAGTTTGGGAAAAAGAAAATTTAATCAAAAATATAAATAATATAAGATTATAGTAAAATTAGCTAAAATAGTACTGTAACAAGCTAAATGTAGCTTTAGCTATCCACTTTAACTAAGAAAGATTAAAAATGCTCTAATGTCTTAAAGTTTACAATATTAACAAAATTTATAACTAAAATAGTATAATTTATGATTAATATTATTTTATATTAATAAATTTATTAAAACTTTTAGCCATACTCTAAATTCACCCCGCATAATAAGTAAAAATAACAATATGAATATCCGTTACGCTTACGCACCATACTCCGCCGTGCTCGTCTCCTGAAGTTGGACTCCTTGAAGAAGGCTATATGGGCATTTGCTTCGGCGACCAGGTTAATTCGCTATTTAAAAAAATATAATTGTAAATTTAAAATTTTCCTCCCCCTTGTCCTCCTTTTCTTTTTTCATTATTTATTTATTTTTGATATTTTACACGACAGAGCAAAGTAATTTCTCTTCCTCTCCCACATTTCTTATTTTTATACTTTTATTAAAATTAAAATCTCCGATAAACACGACTTTAAACCGTGGTTGGTGTCTATGGAGTCTCAATTTGAATTCCATTAGATGCTAATGTATTACATTGGATTAATAAAAAGGGTGTTCAACAGGTGGGACGGCCGAATCCGTTAGGCCCGTTTTTAACAGGTCAAAAATTTATGGCCCGACCCAGCCAACATGTGGACCGGGTGGCTTGCGGGTTAACTCATTTATTTTTTTTAAAATACTTTGTTTACTGTAAATATATTAACTTTTTAAAAAATAATAATAATTTTAATTTTTACGAATCAAATATAACCTATAAATAACTATAAAAATTATTAAACTTATAAAATATTAGTAATATATGTAAAATTTTAATAAAATAAACAAAAAAGTAAAAATAAAAAAATAAAAATAGTAGCCCGCAGGCTAACCTACTAACTCACAAGCTCGGCCTGCAATGGCCTGCAACCTACTGCAAACCGTTTTTAGGCTCATTTTTAAACGAGTTTAAATTTTATAGTTCAACCCGACCCGTTTGACAAGTCAACCCGTACAGCCAGTGAGCCATCAGCCCGTTTAACTCGATGCCTCAACCACCGATTCTATTTTACTTTTTTTTTTATTTTTAAATATCCATATCGTCACATTAAAATATTATTATTAATCAAAAACCTTCCCACTGAAGTCACTTGCGATTCTCAGAATCCGACCATCAAGTACCAAATATAGATTAGGGGAATTAACGTATAAAATGGAATCACAAATTCAAATGCACCTTGGCGTTATTGTGACTAATATTCATGACTACTTTACAAAATGCACCCAACGTAGTCGGATTATTTACGTCAAAATGACCAGGGGTTTGGATTATTTACGTCAAAATAGGTAGGTGGGTGTTGTCCCTGTGTGTACCGTTTACAAGACGAGAATGCCCTTCGGTCCCTGTGGCTTGTACCCATTACCCAAATTAATTTTTCATTAACTCTTGGGAGGGGGTGTTCAAGTAAGTAAAAATTTTTTGAATAAATATTGATACAATCGGTTCGCGGTATATTTGTGTAATCATGAGAGTTTGTACGGTTATGATGTTTCTTTTTTTTTTTCTCTTTACTCTCCGGTGAATTGGTAGATTGACACGTCACGATTATCCAAAGATTATTCAAACTGGTTGTACTTAACATTGTCCAAATCTTTTACCTGTGATTTTACCGCAATAATTAGGTAAACAGAAGAACTAGTTTAGTACGTGATTATATTGTGATTCTCTAAATTGAGGTTATTGTATAAATAATAACTGCGATTGAATTGTGATTGAATTTGAGCTAGTGGAAGAATATGTGATTTTATTATGGAATGAGGTTAAAAATATGTAACTTTCGGTTAAAAATAATTTCTTGTAAAAATATAGCATTATTAAACTGGGCCCATATTCTGTTATAGTGACCACATCATGGGCACTCAAGGCCAACCCGACCCCGAGTACACAATGACATTTTGTGGCAGCCAATTGATCACCCGCTCCAATGCGCTTTTATAATGGGAATGTATGCTTATTTTGCGTAATTATTGCTTAAATTTTATTTTGTTTTTTCATAAACGCATCTTTTATAAATGTTTTCTATAAAAGCAAATATGCAATTTTGTACATAGAGGATCGTGTCTTGTGTCACATGCATCATAAAAGAAATGTACTGAGCGAAATAATAATAAAGTGTTCAAACATATTTGTTACTATTAATTAATAAATCAAATCGAACATAATCATTGTTCACAAATGTTTATGAATTTATTTATTAATATAATTTTAAAATTTTAAAAAAAAAAAAATTACACATAATCTTATCTAAAAAATATAATTAATTAACCATTAGTCGGTATTATCATTGTTTAGTATATTTAAATAATTAATATATGTAATTCATAAAAATATTATAATAATAAATAAAACATATGCTTTTTTATTTAATAATAATATAAAAATATATATTTATTAAATCATATTTAATAAAAAATATTTATATTAAATAAAATAACTTTTATACATATTAATTTATTCATTCATTTGGCGTTAACAAATAATTTTTATAAACATGAATAAAATCTACGATACTATTAAATACTTGTTTAGTTTCGTGAACATAATAATGATATTCACAACTAATACTATTTCTTAATAAATGAATATAAAATATGTTTTATAAGTTTTTTTTATAAATATTTAATTCATGTATGGCAATAGCGGCAGTGTTATAATATTTGCATCAAGGATAATTTATAAATACTTTTAATGTTTTAGCCCCTTTATTTTTTACCCCACCTTTTTTTTCTTTCACTATTTATTTATGCTTGATATTTTACTCCACAGGCACGTTAATTTCTCTTCCTCCCCCCCCATTTATCGGTGTCTACGGTCTACCTCCCCCTCCGACTTTATTTTATTTTTATTTTAAAAAATTCATATCGTCACATTGAAACATTATTATTAATCAAAAATTTCACAACTGAAGTCAACCATTTTAATATATATATATATATATATATATATATATATATATAGAGAGAGAGAGAGAGAGAGAGAGAGAGAGAGAGAGAGAGAGAGAGAGAGAGAGAGAGAGAGAGAGAGAGAGAGTATGTTTATTTGCTGGCAACTGTAATCGTAAAATTCTAATGTCACTGGGATTTTCAGAATCTGATGATGTCCCTATATATATAGATTAGGGGAATCCTTTACTAGCCCAATACACGTTTCCGACCATCAAGTACCAAATCTAGATTAGGGGAATTAACGGATAGAGTGGAATTACAATTTCAAATGCATTTGGGCATTATCAACAATATCATTGTCAATAATATTATCGACTACTTTACAAAATGTATCCAGCGTAGAAGGATTATTCACATAAAAATGATTAGGGGTTTGACATCTTTTGTTGATGATATAATTTTGGAAGTCAGGTAGAATTTTGAAATCTGAAAATTTTACCATTAAATTCTTAATATGAATTAGATTTCAACTTTTTTTAAATATATATATATGGGTAAGTGGGTGTTGTCTCTATGTACCCACATTAATTTTTCATTAATTATGAGAGGGGGTGTTTAAGCAAGTAACAATCTATAATATGTGATTTTACTCATTGTTGATCTAAAAAAAAGTTTTACCTGATAGTTTCCCTCTCACGGCTTACGTTCCATTAGACCCTAGAATGTAAGACACGTGATAATACAATCACTGTCTTAACTTGTATACTTAGAATGCTACCGTATTATGAAAAGTTAATAGCATCGATCTTTCGAACACAACATCATGAGAGAACCATCAGCCCTTGGATATATTGAGGTGGCACGATCGACAGTGCATGATTGCATAATGAGTATGACAAATCAGAATTGTGCTTCTACCACAACCGATGGGTCGAACCATTGGAAGTCATCGAAAAAATCACGCAAAATGTGCTCTACCTACAACTAGAACATGATATCTCAACTAGGGTGGAGATGTTTTGTTGGGACAACCACAACATAGGCATCTAAGGCCATCTCGAGAACACCAAGGAAATTTTGCGGCAGTAAAAGTATTTTTATTTTATTTTTATAATTTGTACTTATTAAAGTTGAATGTTGAGTGCTAATTTAAATTCAAAATCATAAAAAAATCTTATGTGTTCTATTTTTATGAGTGGAAAAATATTTTTTTTTCTAAAATTTGGTCTTAAAAAATGATAAAAATAAAATATAGTAAGTTCAAGTAATAAAGTGGGAAAAAGATGGGAAAAGGAAAATTAATAAAAAATTAGATTAAAAAACAATTGAATTTAAATTTGAAAATAGAAAATCGGTGAAAGTTGTTTTTAAAAATATGGCCCATATAAAATTCAAGTTTAAATTTAAATTATCATTTAAATCTTGTGTGTCAAACACTTTATCAAAGAATGCCTAAAATTTTAGGATCTAGTTTCAGATCTTTGATTTCAAACCTCACATTATATAATGAAAATGGAGAGTTTCTCATGGCCCTCCTATTGTTTTCTATTTTTAATATTGGATAGATAAAAAAACAAAAACTACTTTTAAACAAAAGTTGTTCTAAAAGTAATAGTATATAAAAATTTAAAATAATTAATAGACTCAGCCATCACTCATTAGGTTTTGAGAAGACAGAAGCACACTTACCACTACTCGAGCGCGTACTTAGTACATGTGTACACTATCTTGCTTGCATTTGGTATTTTCTAACTTTTTGTATAATTTATTTATTTTAAAATCATAAATAAAATATTTAAAAATCAGGTGATAAGACAAATCCAAAGGATGATAGATTTTTCCTTAAAAATCAATAAAAGTATATTTAGTAATTATTTTCATAACTTTTTACTGAGAAGTTGAATCATAATTTAAATTTAGGACAAAAAAATCATACGTAATATTGGTTTTATGATAAGAAAAAATGTATTTTTCTAAAATTTGGTCTAAAAATGGTAAAAGGAGAATATAGTATGTTCAAATAATAAATGGGGAGGAAGAGGAAAAAATAATAACAATAATAAATTGGATTAAGCAAATGAGTTTAAATTTGAAAATAAAAAACAGGTGAACAGTTTTTTCAAAAACATAACCCATATAAAATTCAAGTTTACATGTGTCAAACACATTACCAAAGGATGTGTCATATGTTCAATTCCAAGCCCCACTCTACTATGAAAATGAAGAGCTTCTCAAAAAGCACATATATACAAAGGCAGAACTATGTTGGGACGAGAGGAGGTCATAACCCCCCTATTGTTATTTCTTTTAAATATTGGATAGATAAAAAAAATAAAACAAAAGCTACATTGAGATTAATGTTGTTTAAAAGTAATGGGTAGATTAAAATTAAAAATAATTAATTGACCCAATTGTCACTCATTAGGTTTCGAGATAACAAAAGTGCGACCACTCTTACTTGTCTTCCATAGCAACACCTTCTTGTCTTCCATATTAGCTTGAAAATGCCTTTAATTTATTTGATCTATGACTACATTAATTGAAGCCACATTACCTCTCTCTCTCTCTCTCTCTCTCTCTCTCTCTCTCTCTCTCTCTCTCATGTGCACGCTCTTCACAGCTAGCTTATTCTTGAAACTCAATGAACAAGCCATCATCTATTCACTCTATAGTCTTTATATCAAAAGTGCAAGTGCGATGAAGAAGGTAAGATTGTCCTTTCTAGACTCCTTCTCAATACTTTTTATTTTTATTTTCTGTGTTTGATTAAGTTTCCACCTGTTAAGATTTATTTGTGGTTCCACTATTCTCATGTACCTAGCAAGTAGAACTTAAGATTGAAGCTAACCCCTAAGTATAAATTAATTTAATCTTAAATGATAGGATGTTTGTCACACCCCCGAATTCCAGGGAACCCGGAACCGGGTACATGACTTCCCCTTGCCCGCACTCGATAGGTCAAGGGGTTGGTGACTAGCACCAATGGAGACTACACCGCAGTCTTGTCTCAAGTATGCTACCCCGTACGATCATACATCAAGGGTAATCCTATACTTTCCCATATATCATCATGCATACAATGAGTCAAACAATCATACAGACATCACATCATACAAGTATGCAAATACAACTATCCACGGACCCATGTCCGGGATATCACATAAAATAATACGGAATATAATCGTATCATACATCGGGGTAGTGGGCGTCCTCCTGAAAGAAAGTCCTCCACTAGTCTCGGGTCACTCCTGAAAAAGATAAACAACAAGTAGGAGTGAGCGACAAGCTCGATAGGTGACCCCAATACCCCACATCATGCAAACATACAAGTCTATACTACATGCTCGTGTACTCGTGCACCGTGTAGTGTGCACAATCATCAGGACTCGGCCTGCAAACAGACATCGGGACGCCTGTTCACACAGGACAACTTGTCCACGATCCTCCATGGGATCCCAGCTCAGGGCACTCGGCCCTAGCTCCACGAGCTCAACGGCTCAACTCAGGCCTTAGCTTGTCCACGCCCCAATATGCCCGGCCACGGTCGCCACATAGGCCCGCCATCGGTGCATATGCCTGCCACGTCAACCACATAGCACCATCGATGCAACACGGTGAGAACCCAAACAAGTCACGGAGTCCATGCCCCAATACCTCACACCAACATACTAACATTAGTATGGTATGTCATTCTCAACCTTTCCTTTAGAAGCGTAGCCGGTCGTCACAAGTAAATCCTCAATCCTTGATTTATGAAGGAAGTACCCATAGCAGCCTATTTTCTTGAAATCAAAAGTCCCGGCATTGGGTTCCCATAGCATAACTAAGATAATCCGATTTTTGGGGATTTTTCGAGATGTCTAACCCTACTTTCCAAAAATTCACCACTACGAACTTTTGGGTTTTTCCGAGATTTTATACTAAAACCCAATTTTCACATTTTGAAATAGTGGGAATTAATTTTTCTAGTATTTTTCTTTGAATCCAAATGGGGGGGTATTTCGTTATTTACATAGTAACTTAAGTTTAATACTTAAAATATGTAGATGGGTATAGGTTACGATGTAAATAGGTCCATCCAGGCTTGTCCAGTGTCCAGTTACATTGTTGGAGCCGCGACTCGTAGCCCAGGAACCTGCGCCTCGTAGTCGCGGAACGGCGACTCGTAGCTGCAGAGTGCGGAGCAGAGCGCGCCTCGAAGACTCGAAGCGAGGCTACGATCTTCGACCTTCGACTACGACCCTACGAACTACGAACCTTCGAACCTTCGAACCTACGAACTACGAACCTTCGAACTACGGGTCTACGAACTACGACCCTACGAACTACGAACCTTCGACCTACGAACTACGGGTCTACGAACTACGACCCGGAACTTCGGATTTTCGTTAGTTCGACCCGATGAACGCGCTCAAGGGTACCGTTCATCGTCGTTTTTGCTGTTCTTCGTCTGGAATCAACCCAAGAACCCTCAGACACGCACAAATACGCATTCTACGCAAAGATCGCGATATTTACCTTAAAATGCATCCAGAACGCCTCTAAATCGCACGGAAACAACCGAAACACGCATCAAATTCCAAATTTCTAGAAATTTAGATCTAAACCCAAATTTCCATGGTTGACTTATCAACCCTCATGAAAAACACAATTAATTAACCCCAAAATCACAGAAACATATATCCACAATGATATAAAATAGTTCTTAACCACAAATCTTATGCTAAACCATTAGATCTAACCCAAAATTGGCTTTCCCCAAATTCTAGGGTTCATGCTCAATTTCATAAATCATGATAAATTAGTGCATACCAAGCATAGAATCAAGATAAGAAGTCAAGGACACCTACTTTAAGTGAATCTTTGAGCTCCACGAACACAAATCGCCAAAGCCTCCAAGCTCTCTCTCTCAACGCACAAACGTGAAACGTAAAGTGAAAGCTTCCTATTTTTCTTTTCTTTTTTTCTGCTATTTATATTTCTGCCAGTCAACTGACCTAGTCAACCATTGACCCAGTCAATAATTGACCTCCAAGGCCCCGAACTCCAAATTGAGTCAAACTACAGTCAAAACGCTCGAAATGACGAGCACAACACTAAACAGATATTATTACACCCAAATGACCGCCCAAACGCAAAGTCAACCAATAAACCCCGAAAAGTTAACAATCGGGTCAAACGGGGCCCCGACTCGGAATCGGGCCCAAGTATAGTCAAAATGCTCACATCGACGACTACACTACCGTCCAGATAGTTACATTCCCATAGAATGACTATCTCTCAAAACTACCCGAATACGAGTCTTTACAATGTTACTCTTAAATGATAACTTCGTAGGGTAATCTCAATTGAATGAACCCGTAGACTGGTTCATTGAGTGGAATTTGATATAATGATAAATGTGTTATGGGTGTTTAAATTACTTGAAAATGCTAAACTAGTTCTTATGAAATCAAGTTTTGAAGAGATATAGCAGAAGACCATTACGACGATGTTTTATCGTGTTAACAGTTTTTTAAATGTACTTAGTGAAAAAAATAGGGATGTACTTTTGAAAATGACACCTTGCTACTAATGGATAATGTCATAAGAAGCGCTTATGATGTCATGAAACTTTCTTATGATGTCACGAGCATTACTTATGACATAACATGAAAGCAACAATCAAGTATTGGAGTTATACAATATCGTTCCAATAAAAGATGATGTCATAAGACTTGCTTACAAATAGATAAAGCTTTTGGCATATATGTTGAAGTGCATCAACAACTTCTCAAGATTTATCAGATTAAGCAACAAATTCAATACATCTCTTTAAAATATTGAGAATTTTTTTACTTTGTTTTTATTGTTATCCGCAAAGCGTTTTTTCTTTACTTATCTCATTTCTTATTTCTGAGAACTCTCTGTTAATAGCCTTTTAAAGGACCTTTAGTTCAGGTTGAACCTCTGTCAGGTGTATTAGACTTTTGTCTGTTAGTTTGGTTGTGAGCTAAAACAATTGAACTTGCAGTGAACTTGAGAAATTGCCTTTGTACTACAATATTATTCTATTTGAATCCTTTACTAGTTTCTACAATATTAAATTTCGCATATCTTGTTTTATTTTTGTTAAAAGATTTAATCGCCTCCCCCATTTTCTAATTCTCTTTTGGGACCAACAATCTATTTTTTGTTCTTAGTTCCTAACATATCATGTCTATTGAAATTTAATACTTTCTCTTCATGATAGTGTCCATATAGTTTATATGTACAAATTTGTACATTTTAATTTCGTATTCATAAAAGCCAATACTCTTCCATAGTTCCATGTATGTGATTAATTATTAGATTCAAATAACAATAAATGAGTGCTTTTAAGAAACATATTATAGTTTGATAGCCTTAAGTTGAGAAAAAAATCTAAGATAAGCATATTTTATTTGTAGATAAACTCCTCGGATTTCATCCTTGTTTTAGAACTTGACATCGTGTAGCTTTTTGAAATTGGATGCTTATGCAAATGTAATTTCTTTTACTTTGTTTGTAGTAAGATAATACTCTCTTATAATAAACTGATTAGTGGAAAAAACAGATAATGAACTCTGGAATATTATAAAATAAAGTAAACATAAAAAAAGGTCAGTTGTTTGATAAAATTTTCTTTTCATTGTTCAATGCTCCAAAAATGATGTGTTTTTGAAAGGAAAGTTTGGGAGTGTTGTTGTCACCCAATTTAGTTGCACGTCGTGAATTTTTTCTCCTCTTTTGGAGAAAGGGTAATTTATTATGTTGTTTCAGGTTTTTTTTATTGTGTTTGATTTGTTGTTTTCCTTTTATTTTTTAGAAATGATTGTGATAAGTTTATATATATGGCTTGTATCTAAATATCATGTTCTATTTGTTTTTCTTTTGCTTTTTAATCATACATTCTTTGTTTTGTTTGCAACTTGCACCTTGGTTTGAATTCTTAGCATGTTGGTAGTCGACACTTAACACTTTATCTTGTGAGTCTTCTCTTTATTAATAAATCATTTGAATATTTTTATAAATAGTTGATTATTAGTTGTTGATTTTTTATGTTATGGATTATGAGTGTTAAAATTAATATGTTTAAAAATTATATAATATGTAATAATGATGTAGCATATAAAATAGAAATAATTTCTATTTAATTTATATATTATTATGGGTAAGTCAATTATAATAACACATTTATTTTCAAGATAAAGAACTTAAATGATTCATAAACTACAAGTGATGCAACATTGCCAACCACTAATGTCAACATCCTAATTCCAAAAAATATAGATATTCATATTAAAAAAAATTGAGATCCTAATTCAAGAAAATCTTCATCAAAAATTTTAAAAAATTAATTCTAATTTGTTAGAGCGGGATCTTGGATTGCATCAACAAATATAAGATTATCACGTTAATCAACGTGATGACATTTGATGATCTTACAGTAATTATGGTATTCATCACCTTATAATAGATGATATTTAATTTAGAAGACCGTTGGAGTATGATATGTTGATGAAACACTTGTTAACAATTGATTACTACATATATTGAAGATTCAAGTTCTAATATAACATTAAATTGATGCTCTCAAGTTTAATTTTGAATAGTTACATATTTATCTTGAGCCAAGGGTCTAAAGGTAAGGGTGAATAAACCTAGGCCAACTAATTATGATTTTAACTCACTCAAATTCAAATTCTGTCTGCAATAATAAAGATATACGAAAGTCAAACAGATTAAATGAAACAAAGTAAAAAATGATTGTTATTACTTTTGGAACGATGATATTTGTGTTACAATAATAACCTAGCAATTTATCGTGGCTAACCACAAATAACAAAGAACTTGAACACTATAAAAGAATAATGAACTCTAACAACTCTCACACATTATATATATAGAGAGAGAGATCTATATATAAATAGATAGTAAACACAATTTAGAAACTCCTCAATAAGGTAAATGAATCTCTACATTTATTTCAAAGTTTGCATCATCAATATCTTTTGTATCTTCACACCATACTTCCAAATATAATGCAATTAATTAGCTAGCCATGTCATTAACTAAATCCATGAATGTCGACAATAATATTTGTTTCTTTCATTATATTAGAGATACTTTCAATAGAACAGTATAACTTGTTTTTCATGACTTTTCAAAACATAGACTCAACTTCTTAATGTAACTGAAAATTACCTTTACACAAGTGTTATAGCATTACTTTGGTTTCAAATACTTCCAAATGTAAGTACTTCGAGATGTAGACTATTGATTTGAACTCGTTTAGGTTGAGCTTATAAGTTTAAGCTTACTTTGGTTTGAAGTTACTTTGAGATATAAAGTCTTGACTTGAAGTCGAACTCATCAGATAACTACTCATTGTAAACTAACTTCGAGTTGAAACCTTCATTTCAAACCAAACTTATCATTTCGAACAGACTCTTCATAAGTTACATAACTTCATTATAGATTACTTCAAGATAACAAACTCACGCCTCAAACTGAACACTCAGATTAGTAAACTTCATCCTTCAAGCGCTTTGAGATATACACATCTCAAACTTCTTCATAATATCTGTCACGCCCGCAAATTCCAGGGAACCCGGAACCAAGAACATGACTTCCTCTTGCCCGCACTCGAAGGGTCAAGGGGTTGGTGACTAGCACCAATAGAGACTACACCGCGGGTGCTGTCTCAATTATCCAACCCTGTACAGTCATACATTAAGGGTAATCCTGTACTTTCCCATATATCCTCATGTATACAATAAGTCAAACAGTCATACAGACATCACATCACAAACAGTATGCAAATACAACTGTCCACGGACCCATGTCCGGGATATCACATAAAATAATACAGAATATAATATTGTATCATACATCAGAGTAGTAGGCACGTCCTCCTGGAAGAAAGTCCTTCACTAGTCTCGGGTCACACCTGAAAAAGATAAACAACAAGTAGGGGTGAGCGACAAGCTCAGTAGGTGACCCCAATACCCCACATCATGCAAACATACAAGTCTATACTACATGCTCTGTGTACTCGTGCACTGTGTAGTGTGCACAATCATCAGGACTCAGCCTGCAAACAAACATCAGGACCCAGCCTGCTCACACAGGACAGCTTGTCCACGATCCTTAACAGGATCCCAGCTCAGGGCACTCAGCCCTACCACGGCGCTATATGCCCGACACAGTGCCACACAGGCCTGCCATCAGTGCATATGCCTGCCACGGCCACAACGCAATATGCCCGGCCACAGTGCCACACAGGCCTGCCATCGGCGCATATGCCTGCCCCGTCAACCACATATCATCATCTGTGTTTCACGGTGAGAACCCAACAAGTCATAGAACCCAAGCCCCAATTCCTCAAACCAACATACCAATACCAATATGGCATTAAGGTTTACCATACTCCCTTTATAACTGAAGCCAGTCTTCACAAACCGATCATTATTCCTTGACCAAGGAAGGAGATACCCATAGAAGTTGTTTTCTTGAAATAAAAAGTCCTGGCATTGGGTTCTCATATCATAACTAAGATAATCTGATTTTTGGGGATTTTTCTGAGATATCTAATTCCACTTTCCAAAAATTTACCTCTACGGAAAACTGAATTTTTCTTGAGATTTTACACTAAATCCCAATTTTCACATTTTGAAGAAGTCGGAATTTAATTTTCTAGTATTTTTCTTTGAATCCAAATGGGAGGCATTTCGTTATTTACATTATAACTTAAGTATAATACTTAAGTGTGGAAAGGCATAATGGTTTACAATGTAAATGGTCCAGTTCAGTTGCAGTTGCACTGGCTCGAAGCTGCAGAGCTGCCTGACTCGTAGCTTCAAGACTGTGACTCGTAGCTGCAGAACCGCAACTCATAGTTGCGGAAAAGCGGCCTCGAAGACTCGTAGCTGCGACCTGCGACCTTTGACCTTCGGATCTTCGACCCTACGACTACGGGTCTACGAACCTTCAACCCTACGACCCAATTCTTCGGGTCTTCGTCCTTTCAGCCCAATAGTTCGCCCAGTGTACTATTCATCATCGTTTTTGCCTGTTCTTCATCTGGAATCAACCCAACGACCCCCAGACGCTCCCAAACACACCTTTTACGCAACAGATTACAATATCTACCTCAAAACGCGTCCTAAATGCATCTAAATCGCATAATAACAACAAAATTACACCCATAATTGCAGATTTCCAGAAATCTAGATCTAAATCCAGATTTCCATGGTTGACTTCTCAACCCTCATGGAATATGCAGTTAAACAACCCCATATCACAGAAACACATATCAAAACTGATATAAATCAGTTTTTAACCATAGATTTTATACTAAACCATTAGATCTAACCCAAAATTGGATTTCCCCCAAAACCTAGGGTTTATGCTAAATTCCATAAATCATGACAAATTTGTGCATACCACAGACAGAATCAAGATAATAAGTTCAAGGACACCTACCTGGAGTGATTCTTTGAGCTCCACGAACCCAAATTGCCCCAAATCGCTAATTGACCTCCCAACACAATAATCGACCTCCAAGGTCCCAAACTCCAAATTGAGTCAAATTACAGTCAAAACGCTCAAAATGACGAGCACAACACTATTCAAATATTATCATACTCAAATGAATGCTTAAACGCAAAGTCAACTAATAAACCCCGAAAAGTCAACAATCGGGCTACTCAGGTCCCCAACTCGGAATCGGGCCCAAGTACTGTCAAAATGCTCACATCGACGACTACACTACCGTCCAGATAGTTGCATTCCCATATAATGACTATCTCTCAACACTACCCAAATAAGAGTCTTTACAATATCGAAATAAACTATTCTCGAATCGAAGTCTCCTAACTCGAAGTGAAGTTATTTACCTTTAACTAAAATCTCTTAACAGTACTTCGAGATACACTAATTACTTTGAAATATAATCGTTTATCTCGAATTGAAAGTAAATTTGGACTTTGAAGCAAATCTTCTCTGTGATATTCCAAGATATGCACATAGTACTACAAGAGATAAGCTTTAACTTGAATCGAAGTAACTTGGGTATGGTATATGAACTAAATTTCTAGCCAAACCTCTAACACTCAGATATTTTCATTAGAAACATAGGTTTTTTAAATAAGTTTGCTGACACTAGCTAGGAAATTTCCTCAGTTTAATCAAATCCAAAGATCCAACATTACTGTTTGAATCTGAAGACTTGACCACTGGAAAAATCTATATAAAAACTTAATTTAAAGACTTTGTGTTGGTCCTGGAGAGCCGAAAGGGGGGTGAATAGGCTCTTTGAAAAACTTTTTCTCACTCTTTTGGCACAACACTTAATCTGGCTAAGAGAATGAATCAATGCGGAAGACAACTAGATAGTGAAAGTATTTTTTATTATTATCAAAAGATAATTATAACAAAATATATAGCTAGATAAAGCTGTTTGCACAAGCTTGGATCTACTAAAAGAATATCTCTCTTTGGTTTACAGTAGCACTCTTTCACAGTTACACACACATTGACCAAAAACTCTAAGCAATCTCTAAGCCTGTTCAAAGCACAATTAGAAGCACGCTCAAAAGCACGCACGTATAGATATACAAGGTGCTATATTTATATGCATCCCTTGGAGACAATCTTAGAACTAAACATTTTGGATGTTGTGCTTCATCAATGATCTTCTTGGAAAGTCACTCTATTTTAATGCTATGGACGTGGAGCTCAAGATATTAGAAATAAGAATAAATTAAATCCATTTTGTATAGTTCCAATTTCATTGAAGATTGTTTCACGCATCCGTGTGATCCACGTGTAAGATAACTTAAATGTCTTCAATGGAACACTTCTTACATCGGGACACGATGAGCTGATGAGTTTGAATGTGTTTCGGTGATAAGTTAAGTAGTTAAATGTCACGCCCCCGAATTCCAGGGAACCTGGAACCAGGAACATGACTTCCCCTTGCCCGCACCCGAAAGGTCAAGGGGTTGGTGACTAGTAGCAATAGAGACTACATCGCGGGTGCTATCTCAAATATGTAATCCTGTACAGTCATACATCAAGGGTAATCCTGTACTTTCCCATACATCATCATGCATATAATGAGTCAGACGATCATACAGACATCACATCATACAGTATGCAAATACAACTATCCACGGACCCAAGTCCGGGATACAAATATAATACAATACATAATACAAAATACGATCGTATCATACATCGAGTAGTGGGCATGTCCTCCAGGGAAAAAAGTCCTCCACTAGTCTCAGGTCACACCCGAAAAAGGTAAACAACAAGTAGGGGTGAGCGACAAGCTCGGTAGGTGACCCCAACACTCCACATCATGCAGACATACAAGTCTATACTACATGCTTTGTGTACTCGTGCACTGTGTAGTGTGCACAATCATCAGGATTCAGCTTACAAACAAACATCAGGACATAGCTTGCCCACACAGACAGCTTGTCCACGATCCTCAATAGGATCCCGGCTCGGGGCACTCGGCCCTACCACATCGCTATATGCCCGGACACGGTCGCCACACCGGCTGCCATCGGCGCATATACTGCCACGGCACGGCGCAATATGCCCGGCCACAGTCGCCACACAGCCTCGCCATCATGGCGCATATGCCCGCCTGTCGACCACATCGCACCTTCGGTGCATCACGGTGAGAACCCAAACAAGTCACGGAGTCCATGCCCCAATACCTCACACCAACACACTAACACGAGTATGGCATGTCATTCTCAACATTTCCTTTAAAACTGTAGCCAGTCTTCACAAGTAAATCCTCAATCCTTGATTTATGAAGGAAGTACCATAGCAGCTATTTTCTTGAAATTAAAAATCCCCGCATTGGGTTCCCATAACATAAATAAGATAATCTGATTTTTGGAGATTTTTCTGAGATGTCTAACCCCACTTTCCAAAAATTCACCACTACGAACTTTTGGGTTTTTCCGAGATTTTACACTAAATCCCAATTTTTACATTTTGAAAGAGTGGAATTAATTTTTCTAATATTTTTATTTGAATCCAAATGGGGGGTATTTCGTTATTTACATTGTAACTTAAGTATAATACTTCAATGTGGAGAGGCATAATGGTTTACAATATAAATGTCCAGTGCAGTGCAGTTGCCAGACGCTTGTGGAACACTATCTGCGGATTACGCGATTCTGAACACTTATTCTTGCCATTGATCCGGACTACTGATCCAAGCTAACTGCTCGGATATCGATCCGGACTAACGAAGTTCTTGCTACGAAGCTGCCGACTCTATAGTTGTTGACTACGAAGTTCTTGACTCCACTAACCTTGACTACGAAGGCTGCGACTCCATAGGCTGCGACTACGAAGTCTGCGATTCCATAGCTGCGACTACGAAGGCTGCGACTACGAACTTCGACCCTACGGTTCGCCCAAGGTATTGTTCATCATCGTTTTTGGCCTAATTTTGTATGGAATCAACCCAAAGAACCCCCAGGCACTCACAAACACGCGTTTTATTAAACAAGTACAAAACTACGTACCCAAACTGCTATAAATCAGTTCTTAACCACAGATTTTATGCTAAATCATCAGATCTAACCCCAAAATTGGGTTTCCCCCAAAACTTAAGGTTCATGCTCAAATTCATAATTCATGATAAATTCACGCATATTCCAAGACAGAATTGAGATAAGAGGTTCAAGGATACCTACTTGGAAGATTATTTGCGATCCACGAGCTCCAATCGCCCCAAAATTGCCAAGTGACGCTCTTCACCTTCTCTCTTTCTCTCTCTTGCTCAAACACGCACGCACCAAGCAAAATAAAGGGATAATGCAATTTCGTAATTATTTATACTGCTGCCAATAATTGGCCTCCCAACAATAATTGACCCGAACGCAATAATTGACCTCCCGAGGTCACGAACTCCAAATTGAGCCCAATTACTGTCAAAACGCTCGAAATGACGAGCATAATACTATTCAAATATTATCACACTCAAATAACTGCCCAAACACAAAGTCAATCAATAAACCCCGAAAAGTCAACAATCGGGTCAAATGGGGCCCCGACTCGGAATTGGGCCAAAGTACAGTCAAAACGCTCACATCAACGACTACACTACCGTCTAGATAGTTGTATTCCCATAGAATGGCTTTCTCTCAAAACTACCCAAATACGAGTCTTTACATTGAAGCAGTATCGTCTTACTCTATCGCAAGGTTCCTTACTCCGTGTTAATGAAGTGCTCGGATCCTTACTCCGTGTTAATAAAGTCCTCAGATCCTTACTCCATGTTAGTGGTTGCTTACTCCATGTCAGTTCAGTACTCGAATCCTTATTCCGTTGCAAGATTCCTTACTCCGCATTAGCAAAGTGCTCAGATGTCTTATTTTGCATCAACGTTCCTTACTCCGTGTTACTTGAATGTTTGGATCTCTTATTCTGTATCAACACTTTCTTACTCCGTATCAGCGTTTCCTTACTCCATGCGAAAGAAATGCTCAGATCCTTATTCCATCTTAAGGTTTCTTATTCCATGTCAGCGCTTCCTTACTCCGTGTGAGTTCAAAGTTCAGATTCCTTACTCCGTCTCAATGCTTTCTTACTCCGTGTGAATAAAGACTCGGGTCCTTATTCCGCACAAGTGCTCTCTTACTCCACCCAAGTTGTAGACTTGTATTCTTACTCCGCATCTTTTTGTCCTTAGTCTGTTTGAGTGAAAGTCGCGGATTCCTTATTCCATATTAATAGTCCTTAGTCTATGCTAGTATTTTTTACTCCGTATCTTATGTTAACTTGGTTATTTACCAAGTCAATTGTCAACACTCTCATTGATCTGGATGAAGATTATGTATCATGTCCTTAACTTAATGCTCATGAGTGACGATCCAGTTAAAGTTTATCTTCTGCAACAAGTTAGAATAAACATTGAAAGATCTCAAACCAAATTACATATGGTTTTATCCGCATCATCCAAATTCTGGGTTCAATCCAACACTTTGAATATGAAAATAACAAATAACAACAAAAAGAGTAACAAGCACACAATTAATTTAAGTTAACTTGAGCAAGAAAAACAAAGATCACGTGCACAAAGATAGAATAAAATGTCTTCAAACTTCTGTAACATAATTATTGAGATTTTCTTCCTATAAATCTTTATTACGCATTACAAAGCATCACCACTTTTACTTATTCATAATAAATTTCTTATTTAAGGACTCCTTGTACTAAGCTTCCTTTAAGACTCTCGGTTATGACTAAACTCTTTGTCTGAAGTATTGGACATCATAGTTTGGATGTTAGCTGAAACAACTGAGTTTTTGATGAACTTGTGTAACTATTTTTGTATTGAGTACTTTATTGAAACTTTTGTTTGACCTTTCACATGTTATAGAAAAGAAGTGAATTAGAAGTTGCTCACCCTGAACCACTATAAAAGTGTAGTTTACTATGTATATTTAAAATCCATATATTTCATTTAATCCTCCTTCTCTATCTCACCTTTAGTGACCTACACAGATCATATCATAGCCTCTACCCAGTCGGAGGATCTATGTGTTGTATGAATCATGTCTTTAACAACCTCAAATTTTATATCACCCAACTTGGTTTCCATAATTCGATGGTGTAACTCAAGAATAGTTACAATCACACTAAGAGCACCTCTTCCACTATGATTCCCCAGCTGCAGACTCATTACAACTAATTATCTTATCATTTCTCACGCTTTGATAAAACAATGAGCAATAATGGCCCTGCTCTTTCGAGTCAGAGTATAAACTACCACAATAACCTTCTCAGACGTATATAATAAATCAAATAGGAGCTCTTGCATATATTTTACCCACGGTCGTTGTCTGAGGTTCAAGACCCTTAAAGAGAAAATGTTTATAAGATCTTGAGGTTTGTATACACCATAAACTTCTCTCTAAAGAGATAATGCTACCCACTTTTCAATACAAAGATAACTGCAACAAACTCCAAGTTATATTTGGGGTAATTTTGCTTGTAAGGTTTTTAACTACTAAGAGTCATAAGCAATTACCCCTTTTGTTGCATCATCACACAACCCAATCTCACTTTGGAAGCATTACAATAAACTTCATAGGTAACACCCTCTTATGGAAGGAAAAGAATAAGTGTTGAGGTCAATTAGGGGTGTAAAATGGACTACTGGTCTATAGACCAACCCACGGTCCGTGCGGACCAGGAGCGGACTGGACTAGAATTTTTTTGTTTCATTTCAATCACGTGCCTAAACGAATCGATCTGTTTAGGCCTAGTCCGTGCAGGCCAAACCCGTGCAAACCAAACATGTACGGACGCGAACTGGCTTTTAAAAAAAAATTATTACCTATCCTACCTATCTAAATTTAAAGTTTATAAATATAAACTTTTAAATATGATTTTAAAATTAAATTTTAAAAAAATAAAAAAAATTCATTTATAATATTATTATAAATAAATAAATAAATATAGACTGGTCCATAGACCAGACCAGACTAGTTAAAATCTGGTCTGTCAAAAGTGTGAGCATAAACGAGCCAACCTATTTAGGCCCACTCCGTGATAGATTGGACCAAACTGGTTCGTTTTACACCCATAAGGTCAATCGGGCCTTCAATTGAGTAAAAGCTTGCTCATAAGCCTTTAATCAAATGAAATGAACCCCCTTTGGGGTCAAACTAGTCAATGAAGCAGCCATTCTGGAATAGTCCTCCACAAATCACCTGTAGTACCCAACTACGAATTTTAAACACATTCGTGAGTCTCTTTTATAATAGCGTTTCCCCTTATCTTCTAGTGATCCATGGTAATGCCTTCTGTCACGCCCCAAATTTCCCAATGTTGAGAAACTAGTTAGTGATGTATTGTGACTCGTGTCTAGGAGGATAAGGGGTTGGTGGATGACCACCAAAATAGGGCTCCCTTTATGGTGCTACCCAAAACCTGTTATAACCTCATTCCATGTCATGCACAAGCCATACAATAAACATTTCGCTTACATAACAACAAGTCACATCATAAATAGGTTTGCTAGCCCCAAAGCACGGTGTCTTACTAGTAAATATTCTCGAGTGTGTACATATATAAGTCTCAGTCTTACAACATTACAACATCTCAACCATACAACAATTTAAAGAAAAGAATCTAAATATAAAAGGAAATATTTATGCTTCCACAACGGGATAGTCTCTTATCTCCTGCTAGGACCTGTATGAGAGACATCAAAAATGGGTGAGCAAACCATTGCTCAGTAGGAATTAAGTCTCTCAGGGCCAACCCAACATCTCTAACTCTATATGTTAGTGGATTTAAGTGTCAGCGTAGTGTAACAATGCATTAGTTCTCATTTACATAATCACAATTCAATTAATGGAAACAACACAAAAAGGGTTTGTCCACTTTAGGACGTTCTCATGCCCACTTTCAGACTGTCCCCTCAATGAACCTCAATACTCATGTTCACTCTGGGACTATCCCCTCAATGGGACCTTAATGCTCAAGTCCCCTCTAGGACTGTCCCCTTAATGGAACCTTAGTGCTCAAATAAAAAGAAATTCAATAATTAAGACAATGCACAAGCCTCGCAGTGGTAATATCACAATCAAGGAAAATATCTTACACTCAAACACAGTTAAGACACCTCAAATACGCTAACTCAGTTATCAAAACTCTCCACATAGACCACAAACCTCACTAGGTCGACCATAACCCTGATAACTCTCCATATCGACTAAAGGTATTCGATTTCACTTTATTTTGGTTAATCCACCTCCCAGATTGACCACATCGACTACTCCACATTAACCACATTGACTGTATCGACCACGTCAACCACCCACATCAATCACATTAATCACCTAATTCTAGATCAACCAAGCTATGAAGAAATGTCTCTAGAGTCTCCTCTGGTTGACTTCAACCAACACTAGGTCAGATTGACCACGTCAACGGGGCCATATCGACCACATTGCATCAACCCTATCGACGTTCTATTTTGCTTCCAGCAGACTCCTCACTTGGTTATTGTTGGACTCCATTTTGTCCGGATTTGACATACACATTTATTTTTTACTTTAAACTTCATTTATATTTGTTAATCACTTTGTACAGATATATAAAGAGACGTGACCGTCGATTCGAAAGGGGCAATTTCAACAACTTTTTGAAAGGCCTCCAAATGCCAAAGAGCTAGCTCTAAGGGATAGAAAGTCAAATTCGATAATCAACGCTTTCGACCACGCTCAATTTTGAGGTCAAACGAAGCAGTTAGGGTCAAAATAACATTTTCGGACCGCTAACGATGGGCAAACGACACTCGATCTTGAAAATGGCACTCTGGATCAGGTCACGAACCTCATTTTCTTAATCCTCTCATCATTTTAAGAATTTTGACATATATATTACATATATTCGCACACAAAGCTTGTTTTTGAAAAATAAAAAAATACTTTTTCGGTAATAAAGCGATTTAGGGACGCGCAGTACAATTTTGATACAAAAAAACTCATTTTCAAGAAAAAAGGATACGGGGTCACTCGTTGTGACATCCCAAGTCTAAAAATATTTTTCTCACATTTTATTGGAAACCGGATTGTTTTGCCGATCCCAAAAATCCAAAACATCAGTTAAAATGTACAAACCACCATGGCCCAAAACTTACCCAACCATCTCAACCATGGTCAGGCCGTCCATGGCCGGCCACCTCACCCAACTCAACCATGGTCAAGCCTGTTGAATCACCTCGCCAACTCAAACCAAACCCTAATTCTTCTTCATTTATTTAAACCCAATAAAATGCAATTTCCGAGGGGGCTCAAATCCATAAAAATCTAAAGACCAAAATTCTCAAATCTTCATTTCTCATCCCTCCTCATGCCGAGAAAGCCCCCCAATGGCCGGAAATTAAATCTCCGGCCACCACTTTTCGAAACCTCAATCCATAATTGACTTCTTCACCTCCTTCCTTTCTTGAATCAACCCCAGTCCGAGTCACAAAACAAAAAAAAAAGCAACCAAGGCACAAGCGATGAGAGTTCATGGAGACCAGAGTACCCGATCGATTCAAGGAGTCCTGGAGAGTTTGATGGCTTCGCTTGAGGAGTGACTGACATGGTGTTCTGGTTCTCTGTTGTGGAAGAGCTCCCATATGCCTATCAAGTCCGGCTGGGTTTTTGTTTGCTCCACCTTCTATGTGGCACACTAATCCCTAATAGCAACAACGTCAATACCCCAACGACGCCCCTTTTGTGCACCCAGAATCGTCACTCCTCACCAACACTGCTGCTGGTCACAAACCCTAGCGTACCGCTCTCCTACCGCGCTTCATTTCTTGACTCCTCCTAGCCCTACTCAATGGCCGCCCAAGGAAATCATAAGAAGATGTTTGGTTCGAGGATTTGAAGAAAAGAGTCGCCTTTGGGTAGTTTTGGTTCGTTTAGTATTGATTTTCTACGTTTATGTCATTGCTTTGTTTGTTTGTGTTTGGATGATGCTATCTGCCCATTTTTTTTCATGTTTGGTCGTTATTAGTTTTTTTTCATTGGATGCTCATCTTCGATATTCCACTCTCTGATTTATATTTTTATCTGAGTCTTTATTAGGGGTTTCCTTCTCTTTTTTCCAAGCCTTGCATCTGTTTATTGATATCTTCACTACATGTTCAAAGATTGTACATTTAAAACTTAGGCGCATGTTTACATGTTTTAGTGATTGCTCGTGTGATATCTATTATTGTTTAGCACCCATGTGTCATGCTCCGAGGATTCGGGACATTTCTCAATGACACAATCTAGAAATGTATTCGTGTTACTTGAAGGAAAGGGGTTGGTTGAAGCGTAGATGATGCGCAGCAGGAAGCTCCAGTCAGTTCGTGTCGGAGAATGGATGGAGCCCCTTCAGAGTTTAAACGTGCTAACCTAGTTAAATGCGGGGAGCACACCGCTAGTCAAGGACTTGACGTTGAAGAGGGGATTTGGCCATCCTTACACAAACTGGTCGAGAACTGGAGCCGTTCTCCTGATGAGCCCGATGGCATGGCGAAACCAGTCTACGTCCGCTTCAACCCTCAAAGGCTAAACTTAGCAGACCGTGTATAGAGAAGCTAAGCGCCGTAATGGGTTGATAGATGCAGGAAATCTGATCCCGTGACAAGTGGTATTAGAGCCGAACCGGCCCGTATCCTAAAGACCCGCCGAGCACTCTCACGAGTAGCGTGATCCCAAGGTGGGAACTCACAGAGCTGAGTCGACTGGTAGTGTCTTGCACACCTCACGTCCAAAGAGTTGGAGTATCCTAGAGTGTGATATAGAGTTGGGCAAGGGAGTACGAAGGAGCGCGCCGGAGCGATCTTGGAAGCCTCCTATCCGTTGGACATTGGGCGAGCGGGGAGCATCTTGGTAAAGGTAGCCTGCAGGGAAGCGATGTCCAACCTGTTGTCATTGGGCGAGCGGGACGGCATCGAGGTGAAGATGTCATAGCCTGCGGGGAAGCGATGTCAACAAACACAAAGAGGACGTTGCGAGGATTAGGTGGAGGTTATGTCTTTTCTGTTCTAACAATTTTTTACAGGATTTTGCTTTTGTAATTTTTACTTATGAGACTACTCTTTGACTCTTTGTATACGATTTCCTATCTTTATTTTTTTTTTGTGCCCTTCCCCTATTTTTATTGTAACGCCCAATTGGAGTTTCTTGTAACTTGTAATCATAAACAAAAATAGTGAAAATGAGTGAAAAAAAAAAGAGAAAAAAAGGGAGCAAAAAGGGTGAGCTTATTGATTAGTTTGTGGATGACATAAGCACACACATTGCACTTGTATTTATTTATCTTTAGCTTTCACAAAAAAAATAACAAACAACAAACAAAAAAGACAAACAAAAAGTGTTTCTAAAAAAAAAACTTTTCACACACTTGGACTTTTTCAACCTTTGGTTTTTCAACACTTGGAGTTTTCAAACACTTAGGCTTGTAAACATTGTAAATATTTGGGCTATTATTAGTTTTTATCTTTTAACATCATTGTAAGCATTTAGTTTAGATGTCAACTTAGAATTAATTTTGAACCGTAAAAGAGTGTCATTATCATTAGGATCTTCCTTTAGAGGCTTAGGATCAATTGAATTTAATTTTAACTTTAACAAATAACTTAGAAAAATAAAAAGAGTAGAACTTTAAGACAAGTTCAACATCACCTTAGAATAATTAACTTCAAGCATTAGTTAAAACAAGTTAGAAACCTCCAAAATCTTAAAATAGGTACCGAAAGGGCGTCGTGGAGGTATTAATCCTTTCTCACAAGTAATTTAACTCCCGACCTCAGCTTTAGCGACGTAGAACATTTTTTTAGGTGACCAACTGCACCCCAAAAAATAGTTGGTGGCGACTTTGTTCTTTTTCATCACCATTCGAGTGAAGGGTGGGAGAACCACATCCCCAAAAGCGGATTTCCCTACCGGACGAAATCCGGTGATGACAGTTATACCCAAAACTCCATTTCTAACACCTTAAATAGGGTTTTTAAGCCACAAACATTAATCTTAAACACATCATTTGCACACAAACATATTTAGATGAACCATAGCACAATTATTCACACAATACGCATTATAGAAACAAGTTTAGCTGGGGTTTTAACACTTATAGCCCCATATCCATCCATTAAGAACAAGGAATAAACACAGGAACATAGAATCACCTACATCAATGTACCAGTATAGGATTGAAAGGCTTGCTCTTCGCGATCTTGCTCCTAGGATTCCTTCTTCACCTTTACATTTTCCAACTCTCTCTCTCTCTCTCTCTCTCTCTCTCTCACACACACACACACACACACACAAACACCCGATGGAATACGATACACACCCCTATTTCCTCCCTTTTCCTTTTCTTTTCTTTCTTTATTTTCTTTTAAAATATATTATATTTGTTTCGTTTATTATTATTGTTAAAATAATTTATATCCTCCATTATAATTACCAAAATATCCTAAAAATACTCAAACAGGCCAAAAATGCTCCTCAGGGCCTGAATTCCAAAACGGGCCCAAATACAGTCAAACTTCCTCCTTTCTCGAGCTCAACCACATTCTCACATCTATTTATCTCAACTCTCATGCTAAAATGAGGTCCACTTCTAGGACCAAGAACACAAGTCCTCACACCTTCAAATGACTCTACAAGCCTTACAAACTTCATCTGTTAGTTCCAAAAGTCACACTTGGTGAACTTCATATACAACTTATGGTCTTGTCTTGTCTGTAACACTACCTACTATAATACTCCATATGGGTTAGGGAGTAAACCAAAACATTATTAATAAATATTAGCATAAACATGACCATGTATGAAGCAAAAAACTGATTCATTAGGCAAATAAACATTCATGGAGTATTTTGTAAAACACGTGATTTTTTGTAATAAAAAATATTTGATATATAAATTATTTTGAAAATATATTTTAGTTTAAGAATGTGAAAGTATTATTTTAGTACATTATATATGTTGGACCCCATTTTGTTCGGATGGGACATACACATTCACTTGCCACTTTATTTAAGACGTGATCGCCGATCTGAGAGAGGGATTTCAATGACTTTGTTAAAAAGGCTTTCAAATGCCAAAGAACCAGTCCCTGGCGATAGAAAATCAAATTTGAAAATCAACGCCTTCAACCGCACTCAATTCCGAGGTCAAACGAGGGAGTTATGGTCAAAACCGTATTTGGACCGTTAACGGTAGTCAACTAGCGGCCAATAGTCAAAACGACACTCCGGATCAGGTCACGAACCTCATTTTCTTAATCCTCTCATTGTTTTGAGAATTTTAAAGTATATATTGCAAATATTCGCTCGTAGAACTTATTTTTGAAAAATAAAAAAATACTTTTTCGGTAATAAAGCGGTTTAGGGACGCGCAATACAATTTTGACACAAAAATAAACTCATTTTCAAGAAAAAAAAGGATATGGGGTCGCTCCTTGCGACGTCCCAAGTCCAAAAATATTTTTCTCACATTTTATTGGAAACCGGATTGCTTTGCCGATCCCAAAAACCTAAAACGTCAGTTAAAATTTACAAAAATAAAACAATAAAAATCCTTTTTTCTCTTCTCTTCTTATTTTCGCCTCTCTTTATCCACGTGGCATTTTTTTATTCCGTAAAATAAAACAAAAACAAAAACAAAATAAAATTTAAAACAAAAAAAACGCAGCCACCCATCCCTTATCTCCTTCACCTAATGCTCGTGTCCTCTTCCTCTCTTCTTCGTCTTCTTCCTCCAGTCCACGCCGCGACGCCCGACGTTCCAGCTCAGAACGCCAGTACGGCAGCTAGCTCCCATGCCTCTTCTCTCTCTTCTCTCCCTTGGACTCAATCCGCTCGAGCCAAACCACCATGGCCCAAAACTTACCCAACCATCTCAACCATGGTCAGGCCATCCATGGCCGACCACCTCACCCAACTCAACCATGGTCAGGCCAGCTGAATCACCTCGCCAACCCAAGCCAAACCCTAATTCTTCTTCCTCTATTTAAACCCAACAAAATGCAATTTTCAGGGGGGGCTCTCTGAAATCAAAACCAAAAAAAAAAAAACAATCTACAATCTTACAAGCTTTCATCTTCTCCTCAATCCCTCTAAAGAGTTCCCCCCGACCGGAAGCTATGACCACCGGCCGCCGCCCTTTGTTAACGCCGTCACTTCCCACGACGCTGCTGCCGCACCTCCATGGCTCAAGCCCCGAACAACGGACGCAACGCCAACCCCACTCAAGACGTACTAGCCGACATCGACTGGTCCAGTCGAAGCACGCCACAACCCTCTTTGGCATTACCACCCAACTACCTGTCGGCCGTTCCAGTTCATCCGCGACACACACAAGTCCCTGCTGCCACTGACTGGGAAGCCTCCTTCGCCCTCACCCCACTATGAAGACGACATCGTGGTTACTCGTTGCAGCCCAGAGTCCAAGAGGAAGAGGAACCCATACTACTGCGTAAGTTTTGAGTGATGTTAGATGTTTATTTGTGTATTAAGTGCTAACATGATTATGGATTACTGGCCTTGTTGGATTTGCTTTTGATTGCCTTCCCCTTCGGTCGTATTAAGACCAAAATAAAATCAATTGTTGACTATTATTTTCATCGAAGTGTTGTATAGAATATGTTGGCCTCTATATCGATTGATGTTTGTTTTGCTCTCTGTTAGGTGTCCTTTAGCTCGTATTTGTTTGTTTGTTTTGGTGAAACAGGTTATGAACTGGTATACTGGGACTGGGAAAGTCTGGTTTGAGTAATAGTATCGTCACCTGTTTATATGTTTTGTTTCAGTTTTGTTGGGATTGTCGTGGGTCTAATCTGGGTTTTCGGTTTGCGTCAAGTAAATGAGTAACCTGGCCTCCTTTTTCTTTGTTATGTGTGATGTTAAATCAATTTGTTTTCGTTCATGATAACCTAATGCTTGCTTACCATGGTTTTTGGTCAACTGTTACTCCCTGTCTTCCTTCTTTTATTTTGTTCTGTTTGTTTTTTTATTTGGTTTGCATCTCTCCTCTGCATATGGTTGTATCTGTTTGATGAGTTGATTGGATGAGTATTGCTGTCATTGGTGATCTGAGATGGCGATCTGTTGCACTGTCCATTCCTTTCCTGCGTTGATTTTGGGTTTTTGGCTTCAGTTTTGGATTAGAGTTTTGATGTAGGGGAGGTTTATTCATTTATTTGTTTATTTGTTATATTTTGGTTTGTGTTAATTTTATTTCATTTATGCTTTAGCTGGCCATAGGATGATGTTAGTTTTGGCCACTTGTAATTTTATAGTTGTGGGTTTCACAACCCAATATCTGTATTCTTGTAATCAAGTATAGTAAAACAAAAAAAAAGAGAAAAAAAAGATGGTAGAAAAGCAAAACAAAAAAAGAGAGAAAAAAGCGAGCTTGTTTTTTTTTTAACTTTATGAATGTCACTTCACATTTGTTTAATTTATTTATGTACCTTTTATTTTATTTTACGTAAAAAAACAGGGCTTTCAAAACAAAAAAAGTTTTCTAAATATTCAAAAATAGGTTTTCTTCAATCCTTTTCCTTTATTACTTTTCATTTTATTTGGATTCTTTAGACCATTCTTAATAAAAAAAACAAAACAAACAACGAAAACAATTTTTTTCCTTAAAAATGTTTTTATAAACAAATAAATAAACAAACACATAAAAAGGGGGTTTTCTTGTACTCATTTTCATCAAACATTTTTACATTCTTAGACTTTTTTTAGAAATTCTTTTAGAATCCGTTAAGCAAATTTTAAAGACTAGGCTTTGGTTTGTAAATATTTTAATTTTTAGGATCTTCCTTAAACTTTTAGGGTATCTGATTTAACTCAATTTTAATAAAGAATTTAGAAATAAAAAGAGTAGATACTTTAAGCCCTTAGGAAAACAAATAAATTGAGCCCTAGATAAGTGAAAATTAAACAAGAAGATAAAACAAATTATAAACTTCCAAACTCCTAAGATAGGTACCGAAAAGGCATTACGGGGGTGTTAATCTTTCCCCGCACGTAACAAACTCCCGAATCCGACTTTGGCAACGTAGACTATTTTAGGTGATCAACTGCACCCCAAAAATAGTTGGTGGCGACTATATTTGTTTCATCACCATTCGGGTGAAGGGTGGGAGAACTGCATCCCCAAAAGCGGGTTTCCTCCCGGACGAAATCGGGTGATGACAATATAATATTATGATATTTATTTTAATTAATTATATTAGTTATTTTAATTAAATTATATTATTTTAATGAATTATTTCTAAAAATTTCATTCATTGGATTCACTCTTTAAACAAATTTCCCTATTTTGACTATTCCATTTCATCCAAGGTGATTCAACCATCAAAACACTGTTTTGACCTCCCATTCGACCAAGGGTTATTGAAATTGACAATTAAAGCACTATTTCAACTAACTGTTGGAATTTGATTTGTTATACTCTTTTTAGCTCCAGGTAGCCTAAACACCTCTAGTTACTATTTGATGTACTATCTCGAGTAGAGGCCTTCATATTCCTCAATATGAATGCAAAATGATCAAAGTCTCAAGCGATATCCCTTTTTATTCATGTTATGTGTTCTCTTGGAACTTTTTCCAAGAAGATATTAGATAATCAATGATTTTAACAACGATCAATTTATCACTAATTTTGATCCCTTCTCATTCACCAACACTTAATCAACAATGGATTTATTTTCCACCGTTTAAAAGCGAAAAATGGCTTACTATATATCTCTTTGCCCCAAATTCCTCTATATTAAATTTATTCTATAAGGCCTTTCATATTTTATTTGAAGAAGAAAAACTAGAATTATAGTAATCATAAAAATGATCAATAAGATAATTCAAAGGATAATAACAAAAATTGTAATTTTCTTCCATATACTTCTTTACTTTTCTGTTAATTTCTCTTTATAATTGAGGAATTTATCAATGTTTGTATATCATTAGCGTTAATCTTATTTGGATTCATCTGGGTGAGAACATATGACACTTGGGGAAGGGAAAGATAAAAGAGCATATTTCCTTTCCACCACTTAAAATGAACTCCTTTAAACCAGAATGACTTATTGAGGTTTCTAACATTCTCGTTTGTCTTTTTGAGTATAACCTCCATATTGAATCTCATTTTAAAAAAATTTAAAATATATAGAGATTACACCAAATGATTACAATAAAAAAAAGTTACACAAGAATCTAATAACCAGAGGCAGGAAAACATGGCTTTCTTGAAGGAGATTCAAGCCCATTGTGATGAATGGCAAAAACCAATGACTAGTATGGCAACCCATGATCTTATTCCCTCTAGGATACGAAAATGTAACATTCTTATTATTTATATTAAACAAGCCATCACACTTGTTTAAACTCAAAGCTATATGAAACACACATTTCCTTAAGGGAATCAAAAAGAAAAATTAAGAACACACACATATGCTCTACAAGCTTCTAACCTAAGCTTTATATAAGGATAAGGGAGATTGACTTACACCCAAAACTTAAGGGTAATTATTAGAGGTCAACCAATGAATATGCAATTAACAATAAAACTTTTAATTTTTTTTTTAATATGCATTAAAAAGTGTAACTTCCAAATGAATAAATAAATTTTTTTATATTAAAATGATATAAGATTATTATTATGGGAGTATTAAAAAATTTAACCGAAATTAAAACTAACAAGACTTAAATTTATATCATTAATGTTATAAAAAAATGTATAATTAGTGGATAATCATAAAAACATATCAATATATTAAATTATCGAAAAATTGAAATAAAGTTACGAATAAATTACATTATCTACAGTCTACACCCATAATATTTTTAAATATATATATATATATATATATATATATATATATATATGTTTTGTGCACGTGTGGATGATGCACGAGTTTCGCAATCTGGCATCGAAGTCCAATAAAGTGATAGCGGGTGGTCATTCTAAAATGAGTAAATGACAGGGGCCGTTTGGGTAAACAAAAAAGGCACAAACGTAAGTGCACGCATCACATGCGTCGTAAGTTGTAATCTCCCACCTCGTCGACATGCTCCAGAAATTGGACTCCTTGAAGAAGAAGGTCATGGGCATATGCTTTGGCCACGGGGATAATTTTCAATTCCTTTTAATTTTAATTTTTCCAGCCCCCCCTGCCCCCACATTTTGTTTTTTTCTTTCTTTCATTATTTATTTATTCTTGATATTTTACATGCCACAGGCCACGTTAATTTCTCTTCCTCTCCCTCATTTCATATTTTTCTATTTTTATTAGAATTAAAATCTCCGAGAAGCAAGACTTTTAGCAAGAATTAACAGTTCCTTCCACATTCGTACACTTATTTTATTATTAATCGAACACCTTGCCACTGAAGTCGCTGCGATTTTCAGAATCTTATTTTTCAAATGCATTTAGCCATTATCATCGACTACTTTACAAAATGTATCCAAGCTAGTAGGATTATTTACATCAAAATGATTAGGGCTTTGACATCTTATTATTATTATTATGATTAACAAATTCAATTGCAGTGTGTGCACACATATTTATTTTTTCCTAACATTTTATATGTTTTATTTATTTTAAAATTATAAATAAAATATTTAAAAATCAAGTGGTAAAACAAATCCAAACGCTAGCAGATTTCTCCTTAAAAATCAATAAAAGTCTGTTTGCTATGTATTTCTATTTTTTTTTTTAATAATTGTTTTACTTCATTAACGTGATTTAAATTCAAATTTGAAATAAAAAACAATTCTTACGTATAGTTTTGGTTTTATAATTGAAAAAATATGTTTTTCCCTAAAATTGGGTCTTCGAAAGGGTAAATAGAGAATATAATAAGTTCAAGTAACAAAGTGAAAAAAAGAAAAATAATAATAATAATAAATTAGATTTAACAATTAAATTTAAATATGAAAATAAAAAACGAGTAAAAAGTTTTTTAAAAATATGAGCCATATAAAATTTAACTTTAGATTTAAATTATCTCTTATGTGTCAAACACATTATGAAAGGATGCATAATTTTTTTGGGTCTAGTTTCAAATTTTCAATTTCAAATCCCACTCTACTATGAAAATGGAGACGAAAATATGTTGGGATGAAAGGAGGTTATGGCCTCCTATTTGTTTAATATTGGGTAGATAAAGGAAAAGAAAAAAAAGATACATTGGGACAAAAGATATTTTAAAAGTAATGGGTAGATAACAAATAATAAAAACTAATTAACTCAACTGTTACTAGTTAGGTTCCAAGAAGACAAAAGTGTACCTACGCTTACTTGTTTTCCTCAACAATGCCTATTCATCTTTCACAACTAGCCTATTCTAGAAAGCTAACGAATAAGTCATTGTCTCTTCGCTTTCTAGTTTCTATTAGAAGTGTGAGCACAATGAAAAAGGTAATATCGTCTTTTTTGGTCTTCGTCTCGATACTTTTTAGATTTTCTTTTGTGTTCAATTAAGTTTTTACCTATTAAGATTTATTTGTGATTTCCATAATCTCATTTACTAGTTTAAAATGTCAAGTGGCCTAATTTCTTCGATCTGATTTCGAACTTAAATTTGTTATTTAAGGCCCAACATAGGAGTTCTTCGCTACTTATATGTGTTAATTTCCTCGATCCCAAAGTGTTTTCCCTTCTAAGCTCCTAAATTTGATTTGTTTTATATTTTATTTGTTTATCTATTTTCTTTTCTTAGTTCTAACATTTTTTTGTATTGAAATTTAATATTGTTTTGTGTGACAGTGTCTATATGGTTTATATGTGCAAATTTGTATGTTTTAATTTTGTATTCATAAAAGCTAATAATCTTCCATAGTTTTATGAGATTAATTATTGGATTTAAATAACAATGAATGGGTGCTTTTAAGAAATAATTATATTCTAGTTTGATAACCTTAAGTTGTTAGAAGAAATCTAAGATAATCATATTTTAGTCGTGGATGGACTCCTTGGATTTTATCATTGTTTTAGTACTTAACATTGTTATATGAAAATGGTTTACTTTTATAGTCAACACTTAGCGTCGCATTAGTAAGTCTTCTCTCCATTAATAAGTTATTAAGTGTTTATATAAGTAGTTGATTATTACCTTTTGGTTTTTTTTTGTTAGGGATTATGAGTGTCAAAATTATTATGTTTAAAAATTGTATTATATGTACTAATGATGTAGTGTAAAAAAATAGACATAATTTCTATTTAATTTATAAATTATTATGGGTAAGTCAGTTATAATAACACATTTTTTCAAAATAAAGAACTTGAATGATTCATAAGCCACAACTAGTAATGTAACATTCCCAACCACTAATGTCAGCATTTCAATTCCATATATTATTCTCAGACCAAGTATATAGAGGGGGGAATGGGTGAATAAGTCAAGACCACCCTTTTTCAACTAGTTTACTCACAACCTATGTTTTACAATAATAAATGTGATGAAGACAAACAGAATGAAAGTTAAAAAAATCAAATGTTATTAACTTCAAAGCTGGTTGCTGTGTTATAAGAATAACTTAAAACTTTATGACAGCAACCCAAGGACATAATAACAAAAAACTATGCAAAATACGACAACTCTTTTCCACTTTTCAATTACATGTTCTCTAACATATATTTTTACTATCCTACCTTTTACAAGTATGTTATATGTAAGTCCCTATTTATAGATAAACAAAGAATACAAATTGGAAACAATAAGCCTTTGCCCATATATACATATATATATATATAGTAAGAGAATCCATACCTTAATTGAAAGTTGGCAACTCAATTCATAAATCTTTTAGATTGTTCACGACTTCTTTCCATTATTCTATTATTGACTATCTTGACACATCATCAAAGCATCCATGAATGTCGGCGTGTAGATTTCTTTCTTCATTTAGATTATAGTAACTTGCTCCTAAAACAGTTCCAATGAACAGACTTTCCAACTTCAATAGCTAACTATAAATTGCTTCAGACGCGTGTTACTTCAAGATGAGTAACATTACATTGGTTTAAGTTACTTTGAGTTATAGTACTTCGAGATAAGAACCTTGATTTAAACTCCTTTAGGTTGAGATATTTCAAATTAGACTTACTTTGAGTTGAATTCCACATCTTGAACTAAACGAACATTTAAAATCTTTAAGATATAATTTTTGTCTCGAACTACTTCATGAAACGAAGTAAACTAATTCTCGAATTAAAGTCTTTTGTCTTGAATTGACGTTTTCTATCTTGAAATGAAATTCCTTTGTAATACTTTGAGATGAACTCACATTACTTCGAGATATAAACCCTTAACTCAAATTAAAGTAAACCATTTTCATATAAATAGTTAGAAATCAAAGCAAATATTCAACATTTAGCGAATTTTTCTAAAAACATGATTTTTTTTGAATAAGTTCTCTGACACTCAGGTATTTACTTGGTTTAATCAAATCCAAAGATCCAACAATCTCCCCAAATTTGATTTAAAGCCTTTTAACCAAATATTTTTTCAAAAAGACATTCATTTAAAAAATCTATCTCCATCTCTAACACAACCAAGTTGTATAGCTTTAAAAATCAGATTCTAAACCATTATTCATCAAAAAGATCTTCAATAATTGTTAGCTTGATAGTTCATTAAAAACCATATTAAGATTGGTTTCAAAATCATCTTAAAATTCCTAACAAATCTTTTGAAAATTTCTCATCTTTTGAAGCATATCCTCCTATAACTTGATACTTCAAAATCAAGAATTTATATATCAATAAAAGCAAGAATCTATCAAAATAAACTAAGTTTGCAATCAATATCAACCAAAACCGTATTCTTATATCAAATATTAAATTCAAAGGTTATATTAGCATTATACCACCCAAACCAACAATTCATCTAAACCTAGATTTCTAATCCAAATTGAGTGGACCTAACCCTCTATTGAAAATCAACAATCCTTCAAAATTAATATTCAATCAACCAAATATGCTAAATTTTTCATCAAAGTTCTAACAACAAAACAATCTATGTTTTTCATCAAAATTTGGGTAAAACCTAAATTTTCCCATTAATATCAATAGTGTCTAGGGTTTGCATCAAACTAACTAATTCTACCCATCCTAGACATGGGAGGAACATGAAAGAGATAAAGAGAGATAGAACACCTACCTAGACCAAGTTAGAGTGATATGTTTGTTCAAAGCCTTCAAGATTTCTTCCCCTTCTTGTCCTCCTTCTCTCCCTCCATGCTTAACACACTTTCTATGGTGGTTGTTTCCTAATATAGAAAGGTCATATAGGGGGGTTTGGTTTGATAATATTATTTTTAAAAACGGAATTATTTTTGAAAATAGTAGGCCTGATAAATTAAAAGTATTTATGAGTGATGTAAATTTATTTGAACTCATAGTTTTTTAAAACAATCAAGTTTTAAAAAAAATATAGGCGAATCAAACAAGGCTAGCTATAGCCTTTACAAACCATCCAAATCGAAGAAACTAGAAATCTTAGTAGTACTTTAACAAAGAAGATTGCTAGGTACAAGAGGTGTTGCCGCATCTTTTGCGCCCCCGGCTAATATGGAATAAGCTACATCAGTATTTTCTTTTACGATTCAGCGCACTCTCGGATCATCGCTCAAGCTCCTGCTTGAACCCCTACTCGAGTGCATATGCTCGAGGCGTGTTCGAACTTGAGGCTTGAGCATGCAGGCATCGAGCAAGCCTCGATCAGGCATCAATCATCTCTCCCACGATCAGATCTACGAGTTTTTGGGTTCCGTCAACTGTAATTTCCGATGAAAACTTCAAACGGTCATAACTTTGCGCACAGTGGTCCGATTTAGGTTGTTTTTTTATTTGTAAGTATGGACGAGAGCTACGACACATAAACTCCACCAGGGGGGTTTGTTGCTCTCGGATTTCCAAAAAACGTACTCATTCGCCTATAAATCCAGATTTTATGCCATGTTTCTACTTTCTCTTGTCCAGATGCACAGTTCTAGACCCCTCTCTCCCTCTCACGCTCTCTTTCTCTTTATCTCAGATGTGGTGCGCTACACGTTAAATTTTAAGTAATTTTACTGACATAGCAATTATCGCATCAGAGACCTAACTCCGTTGCAAATATCATTTTTAATTCTTTAACAAAAATACCAACGACCTGACCTAGAAAAAGCCATTTCGATCAAATAAAGCTCGCTATGACCATGACTCAACCATAGAATACATCTCAACCATACATTAAGGCATTTCAACCAAGTTTTAAGCAAAAGGACACATTTCGATCGACCAAGTCTTCGTCCCATGGTTTCGAACTTTCCTGTTTTCCCTATATCCATTTCATACAAAGTGAAACACCTTTCTAAAATCACTTGCACTTAAGCCGGAACAAATTTATTTTTCAGCATTTGAAAGTGGAAAAATCGCTACTGCATATTTCTTTGCACCAGCATACGTTATATCAAATTTATTCTATAAAAATAAACAGGGGCTGTTTGGGTATAAAAAAAGGCACATACGCCTCACATGCATCGCAAGTTGCAACCCCCACTCCCTCCCTCCCTCCTATAAATTGAGAGCGTTCAAAACATACACCAGCGCGACGCCGATAGAGACTCCCCTCTCCGTGTGTCGCCGAATCGAATCCCAGAGGGTAAAAAGAGAGAGAGAGATGGCAGGGAAGCGATTTGCGGTGCTTCTGTGCGCAGACGAGTCCGAATTCATAAAGAAAGAGTACGGCGGTTACTACGGAGTGTTCAAGCGAATGCTGGGTGTTGACGGCGAGACATGGGACCTGTACCATGTCTCTGCCGGTGACTTCCCCAGGGATGGAGACATCGGAATGTACGAAGGCTTCGTCATCACCGGAAGCTGCAGCGACGCCCATGGCAATGACGCCTGGATCTGCCACCTCGTCGAAATGCTCCAGAAATTGGACTCCTTGAAGAAGAAGGTTCTGGGCATTTGCTTCGGCCACCAGGTTAATTTACAATTTCAAATGGCATTATCAACTATATATATATATATCCTTGTCGCTAATATCATCGACTACTTCACAAAATGTTTCCAACGTAGTAGGATTATTTACATCAAAATGGTAAGGGGTTTGACATCTTTTGTTGATGATATAATTTTCCAAGTCAGTACAATTTTAAAATCTTAAAATTTTACCATATTAATTAGATTTCAACTATTTTTTTAAAATTATAATGGTTGTGAATATTCCAAAGGGCCAAAGGCGGTAAATTCCAAAACTCTTAAAAAGATTTTCCCACTAAAATTTAGATTCTGACCACCTTACTTTTGACTACGACGTCTAACACATGCAACAATCAAGGCTGTCAAAATATAGTTACATATGTAGAAAAGCAAAATATTAAACTGTTTTTTTTGGTTGCACAATCTTATTTGTATCTTTTTGTTTAAGTTATATCTTTTTTGAAGCAAACCAATATGGGTCTGCGTGTGTCTATCATTATTAGCGAGTGCTTTTTATAATGGTGATCAAAGATGGGAGCTTTTAAATTTATGTGGGAGTGGGTTTCTTGGTCAGATATTGTGTCGTGCGCTGGGAGGGAAGACTGGGCAAGCAAAAGGGGGATGGGAAATTGGCCTCACCACACTCCGGTTGGCAGCATCGCCAAAGCTCTCCTCCCCCTCCTTGAAAATCCCCTCTCAATTTCCCATCATCGAGTGCCATCGCGATGAGGTTTGTCCTTCCAACTATGCATGTATATTAAACCATCCACCGTGATTGACATTAGTGATTTCATCCCCTTCCAAGTTAAACAAATTAATCGTGATGATATAAGATATTAGAGCCACCCGTACGCGCGTGTTCTATCTGTTTTTGATCGTGTACATGTGTAGATGTGGGTGGGTGGGTAGGTGGGTGTTTTCTGCGTGCACCGTTTACGAGATGAGAATGCCCTTCGGTCCTTGTGGCTTGTATACCCACATTAATGTTTCATTAATTATTTGGAGGGGGGTGTTTAAGTACGGAGGAATCTATAAACTGTGATTTTACTGCAATAAATAATTAGGTTGTAGAGCTTCCACCCAGAGCAGAGCTGTTGGCCTCGTCGGACAAGACCAGGGTGGAGATGTTCTGCTGCGGCGACCACATCATGGGCATCCAAGGTCACCCCGAGTACACCAAGGACATTATGCGGCACCTCGTTGACCGCCTGCACCAGCGCGGCCTTATCATGGTAGTGCACACACCGTATCTTTAATTTACTGTGTAGTTGTCTCGTGGACCTGTTCGTATGTTGTTAAGACAATTAGATAAGTAGGTCGATACGTTTTTACTGTGCATGTACAGGACAGGTACGCGGAAGAGCTCAAGGCCAAAGTGGACACGTGGGAGCAGGATGGAGAGGCGTGGAAAAGACTGTGCGTGAGCTTCCTCAAAGGGTTATGTTACGAGTGATGTTTTTATTTTATTATGAGGCCTAAAAATAAAACATGCATGTTTCATGTTTGTAAATTTCACGCGAAAGACAAGGAACGAATGGAATCAACTTTTATGTTTTAACTTTTAATTCACACGTGGGCCGTGGTTGATGTTCGGTGTGCCCACCGGCCAGCCCAGGGCTATTATTATTATTATTATTATTATTAACAAATTCCCCTATGTTGCATTTAGTATTTAAAAAAATATATATGCTTTATTTATTTTAAAATAATAAGTAAATATTTAAAAATCGGCTGATAAAACAAATCCAAAGGATGGCAGGTGTATTTAGTAAATGTTTTAATTTTTCTTATTTTGTTTTTCAATTCAAGACCGTAAAAAAAGTCATACTTAGTTTTTGTTTTATGATTAGAAAAATGTATTTTTTTTAAAAAATGATAGATATAAAAAGAGAATATAGTAAGTTCAAGTAATAAAGTGCTAGAAAGAAAATAATAATAATAAATAAATAAATGTAAAAAATAAAAAACAGAAAAATGACATTTTAAAAATATGACACATAAAATTCAAGTTTAAATTTAAATTATCATTTAAATCTTGTGTGTCAAATACATTACCAAAGGATGCATATTTTTGGATCTAGTTTCATATCTTCAAAACCTCACTTTACCATGAAAATGGAGAGCTTCTCGAATGGCACATATAAATAAAGATGAAACTATGTTGGCACAAAGGGGGTTATTGTAAAGTCCCGTACTCATATTAGGTTGTTAGTCATTAGATGTTGTCGCTAATATCTAATTGGTGATGATGTAGTTGAAATTCCGAGTGTTTTGATTATAATTATGCTCAAATTTAAAACTAAGATCTTGAAGGGGTGTTTTAGTAATTTTAGTGACATTTGGGATTAAAGGGATTAAATATAATTTTTAGAAAATCCAATTATGAATTTTAATTTGATAATTATTATATGTTGATATGGTATATCTAATAAGGAATATAAAATATAAATAGATTTATATAAAGAAGGAGAGTTATGTCAGGAGTCTATCTATATTAAAAGACTATCCCGTTTAGTATTTGAGGGGTGCGTACGATTTTTGTGAGCACAAAGACATCTAATTTTGGAGGAGGAAATAGTTTTGGTGATCTAAGATTCAACCTTTCTGGGGTGATTCAAGCTTTCAAATTTGAGGTGGGTGTTTTTCTCCCTTCTCATTCCTCCGCCACGACCAGTTTAAACAGAAATAGATATGACCTAATTCATCTTTGTTCTTATTATTATTTTGATGAAATTCGTAGGCATGTGGGTGCATTAATCCATATATATGTTTATCATATATATGTATGTTGGATTGGGTTATTATTTGGTAAAAATTTGTGTTTGATCGTTTTCTGTAAGGCGTGAGGTTGTGGGATGTGTTTAGACCCCTTAGATGTGATTCAGAAGTGATTGCTAAATTTACTTTAGTTAGAAATCGTTTTAGAGTGAATTTCTCGTATGCTGAAACTTTATGAACACTTCGATAGGTGAATAGTTTTTAAGTTATATGAAGCTAATTTTTATATTGATGAAATCTATGTGGTTTTTTAGTGAACTTTTCCTTTTAGTCGAGTGAAATTTTTCATGGTTGAATGAACAGTGTTTTGTCGGGTGAAGCTATTTTTT
Source organism: Taxillus chinensis (assembly GCA_023512835.1). NCBI lineage: Eukaryota > Viridiplantae > Streptophyta > Magnoliopsida > Santalales > Loranthaceae > Taxillus > Taxillus chinensis. The sequence continues at coordinate 52,704,202 of CM042088.1, read as the reverse complement.
GGTCTGTTAGAATTTATGCGATATTTCAGTAAACTTTTTATTTTGGTTGGATGAAATTTAAGACAGTCGGATGAACAATGTTTGGTTAGATGAAGCTAATTTATGGCCGGTTAGAATCTATGCGGTATTTCACTAAAAAACTTTTCCTGGTCAGATAAAATTCGAGGTGGTCGGATGAATAGTAATATGGTCGGATAAATAGTAATGTGGTCAGATGATTTTGTTTATATTTTTATTAGATAAACCATTGAAATACCTTCAAAATGAGAGGTATTATAAGCCAATCAGAGTTCTTTAGAAATAGTTATGGCTTTTTGAAGTTGGAGAAAAATTTACACTATTTTGGCAAATGTTTTCAACTACGGGTCTTATCTAATATGTTGTTTTGTTGAAATTCAAACTTTAGGCCATTGTTAGTGCTTTCATTAAGCCCATAGGGCCTTTATAGGTGAAGTGATAAATATACATGAGGAATTTTAGGATTTTATCCATAGTTGACTATATGTGGGATATTATGCTTAATTATAAATTTCTCTGTTGTGATTGTTGTTAAATGATTTGTTTGTTACATGTTACCATGGTTGATAATTCATAATTTATTGTTCTAAATATATGGGAAGTTGATAGTATAGGTTGAGGCTTGCTATTTGAAAATTTAGTTTGGTATTTGCTGATTTGTTGATAGTTAATTCCTTAGGTTGACTTAACTTATTGATATACTGTTAGTGATTATATTCTATTATTTACTGGCATGAACATTGTTATTTTGATATAACACCACACAGTCACTTACAGACTCAACATGTAGAACTCTAAGTTGTTATTGGTAGGGTAGTGAGGAGTGATAGGTCACCTATTGGACTATTAGCTCACCCTACTTTATTAATTTGTTTTATAGGTGTTTATTGAGTTTAGCAAATGGAATTTTGGACCAGACCAAAGCTAGTGTTGGAGCTTTTGAAGTATGCTAGTTTATATTTTATTTGAGACTTTTTGGGCCCGTTTGGTTTGAGTGTATTATTTTTGAAAACATGATTGTTTTTAAAAACTGTGGGTCCGGTGATTTTTTTAGTATTCATGAGTGGTGTAAATTCATCTAGGCCCACAGTTTTTAAAAAGAATTGTATTTTGAAAAATAATACATGTAAGACAAACATAGCTTTACCAAGCAAGGGTCTGTGAACGGTTGTATTGGATTTTTTTTGTTTGATATATGATTTGGGAGTGTTATATATTTATTTTCATCTTTTATATAACATTTGAATAATACTTTCATACCCTGATAATGCAATGTATGAGTGGATTTTGGAACAACACCCATTGAGTGGTCATAATTGGTGCTAGTCGCCGACCCCTTGATCTTTCGGGTGTGAGCATGAAAAAGTTACGTGCTCGGTCTTGACTTCCTAGGATTGGGGACGTAACAATCATGACCCCTTTATTATTTTTTAAGAAATGTTGGTTAGATAAAATATAAAAAAAACTACTTTGGGATGAAAGTTGTTTTAAAAGCAATAAGTAAATAAATAAAAAATAATCAAACTATCACTCGCCAATTTTTAATAAGATAGAAGTGCTCTTACTCCTACTCATCTTCCATAACAATGTTTACTTGCCTTCTAAAGCTTGTCAACGATGCTTTTGATTTATTCGATCCATGACTACATTGATCAAAACCGCATAAAGCACCCTCCTCTCTCTCTCTCTCTATCTCTCTCCACTAGTATCTCATTCTCAAAAGCAGGGATGACAAACCCGGTCCACCCCATCCCAACTTGGGATAACCGGGCAATCACGGGTATTGGCTGCCCAGCTCCTACCTGATATTTTTAAATATTTTTAAATAATTTTACCTTAAAATACCTGCCCTCCCCTGACTCATCCCGCCTGAACCCGCTACACTTATTAATCACACAATGGCCTAATTCGAACACTTATGGGGTGGGTTTGGGCTATCCATTACCCGCTCCGTTGCCATCGATCCCTACTTAAAAGTTGATGAACAAGCCATCATCTCTTCGCTCTCCACTTTCTATTAGAAGGGCGAGAGCAATGAAAAAAGTAAGATCGTTATTTCGACTTTTTAGATTCTTTTTGTTTTTCTTTTATGTTCGACCCAATTTTTACTTGTTAAGATTTATATATGATTCCACTAATCTCATGTACTTTAATTTGAAACATCAAGTGACCTAATTTCTTTGATCTAATTTCGAACTCAAATTTGTTGTTCAAGGCTTAATAGAGGAGGTATATGTGCTAATTTCTCTAATCCCAAAGTATCTTCTATTATAAGCTCATAAACATGACCCATTTTACATTTTATTTGTTATTTTTAGTTCCTAACATATTTTTTATATTGGAATTTAATACTAGCTTCATGTGATAGTGTTAGTATGGTTTATATGTGCAAATTTAGAGGCGATAACTAAATTTTTGAGACCAAATTAACTATACTTAGAAAGCAAAAAGAAGCAACTATAATCTTTAAAAAATGTGGTAATTAAAGAGAGAGAACTCATCATTAAAATAATAATCTACATTATTTATGATTTTATTTATTTTAATTTTGTATACTGTCAGTGCACATACATTTGTGTGAATTAGCTAAATAGTATTTCCCCTTGTCTCTATTATTTGAGATATTTGTTACATTTATCATCACTTGAGAAGTATATAATTACTCCTGATGTATACATAATTGTTTGAGATAGCACCTACTTGTACTCTTCTCTAATGCTTCTCACAAATTCCTTTGACCCTTGGAGTGTGAGCATGAGGAAATCACGCTTCTAGTTTTGAGTTTCCTGGAATTTGGGGTTGTGACACTGCAAAATCTTACATCGGGACAAGGGGGAACGAAACGCGCCTTATAAGGAGGGCATGGATACCTTTTTAGCATGACATATTTTAGGAGTTTACGACCTTCAAGGAGCTAGTGTAGCCTACTAAGAACAAAATCAATGATTGAGTTTGAGTAATGAACCAAATAATATTAGATTACAGGTGGCTTGGGCTACTATAGACATTTGTACCCATTAACCAATCCATCAACCTAAATAACCGATGAGTTTGTTGAATAAATTATGGGTGCTAGCTGATGGATATGGCAGGTGCTTACGGCCAATGCTTATTGCGAGCATATACTATAATTTATTTTTTTTCTATCAAAACCTAAAATTATATATCTACCATTATGTTGATATCTAATAATTTATTATTATTATTTTGTCTTTCCTATTTGGGTGTTAGTGCAGGTGGGTGAACTTTAATTCTCGCATGGGTGTCTAAAAAACTAAGGTCCCTTTGCATTTTATATTTCAATTATTAATTATTGGGTATGAAAAATTTGTCTCTAGCATGCTAAAAATTATTATAACATCAAGAGCATATAGTTTGTGTTGTTATTGTTAATATCGTATACTTTATTGGTTTGTTTATAAAATAAAAGTTTAAGATTTTTATGCGCACGCACTACAGTTTTGTTTTAAAAATTTTAATCGAGTCTATTTGCACTAGATGCGTATATATTGCATGAAAATCTCTATTTGATTTTAGTTTTATTATATAACAAATGTGTGTGTGTGTGTATATATATATATATATCTTTATCTTCGCAAGGTGAGTCGGATTGGTTGATAGCAGTTATAAATCCTCACTTGCCAAATGGCTCAATGCATTAGAAAAAAAGTTTGATTCTACTCATTATGTATTTTTCAATTGTAGGTGTCGGTCGGCGGGGGCGAGCGGATGGATGCAGACCCTATTCAAGCTTAAAGAACAAAATAATGGGTCTAATGGATTATGTAATCTCACTTTTGATGTGTTTTACTTTCAAATTTTTGGAGCACCATGAGCTAGGGTTGGGGTGGGATGGGAAGGTTTCGGTAGAATAAAGAGTGAGTTATTTACCCCTCTTTCAGTAAACTAGATGAACCAGTAGTCTAAGCATATTTGAGGCCTACTTGCTAGACCCATTTTAGTTTGAAATATAATATTAATTTGTCATTATTAAATCTAATATTAATACATTAATATAATAAATTAATAATATAAATATATTAATATAAAATCAATTAGTATATGCAAAATAATCAATATAATGATCTAATGTTCAAACCTCAAGTTTAAGCATGGTTTTAGACTTGTCTAAAATGAGTAATGAATTGATTTTTTTCTGTGGTGTTTTCAAGCCGTTGGCTAATAACCTACTCGTGTTTTATTAAATTTTCAAGACTAATAATCAAATATTTGATTGGTTATATAGTTATTTTGGAATTTTAATTTGCTAATATTTTTTTCATAGTTGAGAGGATTCTCAACAATTACAGAGTCCATCAAAATTATAGTTTTGATGTTTTTTTACACTAAAAACTGATTGTATTGATATACATTTTTTTTTTAAATTTCAAAATTACAAGGTCTTTTTTGAGAACTTGAGATGCATCATGTGCGGTTTAGATAGCTTGCGGGCCACGAAAAAACAAACCAAGGAGGATTTGGAAAATTAGGCCGGGCCAGAATGCCACTTGTCACGGACCGCAGCTTGGGAGGAGGGCGGGCCCTTCGCCCGGGTTTAAAATTTTAATGAAAATAAAATAAATTAAATGTTTTAAAATTACGTTAAAAAATAATAAAAAGAAAATCACGCACTTTTAATGCTCCATCAGCTGTTGAGCGCGTCACGCACTGCTTGTCTCCTTCCTACATTTTCAATTTGAATTGAGTCGCCGTCGAGGTTTCCAATTTCATCGATCTCTCTGCAACTCCATGGAGGAGGAGCCTCATATTCCCCAGGCGGATTCGGCGACTAACCAGCCGCCTCCGGCGGCGGCGGCGGCTCCTCTAGGAAGCTCCGTGATCCCCATCGTTAACAAGCTGCAAGACATCTTCGCGCAGGTCGCGAGCGACTCCATCATCGACCTCCCCCAGGTGGTCGTCGTCGGATGCCAGAGCAGCGGCAAGTCCAGCGTCCTCGAAGCTCTGGTCGGCCGCGACTTCCTTCCTCGCGCCAACGACATCTGCACGCGCCGCCCCCTGGTTCTGCAGCTCATTCACATCACTCCCAGGCCCGATGGTTCCGCGGAGGAGTACGGAGAGTTCTTGCACTTGCCTGGAAAGAGGTTCTTCGACTTCTCTGAGATTCGCCGTGAAATCCAGGTGATTTGATTCGTGGTTGCATATTTTTTTTCGTGTTAATGTTTTTATTCGTGCTCTCTAGATTGTGGACAGTATTTCTGACGATGTTTGTTGTTCGAGGAAATGGAGGAAGTACAATGATATGTGATTGTGTGTTCTTGGCATTAATTGGGAAATATAATGTAGATTACATTGAAACTAGATGTGAAAATTCAATGGGGGTGGGTGGGTTGGTAGGTTAAGCTCCTATTTTCCTCAGCTATGAGGGAGAGATGGAGTTCTTTAGATTGTTTGGATTTTGTATGGAACATTGATCTATTCAGGTTTATGTGACAAGACCGTGTGCGTGACCTGAGGCCTGCTGTTTACCTGTTGGTGACCTACATATGGAGGTTTTGAAGGAGAAGGACATTATTGTGAAAAAAACATTAAACTCAGATGATCTTTGAATGAGTATATTTAGAGTTGTTTTTTTTTTTTTTTTTTGAATTCTCATCTCTATTTTAGAGAGACTATTCTCTCTTTTGCTGTCTTTCATAAAACAAATAAAGATAGAAAATCAAAATCAACAAAATATTTCAGTATGTATAAAATATATAAAATCAAGATAGTTTCTAGGATTGTTTAGAGAGGGGCCTTGGGTAAAGAAGAAGTTTTCTTCCTGGTTGATGTGTTATTTCTTTCCTTGAAGTTTGGATGTAGGAGAGGTTCTTTAAGTCGTCATTCCTGTGACTAAGTTTTTCTTGATGCAAAGCCCAGGGATTGAGAAATTTGGGAGTTAGGGGGAGAACTTTGAGGAGATGTTTTCTTTCAAGGCTTAAACTCATGTAGTACCTTACTTTTTTTTTTTAATTTACATTTGCTTATTTTCCTGTTGAATGGTTTTTGTTGTGACCTTAATTCGTACTGTTTAGAATATATACTGCTCACTATGTAAAGGACATGTTAACCTGGGAGGACACCAGTAGATGCTGTTTTGAATTGAGCTCATCAATTTTACTTTATTTTTTCACTTTTGACCCTTTAAACATTCTGAAAGGCTATGACTCACTGATGAGAGCTGACCTTAGTTGAATTTCTGCCAAGTGGTGACCACAGTGAAACACTGTCTTCATGGTCTCTAAAAGGTGTTGTTGTTATTATTATTAGTTTACTACTTTTGGTTTCTTTAGTTTATGTTGCTTGTTCAATAGTTAAAATGTATTTGTCTATATTGAACATTGGACTGTTAAATTTCAGTAATTTAATTGACTCTCCCCATTAACCATAGGCCGAGACAGATAAGGCAGCAGGTGGAAACAAAGGCATTTCAGATAAGCAAATTCGTTTAAAAATATTTTCTCCCAATGTTCTTGATATTACACTGGTGGATTTGCCGGGGATAACAAAGGTTCCTGTTGGCGATCAGCCCTCTGATATAGAAGCACGCATCAGAACAATGATAATGTCATATATCAAGCATCCAACCTGCTTAATCCTAGCTGTTACTCCGGCAAATTCAGATTTAGCAAACTCTGATGCTCTCCAGATAGCAGGAAATGCTGATCCTGATGGTATGCTCTCTTTCAACCATTCCATGCTATGTTGCCTTGTTTTTATTTGTTTAATCAAATGGACCACCTTTTGGCTATGTAGATTGTGTTTTGACTTAATTTTATGAAAAATTATAGGATAATCCACCCTTTATTTTATTCAACACTTTTTAAATGAAGAATATAATGAAAGAATAAATAAGGACTAGTTGTTCACTGCTACTCCAAAGAAGGAAATCAATTAAGAAAAAATAATTAAAAATAAGGAAGAAAATATACTGAGAAATTTGGCACATTAATACCAAATCCTCTTATTAGATAATACTAAAATTATAAAGAATATAATCCCTATAATTTCTTACAATCGTTGATCAATAATTCTACATTCCCCTTAAGTTGGGTTGTAGTAGTAGATGTTGTACATACTTGTGACTCGGTTCCTCAAAGTTAGTTCTTGGTAGAGCTTTAATGATTATATGTGTAGTTAAGAGCTTTAATGAGCTATGAATTCTTTAATAACAATCTTTCTTAAAACATTTAAGAAAAGCAGTCCAAATTGTTAATAGTGGGGGTGAATAGGATTTTCTAATATAAAGTATTATTTTAGCAAGTTTATCTCAACAAAAATTAACCTTAGCTATGTTCGAACAAACCATGAGCTTAAGTTCCACAATTGAATTTATGAGCTTCAATCAAGCCATATGCTTGGGTTAAGCAAAAACTGTATAATGTTAATTTTCATATGCTTGTAGGCTACACAACAACCTTTAATCTACTACGAAGCACCTTTAAGGAGATACACCATTGTAGTAAAGGCTTTCAAGAAAAATAATCTTTTAAGAGAAGTGTGATAGGAACAAACATGATAGGGCAATTTTATTGATAAACAAAATACAAAAAGTCAGATAGTTGGTATGATATTCAAGGGGCAGGCGTCTCTCCTCATTACCATTAAACTACGACTAATTGTATCAAAATTCAACCTAGCTCTCAATCATCTTCTTATGTCCTATTTAAACCAAAAATCCTTAACCCCCAATTAAAAGACCAACCTATCCCTTTGCCTTGTGCCTAACATAAGTGTACATGGACTTGGGTCTAACAAAGTATTCTTTACAATGGACTAAACATGGAGCATTGAGAAAGTGCTTTTGGAAGATGGATACTTGGAGTTGGTTCTCTCTTGCTTCCAAACTCCTCAAGGAGATGTTAAATAAGCCATAAAGGTGTTGGGGACCGGTCAATTATGATGTGTCATCATGCATGCGTTGGAAGATGGACTAACCTGCTATGTAGTTTGGTTGACTCGCTCTCATATTGTAGTGCTTGGTCTCTTTGCTCAAGGCTCAATGCATGACGTAAAAAACTCTAATAATTTTGTTACCCAAGTCAACTCGCTGGTCTTCATTGGCTGACTTGGTCGTGTGAAATGACTGCTTTTCCATAATCCTTGAGTGAAGTGGGTTGACCAGCAGCTACCTATTTATTGACTCACTTGAACAGAGCTTTGGAAGATCATTTTTAAAAATGTTGGATTGACTTGCATTGGAAGGTGGGTCAACCCATTGTTTTTAGATGTGTGTGGGTTGTTTCATTTATTGTGGAGTTTTTGTTCTCATAGAGTCCCTTGTCTAGTTGTCTCCTAAAGTGGTGTGGGTCGACCTACATAAATTGGTAGGTGGGTCTAACTTGCGTCTCCTTTATTGACATCTTAGAGTATAGTGAGTCAACCTGCATGGCTTCATTTATGGGCTTACTTAGGTTGAGAGTTAATTTATGAGCTCTATATTTTGGTGGGTTGACCTGCATCAGTAGGTGGATTGATTCATTGATTTTGTAATATGTAGATGTTTTTCATGTTAAGTATGGATGAGTGAGTCAACTAGCATAACTCTGTGGGTCGACTCACTTGAATAAAGATTTGGCAACAGGAAAATGTATAGTGATTCTGGATGTTTTCTCTACTACCTTGAATAAATTAAAAATTTAGTGTGTTTTGTGTACTAAGGCTTGGTGTAATGAACAAAAAATGTAATACAAAGCAAGGGATACCGAATTTTTGTTTACAAGGTTGCTTTGAGTCTAAAATGGCCAGTGGCGAAATTTATACTGTCTTTATGTAGATTATGTAGTGTTGACATTATGTTTCTTTTGTCAGGTAATCGAACCATTGGCGTAATCACCAAGGTGTGATTCCCCTCCATTTCCTTGTCCATATAATTCTGTCATAATATCTTAAAGGGTTTTATCATTCACTGAAAATATTTTCTTTGTTGGTTCAGTTGGATATAATGGACAGAGGCACTGATGCTCGCAATTTGTTGCTTGGGAAAGTGATTCCTCTTCAGCTTGGTTATGTAGGTGTTGTGAATCGCAGTCAAGAGGTAATTTTATAATCTTAATTTCGGCCATGTATGTTAGAATTATGAATGTATGCATGCATGGATTATGTGATAGTGTGATACATTCATGTCTTCCAGTTTCATACTTTAATTATGGGGCAGTTGTCCATCATATCTTTTTTGGTTTTTCAAATCCCCACCCCTACCCTGCTGGTATCCGGGATCAAACACCTGATCCCCTACTATTGAGGTATGTGCGCCTGACCACCAAACACGCCCCACGGGACACCTATCATATCTTGCAATGCTAATTTATGCATTACATCTTCGAGTCTCATACATTGTTAATTCCATTGTTTGTTATATTTTCCTTTTTGTTTATTGGGAACATTGATGATTTTTCTTAATCTGGTAAAGCATGTTACATAGAGGTGATAAACAATAATGAGATCATTTTTGTTCAAGCCTTTGCATGTTTGACTGCTGCTGTTGTTACTTTGGCCGTCTTTTTCTATTTCAATTTCATGGAAGCCTTTTCATCATTGAGCAACATGTTTTCTGCAAACTTCATAGTTTAAGGTCCTTAAATATTGTTATACAGAAAGTTATTTATTTGTAAACTTTGTAGTAAAATTATTATTATTATTGCTGCTATCATCTTTTGGTTATTCACGAGCCTCTAATGACTTAGGTTTTTCCTAGTTTAGCTCAATATGAAGACAAGGGAAACAAGCTGCCTACACCAATCTTCCCAAGTCATAGCTATAAATGGGAATTGTGCAGTTGTATTGATGCATTCTTCAATTAACATTTGAAAATTTGATATTTCTTGAATCAGTCAACTGTGAAGATTGTTACATTTTATATGCCTTACACCTAGCAGTGGTATTTATACTTCCAAGGTTTATCTAAAATTCCAACTGTCTGCTTTTTATTTTCAATTTTTTTTTTGAATACAGGATATTTTGTTCAATCGAAGTATTAAGGATGCACTTGTAGCAGAGGAAAAGTTTTTCCGCAGCCGTCCAGTATGATTATATTGTCCTTATAGAATTTAGGACCTCTTAATCTATATTTCGTCATTTATCTTTCTAGATTTTCCATAATGCAGGTATATAATGCTCTTGCTGATCGGTGTGGCAGCCCTCAGTTGGCTAGGAAGTTGAACCAGGTAGAGCCTTATTGATCCTGAATTTCAATAATATGTCATGAAAATAGTTCACTCCAAATAAATTATGTCTCATTCAACATGTGTTTCTCAGGAAAAAAAGGAAGTTTTTTTATAAGACAATTTTATTAGAAAAAAATCACACACAAGGAGTGTGTGAAAAGTGAAAAATACAAGAATAGGCTCAAAAGGAGCAATCAAGAACAACAAACCAGTAACAAAATGATATGCCCAATGCAAACACCATAAGCAAAGGGAATCCGAGAACTAGCCACTCAAAAAGAACAACGCAACATAGTTATGAGACCACGTGAACACCCCACCAACCTACGGAAGATCAATCAAGCCCAAAGCATCAATAAATGCAGAGCACCCAACCATTGAAGGAGGAAATCCCATCAAACCTTTCTTTTTAGAAGGGAAGCACACCAAGCCCCCCCGAAACACCACGATACCTCCCACCATCAGTGCAAACCAGAAAGCTCATCCCACATTGAACTCCTAACACCGACAAGGAGAGGACCAAACACCTCGGAGAACAGCCACACACTTTGATTTCCAACATGCTGAAACTTGCATGACATAGAAAACTGACCTACAACCGTATTTAGCGTTCAAACACTGTGGCTATCCCACGTTCAAAGAATGCCACCGACCACCCCCACAAATCCAAGAAGCAACCACTCCACAAAATGACATTGCCACAAAAGCTTTATGATGTTTGTTGTCACATTCTCCAGTTGAGTCTCCGTCCATGACATGAGTGTCAAACTTATTGGGCTAATGCAAGGTCCTCCCTAAAGCACCAAACCAGCCGTTTGCCACAACCTAGAAGTTCGAGAAACTCCAACATCATAATTGATCGAAGAAGAAAGCCTTTTAAGATCTTTCACTTGGTGTGTAAAATGAATTGTTGATTCGTGGACTAGCCTGTGTGTCACGGGGTCAGGTTTCTTGCGCCTCTTAACCCATTGGAGCACTTAGCTTCTCTATTCACGGTCCGCTAAGTTTAGCCTTTGAGGGTTGAAGCGCACGTAGACTGGTTTCGCCCTGCCACTGAGCTCATCAGGAGAACGGCTCCAGTTCCCGACCAGTTTGTGTAAGCATGGCCAAATCCCTTCTTCAACGTCAAGTCCTCGACTAGCGGCGTGCTCCCCGCATTCAATCGGGTCGTCATGTCTGAACTCCGGAGGGGCTCCATCCATTCTCCGACACGAACTGACTGGAGCTTCCCGCTGCGCACCATCTACGCTTCAACCAACCTCTCTCCTTTAAGCAGTACGAATACATTTCTGGATCGTGCCACTGAGAAACGTTCCGAATCCTCGGGTCGTGCCATTCTCCTCCACCCAATCCTCGCAACGTCCTCGTTGCGTTTGTTGACATCGTTTTCCCATAGGCTATGGCATCTTCACCTCGACACCCTCCCGCTCGCCCAATGTTAATTGGTTGGACATTGCTTTCCCGCAGGCTGCAACACCTTTACCAAGCTGCTCTCCTGTTCGCCCAATGTCCAACGGATAGGAGGCTTCCAAGATCGCTCTGATGCGCTCCTTCGTACTCCCTTGCCCAGCTCTGTATCACACTTTAGGATACTCCAACTCTATGGACGCGAAGCGTGTAAGACACTACCGGTCAACTCACCTCTGTGAGCTCCCACCTTGGGATCACGCTACTCGCGAGAGTGCTCGGCGAGTCTTCAGGATACGGGACGGTTCGGCTCTGATACTACTTGTTGGACTTTGGCTAGAGCACTCACTATCATAATATTGTCCGCTTTGGCACTCACGCGCTCACTCATGGGCCGCAACCCGCACGGATTTGTTTCTAACGGGCCGCGACCCGTTAAAACGCGTTGTGACAAGGTGCATATGAGCCTCCTCATTAAGACTTCAATGTTCGCCCTGACCGATGTGGGATTGTTTTTTGGGACTCCCTGCAGGAGGTTAGAGACCCAACAGTCTCTCCCCCAATCCCACCACCGGTCTAGAGGACTTGGCTTTGATATCACTTGTTGTAGGGTCAGCCTTATATAGCAACTTAACCCGTGCGGCACCTAGTTTTCACCCGTACGAAGGAATGCTAGGTCAACCTAACTTGTCGCATTTGGATCGGAACCCATCGATCCGTTGTAAAGCAATTGTGTAGGGAAACGCTTAGCGGAACAAAGATTTAAACGAAAGCAACAAACGATTGTATTGATTGCTTGAAAGCTTTATAACATCACTCCCCTACATATAGATGTTAACACTTTTCTGGCAGTGACACCAAGATACATCATTTTAGCTAGAGTAAATAAATTTCTATAAAACTAAAGTACAACACTTTACAAAGGGGAAATATTCCAAAATGGCCTAAGTATGCTAGGATAAGCCTCGGTTCGTGACACATGGTCTATGCGGACCGAAGTAGAATGGACTAAAATTTTTTCGGTCCATTTCAATTGCAGGCCTAAACGGATCGGTCTGTGCAAACCAAATTTGTGTGGACACGGAACAATGCGCGAACCGTTTTTTTAAATATTTGTTTAAACTATTAGTCTGTTACCTATCTTATCTAGTATATTAGTATCTAGAGTCTAAATTTATTAATTTTAAAATTAAAATTTAAAAATATAAACCTTTAAATATAATTTTAAAATAAAAACTTTTAAATATAATTTTAAAATATTTAATAAAATTAATTTATAATATTTTTAAAATAACTAAATAAATATGGACCGATCTGCGTTCGCGTATGGACCAAACCGGACTAGTAAATTTTCAATATATTAAAAGTGCGGGCATAAACAGGCCAGCCCGTTTAAGTCCTCTTTGTTACGAATTTGATCGGACTGGTCCGTTTTACACCCTTGTCTTTTACACCTCTAGACTTTGTTCTTCTGAGCTGTCAAGAAGGCAGGGTAGTAGCCTTCCAAGCAAGATGCCTAGCTTTGATATCCCGCAACAAATCAGATTTAGCGAGTTCAAACCCCTCATAACTCACCCCCAACACCATTTCAATGCCTTTGCGTTTTCGTAAGACTCACTCCGGCTCCGCTTGGTAATTGGAGATACAAGAATTGGAACAGGGCTGCTTATAGAAAGCATCAACAAGCGGACCATTGGCTAACAGAGGTGGAACAGCCCAGCCACCTAGCTGATCCAACCCAGGCACCACCACCATCGCATTCACAAGTCTATCCTCCCCTGCCTCAAAGGAAGGACGCCCCCCTCAGATTGGTCACAGCCACCCGGGGACACATCCCCTATAGCTCCTGCTCCTCCCTCTGGGACAGCAAGGCTTCCCCCTCGAGCCAAAGGACCACCGCCAGAAGCAGCGACATTGTCAATAGCCACAACCTTCATCGGATGGGCCCCACCCACAACCTAGCCGTCTAGACACACTCTTCAGTGGAAGGGCTACACCCACTGTTGTCCCCTTGCTTGAATCGCCAAGATCTAGGTGCCGCCCTGGAAAGCATGCCCTCACCAGCTGTAGCAGCAAGCATTGGCACCAGGGAAGAAGCCATTGAAGACGATAGACCCATCACTACCTTGCCCGACCTCGTCAAAATTGGTGGTTGATGCGTCTCAGGGACCATTGCAGGAGGAGACGTCGGAAGAGAGGTGTTAGCCTCGGCCGGCTGTCTTCGAACCACACATGCATCGACTGTGAACCATTTGCCCCGATCCCCAACACTGAGTGTCACCCGGATCCCGCCAGTGCCGATGCTATTGGTCGTTCCCCGTCCGATGCCAGCGATCCCAGAAACCACATTGTGGACGGAGGCGCGCGTTGAGTTACGCTCAGAGGGGGATCTTGGGACCTTTGTCACACCAATGCTATTGTGCTGTCCACCAAGCCCCTCGTCAAGCAAGGTGCACAGAGCAGATCACTCAAGAGCTTCGCAACCGACAGAAAATGAGAGAAAACAACTATTCTGATTGTGTTGCCGTTGAGCCAGAAAGACCGTGGCTCCCTCTCAAAACGAGCAAAACTCGAATTGGGCAAGAGGAAAGCCAGCTATCTCTGCTAGAACAGAGCTCAACTAGGATGCAACGACATGACTGAGCGACACGACATTGATCCATGTCCGGCTACACTCCATTATGCGAACCAACTGGCTGAGAATCTTCATTTCAAAAGTCTTGGATTCAACACAGATGACGCTTGAGGAAGCCGTGACTCCATCGTGAACACGCCGACAGGGCAAGGGAGGAGCTCCGGCAACCACCGTGACCGTCGAGTCGCCCTCGAATCTCTTGTCGTCACGCGCGTGCCACATGTAGAACATTTTAAGTCGACTTAGGTGCTTATTGGTGAATACACAAAATTAGTATGGACTAAGTACCCATTTTAAGTCGACCTAGGTACAGATGACACACAATGAAGCCTTTCATTGTTCATTAATGAATACACAAAATTAGTGTGGACTTTGGAAATTTATAATATTGAATTTTCTGAGAGATGAAAAGAAGCAAACAGTGAAGCTAGGATCTTTGGGGGCTGTGGGCTAATGTTTGAATGCTGGAAATTACAGATATCAAGTAGTTGTTATGTGAATAAACTTGAAAGTAGTTATTTAAACTGTCCTAGCACTGATATCAAGTTTGGAACCATTAAGGAGGTTCAATCATACAGGAGGTCATATTAGAAAGTTAGAAGTGTGAACATGGAAGGTGTGCTCACACACATATATGTCGTGTTGTTGACATGATCTGGAAGTAGTGCTAAACTTGAAAGAACATGTTTAACCTGGCCTAGAAATGATCTCAAGTTTGGAACCACTGTGGTGGTTCAATCATGCCTGAGGTCATACCAGGAAGTATGGACATGTTAGGCACAACATATGTATGCCATGTTGTTGACATGATCTAGAAGGCTGACCTTGACTTATGACTGTGAGGGTTGTGTTATTATTGTATTCATTCCATGTAGACCGTGTCTAATTTTTGTGCTTTTTTTTTTTTTTCAGATTTTGGTGAAACATATCAAGGCATTACTTCCAGGGTTGAAATCACGTATAGGTGCAGCTTTGC
Organism: Taxillus chinensis; assembly: GCA_023512835.1. NCBI lineage: Eukaryota > Viridiplantae > Streptophyta > Magnoliopsida > Santalales > Loranthaceae > Taxillus > Taxillus chinensis. The sequence continues at coordinate 52,689,003 of CM042088.1, read as the reverse complement.
TTTCTGCAGGAAAAGAGCATGCTAGCTATGGGGAAATCACTGAATCGAAGGTATGCTTTAATTAATTAATTGTTATTTTATATAATGATAATTGTTGCATTGTTTTTTTTTTTTGGACAGTTAATAGTATCTATTTTATATTTAAATTAAAAATAATAAAATAGGTAAATGATATTATTAGTTTAAATATTAATACATTTTTAATCAAATAATATTTGATTGGATCACCTAAATCATAAATAATTTGTATTAATAAATTTAAAATTAAACTTGAATCTAATTAATTTGTATTTTATATCAAAATAGTAATAGTACATTTAGTTTTTATTATAATACAAATATATACTTTATAATTACGTTTATTTTTAAAATAAAGTATGCATTATTTATTAATATTAATAATTATAATAATTATTACTATTATTTATATGTGACATCGTAAAAATATATATCATTTATATAAGTTTAAACAACAAAACTGAGTTAGCCTGATGGTTTAACATCTATCTAGGCATGGGTGAAGTCCTCGGTTTAAAACTTGCCAGTAGCATTATATTTTGCAAGAATTTTCAAGCGGGCTGGGCGTGTGGGTGGGACGCGCTGGGCGGGTGGAGCGGTCTGGGCGGGAGTGGACTGGGCTGTGCACGGGGTGGGACAATAGCTAATCGGGTAAACAGGGCGGGGACGTGAGGCAGGGATTTGTGGCAGGTAGGTGCGGGTATGCGGGGTGGGGCATGCTTGCCCTGTCCTCGCACTGTTACCTGGCGAGGCAAAAAATTGTTGTCCTGTACCCGTCCCGTATCCCGTTAAATTCAAAAAATATCCGTCCCATTGGGGCCGGTCGTGGTGGGTATGAGTCAAATTGCCATCCCTAATAATCATTGTATATAATTATATTAGTTAAGTTATTGCTATTTATATTATTACTTATTATCGATGATAATTATATTACTTAGATTATTGCTACTCATTATTTAAATTATTATTTATTGATTAAAATTTATACATGTATATATATAGTGATAACTATATATATATATATATATATATATATATATATATATATAACATAAGTAATATGATAATTATTGATTATCTGTAGTTTAATAACTGATTTTAAAAACTTTGTCGACAACTATTATATATATCATAAATGAATATTATTTACTGTGTTTACATAATTAGTGTATATACTTAAAATCTAACATATAAATAATATTAGTAGCAAAAATAGTACTACTACTACTAATAATGATTATATGTTTTATTTTAAAAATAATATCACTCGTGAAGTATATATATACTTATATTTAAATAAAAATAAATATTTATTAAAAGTAGTAATAATATTTTAATATAAAATATAAATTATAATTATATAGTATATTAGTATGAACTAATATATAACTTTAAAATTAATTTTAAATCTAATTAATTTATATTTTATATTAAAATATTAATAGTATATTTAATTTTATTCTAATATAAATATATATATTTTATAATTATTATTATTTTAAAAATAAGTCATGCACTTATTATTATTATTTGTATGTTATATTATTATTATATATAATTTAGTTTGATGGTTAAGTAATACGTTGCCTTATGGGTAGGTCTTAGGTTCAATTCCTTATGTTGACATATTTTGTCAGAATTTTTCGCGCGTGGGCTGGGCAGGTGGGGGGAGGCCAGTCGTTGTTGACGGGGTGGGGCGTTTACGCGGGGCGGGGCATGCTTGCCCCATCCCTGTCTCGTGCCCCAAAAAATTCGAAAAAACCCATTCCATTCAGGGAGGGGACAAATTGTCATCCCTACTAGAGAATGCATTATTGGTGATACTGTCATGGTATTCTTGTCTATCATCGTACTGATTGCTGTTTTTTTTTTTTTATATAAATATTCTGTCCTTGTTTTTGAGAGGACTTCGATCAAGTCCCCTGCTTAAATGTTTATTTGATATATTTCTCTTATTCCTTGCCTTTCTGTGTAAATGATATAATTAATAGGGTCAGGGAGCTCTTCTCCTGAGTTTTCTTTCAAAATACTCAGAAGGTAAACAGAGCTCTATCTGCGTTCTATGGCTTTCTCTCGTTTTGGTGAATACATGCACATATCCTTTTTCCCTCATTCTCAAGTTCAATGAAGTGTGTGTAATTTCGTTTGCTGGGAGCAGCATTTGCTTCAATATTAGATGGAAAAAATAAAGAAATGTCAACCTCTGAGCTTTCTGGTGGAGCAAGAATTCACTACATCTTCCAGTCTATCTTTGTGAAGAGTTTGGAGGTGTGTACGTTAAATTTAGCTATAATCTGTATGTTTAGAAAACAGTCATTTTTGGATGCCTGGTGATTTCTCTAGCTATCAATTAAGTCATTTTTGTGCAGGAGGTAGATCCATGTGAGGACTTAACCGATGAAGACATCCGGACTGCCCTTCAAAATGCAACTGGTCCTAAATCTGCACTATTTGTTCCAGAAGTAGGTTCTATTCATGATTTTATTTTTAAATATCTTTTAACAATACATATATGGATTTTTTTTTTGTGTCAGATGGCAACTTATGATTTATGATTTGTACACTCCGAATTTTGTACTTTAAAATACTTTCAAAATAATCCAAGTATATGGATGAAAATACATTGATGATGAATTCACATGCTCATCATGTGGAACCAATCAATCAAATAAATGAAAATCTAGTCAATTTTTAACAGTTAAGATTGGCCCATTTTTTTTCAATCAAAATAGAGATTCCTACCTTTTCAAAACTCGTGAAAATTTTGTAATCAAAAAATATTTTTTCATATTCTTTTCATCCATCAGGTTTGACAGCTTTGAAAAGGCTTAAAATTATGAAATTTTGAAATGCTTGTATGGTGTGCCATGTGACACCAGAGCTAATGGGTTTTGATAGTAGCTAAAAGCTATTGTTTTGATAAGAGCCATTTTTTTCTTTTTTTAATGAAAAAACCAGTTTCAAACTGGTGTAGTTTTGGGCTGCTGCGGAGGAGACCTATTAGCTCTGGTGCCCATGCTTCACCATACTAGATTTTCTCATGGTTGAGATACTGTTTTTTTACTGCCGTGTTTTTTCTCTATCATTTAGTTGGATGCCTTTTCTGTGAACTATATCAGGTGCCATTTGAAGTTCTTGTTCGGAGGCAAATAGCCCGTCTTCTGGATCCAAGCCTTCAGTGTGCTAGGTTTATATATGATGAATTAGTAAAGGTAAAGCAAAAATTATTACCATGCTTGTGATGTTTGCCACCATCTATTGAACTCGTGGAACATCAAATGATATATTTGTCCAAACAGATAAGCCATCGCTGTATGGCTGCTGAACTGCAGCGGTTTCCTGTTTTAAGAAAACGCATGGATGAAGTCACTGTAAATTTTTTGCAACTAGGTCTTCAACCCTCAGAGACGATGATTGGACACATTATTGAAATGGAGGTGAGCCAAAGGGAAGCTCTTCCAAATTTTATATTAAATTTGTTCTATGCTTGCCTCAAGGTATTGGTGTTTAATTTCTGACTTTATTATGATGCTTTGTTATAATTTTGGGGTCTAGTTGTGAATCCCATCAACAGGTGAATATAGTGTTTTCTACTCAATTTGGTTTTTAACTATAGAGAATGTCTTAGCCTCATAGTAACACCTTAACCCATCTATTAGTGTTCAGTATCTCACCAAGAAACTTACTGCACGCCATAGTTCAAAAAAAAAAAGGGTTAAAGCGCCGCCTTGCCCACCTTGGCTCTAATCTACGTAGAGGTGCCACCTTATAGCCCGCCTCCGACACCCACCTCATATGGGTGAAGCAGATTGAGGTGGCTCGTTCTATCTCCTCAATTCGTATCCGAGATGAGGCGCCCTCAACATAGCCTCAATAAACTTTTAAATAGGTTTTAAAAAAAACAAATGTAGCTAGCCTAATATCCCGTATCCTTTTATGATCTCATTGCCGCATCGAAGGCTCGAAGTTGCCTTGTTGCTGTTAATCATTGTTGTCATTGTCGTTGAATGGTCGAAGTAGCAGTGTCATCATCCTGCGTTGTCTGAAATTCCGAGGTGATTTAACTTAAAAATGTTAAGTCAGTTTATGTCAAATTTTAAATAAATTGTTAATTAATTTTATTTTGATTATTGTATGATCGCTTATTGACTATACTTAACTCTATAATATAGAGTAATACATTTAACTTACTCTATAATGATCTAGCTTACTCTTGAATATGTTCTATAATTAATTTATTATATTTTATTTAAAATTTAATTATGTTTATTCTTGTAGATTTAGCTTATTGTGTAATGGCAAACAATCAAAGAAGAGATTTCGCTTGAAAATATGAAAATGAAATAGAGTTGGATAAAAAAAATATAAGTATATTCATGGTATCTTTTTGTGAAAAAAAAAATCACAAGAGGAATATTTTGATTAAAAGAACATTTGACTGATAAAAGAAGAAATGTTATCCCGTTTTTGAAAGTTATACCAAAAGTTAGGGATAAAATGAAAAATATTTTTGAGGAATTAAGAAAGTTTGAATACATTAAATGGTTAGGGAGTAGATGATTGATTAAAACACAACATTAAATGGTGAATCCGCAACTTGATCAAAGAGTGAATAGAGAACCTATGGATAGATTTGTTGGAATTATAAAGGATGATTTTTAGAAAATTAATGACATAGGTGGATTCTTATATATATATATATTATAAATTTCTTATAGAATTTATAATAATTATTTTTATATACTAACTAAATTATTTTAATAGGTGAGCTAATTTTTTTTATAATTATGGATGGATATTGGCATTGATGAGAAAGTTCACTCAAAAAGACTTGGTTCGACTTGTTCTTACTAAGTTTGCTATTGCGTACTTAACATTATAAAACCTATATGAATTACGTAAGCCTTTGGAGTAGATTTTAACTTCACAATAGTGTAGAGAGAGTGCATGAGCAAATAAAGTAGTAGGAAAAGAAGTGAAAAAATTATTATGAGGGATGAAAATTTTTTGTATGCTTTGTCTTATGCATTGAAGACAATTAGACCTTTTGTTAATGTGTTGAAATTGACTAATTCAGATAAGGTTCTTGGAATGAAATTTATTTATGGAGCAATGGATGCGACTAAAGAGGAAATTGCCAAAAATTTAGGAGATGAATATGGAGCTTATAGTGTGATTTGGAATATCATTGACCATAAGTGGAATTTCCAATTACATCACCCTTTACATCCATTAGATACGAACAATATCTTATTCAAAGAATATTATATTGCTTATTTATTTAAGTTATTAAATTTTTAGGTTTGATGTAAGTGTGAGACTTCATTTGATAATTATAGTATGGTTTTATTATTTTAAAATTAAGTTTGCTAATTTTATTTTATATATCTTATAAAAACTGTCATCAACAGTTGAGACACCTGCGTCAATCTTTCTGAGGCGCTTACCTCGTTATATAACAATAAATCCATACCATACCGTGTTCTGTATTTTTGAACCATGCTGCATATACAAATTATATATTTTGTTTCGGGAGTTGCAAGTTGGATGTGCCTAATGTAAATCATGCAAGCATGTTTTTTTCACACCAATTCATGATGGCTGTCTTAACAAACTGAATATTTTGTGTTTTGACTGAACAATAGCATTGTTTTTGTTTGTTACTTCTGAATTTAAATATTATTTTCTACTCTAGCTATTTATTTTGTTTATTTAATCATTTATTGTTATGTTGCTCGTATAAATATGACCTCCAGTTCCTATAACACCAATTCGGTTAACTAGGCTCACAATACTGATTCTGTTAACTGGGTCTAGCCTTACCTAGGATGTTGTTTATTATTTATACAGACTCAGACTATTACTGTGGTTTCTAACTTATACCCATTTATGATTCTGAGTGTATTACATTTCTTTCTTCCTTCTGTTTATTGTTTTTGCTATCATTTTGCCTGTTCCACTACAGAGGTTTAGGTGCTGCCTTGCATTTGAGACTACTCCCTTGTCCACTCAACCATGTGAATATTTATAATTTATGTAAGTTCTCAAGAAGTGTTCAATTAGTTGTGTTTTGCAGATGGACTATATAAATACATCTCATCCATCTTTTATGGGTGGGAGCAAAGCTGTGGAAGCTGCAATGCAGCAGATGAAGTCTTCTAGATTGCCAGTATCCATATCCAGGCAGAAGGTACATGTGCCATTGCAAGCCTTGTAACAATTTTATCTGTATAGTTTTTTGGATTTATGGATAGTTTCTTCTTCACTGCCCTATAATTTAGGATAACGATGTTGATAAGACACCAGCGGCTGATAAAAATGTAAAAACTCGCGCTATTATTGCCAGACAAGGGAATGGCATTGTGGCTGAGCAGGTAAGGAAAGCTTTAACTCATTGAATTTTCTAAGAATCTTACCCCCCCTCCCCTCCCCTCCTTGTACCATCACTAGAAGCTCTAATCTAAAGATTTGTGAATATTTACCATGACTAGATTCATGCGATTTCTCTTGCTTTAATGATTTTGTTTGGATGACTAATAGGGAGTTCGGCCTGCTGCAGATGAAAAAGTCACTACCTCTGGTAATTTGTTACTGTTAGGAAACCCATTTCTTATATGTTAGACTAAGGTCCACTTGAATTTTTTTCTTTCTTATCATTCTATATCATTAATGTATTTATCTTGTCTGATTGCATTCATAGTCAAACTTTCCCATCATAGTTTATTTATTTAGTTTTGATGCTAGAACTGTTCTTTACAACTGTCCTTGTAGTGGGGAACATGAAAATTGTGATTTTTTTTGATCCTTAAGATTTGATGGGTGCTTAGGAAACTCTTGGGGAATTTCATCTATCTTTGGTGGGACTGATCATAATGCTGCTGTTAAAGAGAACTCAGCAACCAAACCTTATAATGATAATTTTTATCCAATGGAGCAGGCCTCCTCTATGATTCATTTGAGAGAGGTATGAGCTCAAGCCTGTCTATCTAGAGCTTAGCGCAGCCTGTGCATTCTTCCCTTCTATTTATATTCTCATTACAAGCTTTTCTTTCAATTTATTTGTTAAGCCCCCGGCTGTCTTGAGGCCCTCAGAAACCCATTCAGATCAGGAGGCCATTGAAATTGCAGTTACTAAATTACTGTTGAGATCATATTATGACATTGTACGAAAGAATGTTGAAGATGCTGTGCCTAAAGCAATTATGCATTTCCTGGTATGTGTTTTGTTTCCTCTTTTAGGAAGTAGCATTAATACAGACGAGATTGTAGAGAAATTTGGCACAGGAATTTACTGACCAAAGCGTGCATTCCTATTTTGTGTATTAGCGTGGATGTGAAGCTTCATATGAACTTAAACTAAATTGTTTGCTTAGGTGGTTGTCCATGCAAAATAAAAAATGTACAGGATTCACAAGATATTATTACCGTTTCGTGGAAAATTACGGGCCATTCAGCCCTGCACAAGTATTATATTTTTAGGGGAAGGACACAATTACACTAGCTATTTGATTTCAGTGTTTTTTAGAAATTTTAAATGTTACACTATTCACAACGGCCACTCCTAATAATCCTTAAACATGTTCTTATGCCATGAAAAATTTAACTTACATGTTGGATATAATTATCCTTTAATCAAATTGAGGGATAAACATTATTTCAATAGTGAAATGAGCTGCTCATATCATTGCCAAGCAAAACACAAAGTTGGTGGCTTTCTTTGGTATTCCTTGGAGGCAGCACTTGCCCATGCTGAAGCTCTTTCGGTTCATATATGTAAGAGACTGAGAAATTTCGACTAAAATGAACAGTTAGCTGCAAAGGCTGTGTCCTGAAGATAGTGAAAACAAAAAACTCAGGCATAAACAGATTGCAAACGAGGCAAGAAAATGTTGACACATTAAAGAAGGGACTGGGTTTTAGCACCAAGATCTTTCTGATAATAAAGAAAAAGGTTTCTGACAAAAGATTTTGGGCATCCATGCATTGGATATGCTGCATGTTTTTATGAATATAGATCTGAAACTTCTGATTACACCTTAAGCCCTGTAAGCAGCCTGTTGAGTCATGCGTACCCTGTAGTTTAAGCAATAAATAGATAATGCACAATCTTTAATTGTAAAATTATTGGGGATATGGTGTTTTAGGGTTCGATAAATACTAATAAAATTGTTTCCATTTTGCAGGTAAATCATACAAAACGTGAGCTACTTAATGTCTTCATTAGAAAGCTTTACAGGTAAGCACAATCTATTGATAACTCATCTTTGGGTTTTAGTAATTCATTTATGCTCAGCATCTACTTTTCAAGACATTGGTAAACATTTTTTCTTTTTCTTCTAATTGTTAATTCGCTTGGTTGATCTTCTGAATCCGAAACAGAGACAAACTCTTTGAGGAGCTGTTGCAGGAGCCCGAGGAGGTAGCAATGAAGAGAAAACGGGCAAGAGAAAGACTTAGAGTCCTTCATCAGGCTTACCGGGTGAATTTATTATTCCCTACATCTGCTGATAAAAAAAATCTCTAGTCAGTGTAATATGATGCTACATCTGCTGATTACAATTGAAGTCTGCAGTTCATTGCTTTCCATACTTCACACGCTTATTGTTTATTTCAGCTGCTGTAATTTGCGATAGTTAATTTAAAAGTAAATTTGTTTATGGGCTGCTTCCATTTTGTGACTCTAAGGCATGAATATATTATGTTGTCATATTTGCTAAAGCATTTTTTCCTTTTTTGCATCTTCATTGCAGACGTTGGAAGAATTGCCTATGGATGCTGAAACAGTCGAGAAGGGTTATAGTTTGGGTATGGATCCGACAGGACTACCAAGGATCAATGGGGTAGGGTCATCATATACTACAACCAGTGGTACTAATGATTCCTACACAGCTTCTCCTAAATATTCAAGGTCTCGAAAATCATCACACTCGGGGGAGATACAATCACATTTTTATGCTGCTGACACTAACGGAAATGGAGTCAGTTATACGTCAGGCCTCTATCCAACAGTCGATTCTTGAGCTCCTAAAGATAGGCGGTAAGCCAAGCATTTTTGTGGTATATCAAGTCTATATTCTTTCGGTCCTTTTATCCTTTTGAAGAGGGGGGCTCTGGTATTGGTATTTGCTTAAACAATATAAGTTCACGCCAGATCGTGGGGGCCTATATGCCTATTTAGTTTCCTGAAAATTGCGTTTCTTGTGAATGCTCCGAGGTAAAAATAGTGGAAGCATTATCTTTTGATATGTCCACACATACATTGGTTTAGAGCAATTTTTGTGAGAGATTTTTGATGAGTCTTCTGTTACGAGATAATGTTGGATGCCGGTTTTTGGTCACCAAAGCAATCAGGGGCGGCTCAGGAATTATTTTCAGGGTGTTTAATATTTGTTATAAAATTAAAATATAATATCAAATAATTAAATAAAATTAACTATTATCACAAAAATAATAATAGTTAAATAGGATTTATATCTGTCCATATTTACTAAAATGGAAAATCTTTTCAAGAGGCATTAGCTTGGATTCTTATACATGTAACATTTTAGGGAAAAATTAATCCAACTAGTATGTACGTGTATTTTTTTTTTGTGTGTGTATTTTGAATGCATTTTCACCAAGTGTAATTATTGAAAATTGAAATTCTAATGCATAAAAATAATGAATGCAAATACAAAGTCATTATTACCCATTTAATTTTTCAGTCCAAATTGACTAAAATGATTTGTCCTTACTCATCACCACACCCCAATTTGCCCTGATTTTTTCCCACTGCACATTTTAGCATAGCTCCTTGTTACCAGATCTAAACAGAACTTGAGAATCGGACAGGTTGATATGTGATACCAGATATAGTAACTTACACAGTTGCCTTTTGTGGTGGTGGTGTGACCAAGGGGTAGCCAGACGATGGAGTTGGCCTCTGTCAAAACCAGGGGTGCATGATTGCACGAGCCAATGGCGATGGACAACGGCCTCAAGCCTGGCAGGGGCCATGGATGCTTCCCGGTGCGCCGCGGATGCTTGGATAGCTTCAGTAGTGAGAGATGATGCAGGATGAGTCACGAGGTTAGGGTTGGGTGAAGTGAAGGTAGAGATGTTTGGGTGGCTAGGGTTAGGCAGGCTAGTAGCATGAGAATGCAGGATGAGTCACGAGGTTACAGAGATGGTGGCTAGGTTTAGGCAGGCTAATTACAATATATAATAACAAATATTTTTAACGTAAGTTACAGTGTGCAGCTGCACGCCTTGAAGCACATGTGACGCCGCCCCTGAAAGCAATGGTTGTTATTATGGGCAAAAATCCTAGCATTTCTAATAGCATAGTTATATTAATAGTTAAAGTAATATTTAATTAAATTTTTACTATAATAGTAAAATTTATATTTGATAAATTGAATTACAATTATAATTTTATTTAAAGATAGCTAAACTTATAGTTAGATTATATTAACTACATGTACTTTTTAAATCTCATCATACCCATTTGATTCTGATCTAAGCGGGTGAAGAAGCATGAACCGCCATAAGGCCCATAACATTGCTGCCGGGTTTGAGAGCCAGATCACACAAGTCCCCACATTAAAATCCTTGCTCTCCTCTCCCCTCCAGTTCTAGTATCTTTGAAAACCCAACCGAAAGTATGGATTATGGTAAAGTAGTCCTCAACCACCAGATCGATCGCTGAACAGTTGGAAAAGAGCTTCAATTTAGTTCTGAAACAGCACAGCGTTTTTTCGTACTCGTCAAATGGACTGAATCACAGAAAACAAGAGAGAGATAATTGAGTATGACACAATCGAAACCTTGTTTGATCAACCAGGTTGTCGGCCCAAATCTCGGTTTAGACTTGTCGGAAGTAGGCCTATAAATGAACCGAGTCGAGCGAGCTTAGCCGAGCTTGGGCCGAACTTGCAGAATCGAGTCGAGCCAAGTCTGTACGATGTCGAGCCAAATTTGAATAGTGACGAGTCGAGTTTGTATAATATCGAGCTCGAGCTCGAGTCGAGCTTAGTTGAACGGGTATCGAGTGGGCTGTCGAGTGTATTGCTTATTTAAATGTATATGCTAAATAAATTTGTAAACGACTGAAGTGAGCAGAATCAAGTCGAGCTTATATAGTAACCAAGCTAAGCTTAAATAGTAACGAGCCGAACTTGTACGGTATTGAACTCGAGTTTGAATCCAGTTTAGTTGAGTGGGTATCGAGTGACCTATTGAGTGTATCGGCTCATTTACAGGCCTGATCGGGAGGGAAAGGGTCTTCGCTCAAGGTCATGAAGAGAGAACATAGTTATGCCATGCAGTGCCAATGATATTAAGTTTTCGAGTTAATTGGAAAAAATAATATAAATAAAAAATTTCTAAATCCATTATTAGAAATATTTTAAGTCATATGTAATTTAAATAAATTAAATTTTATTTTAACGATTGAAATTTAACTAAAGCTATCAACAATACTCTAAATTGCCTTTCATTTCCTCAAATTTCAAGAAAACATCCCTTACGTTTATTTACGTTCGATATTTAATAAATTCAAAGTTGCAACTCCAGCTCTATTTATTAGATTTTTCTAGGAGAATTACTTGTGAATCGTATGAAATGTATTCTTAAAATTAGCAACCCCACGGAGGCTAAATGAATCCAAAAAAAGCTAGTATATTCGCTAGGAATGTCTAAAGTACCATTCTACTTTTGTATCAAAGCATAAAACAATGGTTAATGACATTTCCTATTTGGGTATCAAATTACTCATGAGAGATCAGTAACACATCAGTGACATTCCCCTGCAATATGAAATAGCCACAAACTTAAACTGAGATCTCTGCTTCAACGAAACAACTTTGCAGCTCATTATCTATATAAAAAAAAACTCTGTGGCTCAGCAGTCACGGTTTAGCGTGGTCACCATTAGAAGATGAGACAATGCCATCACTCTACCAAGCATCAACAAGGACACAAGGGCAACGGAATCAGGCGAAAACAAAAGAGAAAAAAATAAAAATAAAAATGTCGCTTTCAAATTTTATATAGCAGGAAACCAGAAATGGCAAATTATGAAGGAGCAACATAGATAATCACACCCCAAAAATCCAGTGCAAGAATGTGGTGCATTATTTGTTATGTTCCATTTGGACCATTCAAGCGCCATCCTTTATGATTTACTGACCTGCTTGGCCCATTTGAGCCCACATGCATTGCACAGGGACCTTGGGCCAGCTGGCCCACGACGCATCATTGTAGTAGACCTTAAGCTAGTCCCGCAGAGCGTACAACTGCACAACCAGACAAAAATCAATAAACACAAAAGTAGAATGACATTTGACAAAACTTTCTTAAAGATTCTAACAAAAAACCAAAAGCAGATGGTGGAACAATGGAGGGAGCACAGAGCAGAACTTATGTAAACTCTTTTTTTTCATTTTTGATTTTTTAACTCACAAAGTTTCCACCGTGCTATCATCCTGGCCGGAACCCTGTGCTGCATTGCTATCTGAAGAAGCTGAACCTGTTTCCTCCGAACTTGTCTTCGATGATGAAAACCGACCCTTTTTGCGTTGCATACTGCAGAACCATCCATAATTTTTTAGAAGTTTACTAGACCGAACGAAAGGGCAATTTAAATTATTTTTAAAAAAAGAACTAGAACAAATATTATGCAGTAGGATTTAAATGATTAATCTGCCACATCATGATGCTTTTCATAGATCTGGCATCCTTAATTTATTGTGTCTCCTTTCCCAAGTACACTGCTAAGGCTGACATTTTCCTTAGCCTAGCACGTCATGGTTAAAAGAAAACAAAGAATATACTAGAAGCCGATTCACGCATTTGACCTCAGGATTTCAAGAAATACTTATTTGACAGCCACGGAGAATAGTGGAGAAACGAATTTATAGTGCTACAATAAATTGAGCCATAGTTGTCGTATGGCGAGCCACATTTAATATACATATATATGAAACAATTAAAAAGCAATCCACGATTGTATATCACTTGTCAGCTATTTCAAGAAGACAACTTATAAAGAGCTGAAAGTGTTAAGGATGAATAGTAAGAAGTTCAACCAGTAACAGTAATTATATCAGATGACAATACAAATGAACAGACATTTGTAGAAGATTCGATGGCGAAAACACATCTTGAGAGCCTCATAACATATATATATAATAGATAGTGTTGTATAAGTCATGTGACTAAGAAAAAATAAAATAGTAAAATATAAAATAACCCTTTAACAAACCCTTAAGCAACTATGTCAGCCATGACTAGCTTAATATAAATCTCTCAAACAAGTTGATCACCAATTCTTATTTTGACATATGGTTGTAACTAAATTTTGCTGGAGCCTTCAGCAAACAAAATCACAATTAACCTCAATATGCTTTGTTCTTTGCTGCAAATCTGGACCAATTGTAATATGAAAAGTTTAATAGGCTCTATGTTTGCATACCTAATACTCATATTTGACGCTAGATTGAATAACTAGTAGTCTAGTAATGGACTTCCTATCCATAGGAGAAGTCATCCAATCCGCATCAGCAAGTCCTTCCACTTTTGTCGCCATTAATCACAATGTAGGAGGCTTTGTCCATATGCAGTCTTCAAATACTACAATGTACGTGAAATCTGCATCAGTGAATCCTTCCACTTGCATACTGCCATTAAGCACGATATAAGAGGCTCCGTCCAAGTGCAGTACTCAAATACAAGATACACAACCTTCCGTGTGGTCCAAGGAGAGGATAGGAACTGACTCACCAGTCATTGGAAATGCAATATCTGATCGATTTTTAAAATGTAATTTAAAATTTTCCACTAACCGCCAATATTTTCTCAAGCTGTATAACCAATCCTTATCTTCCACGGTGAGTTTCAAATTTGGATATATTGGTGTCAGAAGGCTTAGCGCCTGACAAGCCTACTTCTGACACTAAATCCAGGTCATACTTTCTCTAGGAGAGAATAAACCCATTTTGCAGCATGCTGCCTCAATGCCCAAAAATATTTTAGTTCAACCAATTTTTTAGTCTAAAACTAAGTTTGGAGAAAATCCTTCAACAGGAAAATTTCGACAACATTGCTACACACAATGACAATGTCATTTACATAAACAACCAACAAAATAGTCTCTATTGTTGAAACCTAGTAAAACACTGAATGATCTTCAGTGCATCATTGCAGTCCATAATCTATATTGTATTACATCACTAAAATTATCAAACCATGCCCTCAAAGACAGCACATTTAAAAGCTGACAACCTTACCCTTTGGCCCACCATAAATTACAATGTAAAGCCTCCCTAATACAGTTAGAGCAAAACCTAGGATTTTAAACCTTTTGAAATCACTGCAAACAAAAACTAAGGTTTCAAACCCTTGAAACTACCACAAACACAAACCAGAGGTTCAAATGTTTTGAAATAACCAAGAACAAAAATTGAACAAATTAAATCAAAATGATAAGTTGTTTTCCTCTAGGGATTCACAAATCTATGTATCACTCACTCCAAGAATAAATAAAGAAAACATATTTTCTCTTAGGACTTCATAACATGAGCTCACACATGCATTAACATATATAAACAAAATAAGGCTACAAGCTAAGAGCATCTACAAGTTGGATAACTAACATATAACTAATAAAATCTAAAATAGCTCTCTAACAATATTCTTGACAGTCAAATAATTGATGAAGTTATTAACATTAAAAGAAAATGCGATAGAATTTTACTCATTAAACTCATTTTAAGTGATGAAATGGACAATGTTATCAGTGCTTAAACACTATAGATTGGATAATGTGAATTTTAAGAGAATCTAGATATAGTTATGCATGGTATACCCATTGAGGAAGAGATTTTCATTCAATGAGATTTTCATGGACATGTGGGAAATAGTCATGGATTTGACAATATCTATGAAAAATTTGACTTTAGGGGTAGAAATGAAGCAAAAAACTCAATTTTAGACTTTGTCTCTCTTATGACTATTCTAACAAATACTGAATTTAAGAAATTAGATTCTCATTTGACCACATATAGAAGTAGAGAATATGCTAACTAAATATATTTTTATCATTAGGAGAGTAGGGAAAAGTTATTGCATAAATTATAAGGTTATATTAGAAAAATGTGTAGCTACGCAACACAGACTTTTAGTATTAGATATTTATATTAAAAAATATATAAGAAAATGAGATGTGTCTTAAATTATAGGATAAAATGATAGAAGTTAGCAAGGGATGGTCAAATATCTTTTGACAGATTAATTAAGAAAACAAATTGAAAAGATGAGATTGATTCTATAGTAAAGTGTGATAAGATGACAGATAGTATTAAATGTGTGACCAAAGATAAACTTAATAACTCTAAAAGCATGGTACAACCAAGTAAGGATATGTCATGGTGGACCCAAAAAATAAAGAAAACGATTAAGAATAAATAAATGTATTATAAAAGCCTCAACAAAAATAAAAATAAAGTGCATTTTGAAAAATATAAACTAACAAAAAAAGATATCAAAAATGCTTTCAAAGAGGCTAAAGTCAGAGCATATCAAGATATGTATAAGCGATTGAATTCTAAAGAAGGAAAAAAATTTTTTATAGAATTGTTTGAATGAGAGAGAAGACTAGAAATTTGGTGAAATAGAGATCACAATCACAAGGTTTTAGTGAAAAATACCTTCAATGGCCATTGCATTCAAGATATTGGTGATATAAATATACTGCCATAAAAATTAAATCGTGTTTTCCTACGAAAGATAAGGTCATATAACGTTAAAGATGCCTTGCGTCATATGAAGACTAGAAAGAGAGTAGACTCGAATATGATTCCTATAGAGGTTTTAAAATGTCTTAGTGAGTCTAGGATTAAGTGATTAACAAAATTATTTTATAAGATTTAACAGAGTAATAAAATATCTAATAAAGAGAGGAAGAATACATTGGCGCCTTTGTATAAAAATAAAGTCGACATATAAGATTGTTTAAATTATAAAGAAATAAAATTGATAAGTTATACTATGAAAGTATGTGAAAGGATTATTGAGAGAGCATGTTAAATGTGAAAAATCAATTTGATTTCATGCTTGAAATATCTATTATGGAAGAAATTCATATATTAAAAAATTTTATTGAGAGATTTAGAGCGGTAAAAAAAAAATACACATGTTCTTCATGGATTTAGTGAAAGCCTATGACAAAATACCTAAAAATATATTGCTCTGAAAAAGAAGGCAGTTTGTCACAAATATATAAATATAATAAATGATATGTATGAGCGAATTATAACAAATATCAGAACCAATAGTTGATTAATGGAGGAGTTTTAAATTATAATAGGGATACATCAAAGATTAATCTTGAATCATTTTCTCTTTGTAATAGTAATGGATGAGATAAGTAAAAATATTCATGAGGATATACCGTAGTGTATATTGTTCGGTGATGATATTATTTTGATCGATGAGACCAAAGAAGGAGCTAACCAAAAATTAAATTTATGGAGACAAATTCTAAAAGTTTAGGATTTAGATTAAGCACATCAAAAATTTTATATATATATACATCTAAAAAAAGAAGGAATAATGAGAAATATAATTAAATTGATAGCTAACAAATACTAGCCACAAAATATTAAGTACAAAGATTTACTAATTCAAAAAGAGTTCGGATTTGCTGGTAACCAAGTTCAAGTGTTCAACTCAACACTATAGAAATCCGGGTAATTTCAGTATTAAGTTGATATTTGATTGTATATTCATATAGTATATAAATTAACTTATTTTAATTTAGATTTTTTATAATTAATTTTGCACACAAATTAATCGTTAAATCACTGTAAAATTTTATAGGCATAATACATAATATATGAATATTTTATCTAACAGTTAATTTTTAAAACAAATATAAACTTAGTAATGAAATTATCACGGTGGTGAGTTGAGCTTATTTATCAACAAATCCAAACTCATTCAAAAAGTGGTAATGTCGATTATAGAATCAAAGTCGAATGGCTTAAATAGAAAAGTGTGACGAAAGTTTTAGATGACCGCAATATGCTACTAAGTTTAAAAAGAAAGTTTTAAACAATAGTTGTGCAACATTCTCTGTTTTAACAAGAAACAACATTCACAAAAGATTAATGTAACTACAATACGAATGTTACGATAAATGTGTGGTAAGACTAGAATGAACAAAATTAAAATGAGAATATTTATAGTGTTGTTGGGATAGCTTTGAGCCTCTGACTAAATATGATATATAAGAGAATCACTTACGTTGGTTTGACTATTTAAGATAGGCCAATAAATGCATATGTTAGGAGGGTGGTGAAGCTTATCATTAAACAAGGTAAAAAATTAATGAAAAAAACATAAATAGCTTGAATGGAGATGAAAATAAAATATATAAATTATTAGATTTGAAAAAAAAAAGATGATAGCTAATTAAAATGTTTATAAGAGAAAGATCAAATATTTGTATAATGGATCGAATATAAACTTTGTATGTCGATGTTCATATAACCAATCTTATTTTATTAAAATTAAAGTTGGTTGATTTGGTTTGGTTTGATATGGTACACTTAAAAAAAAAGGATTTAAATGCCACAAGAATTATTTTACTACTTCTTTATTAACACACCAATATACTAGGTGTGGTAGGATCCAAATCGAATAAAGGGGTATTAATTTTGTCTTTATATTTTATTTGCATTGAGATAACACTTAATGTGCTTGACTAGTCCATTTTATAAGGCAACTGAAACACGGCTTGACATAAATTATTTTTATATTATATTAAAAAGTAAAAAAATTAATTCATAAAAAATATTACCCATTAAGAGTATTATTAATACCCTAAAAAGGATACAGTTTTAGTGTAACAAAATTATATGATGTCCATCTTTTGTAATTCTTATCACTTTCTTGATAGTTTTAATAAAAATAAATTCTACATAAAAAATTTAAAAATAGTACCCCACATAAGTTAGATCCTAAACAAAAGAATCATTTTAAATGATAGGTCATCCTAATTCCAAATGCAACCACAACACTTGGGTGCAATTTAAGGGTTACATGTACATGTACATTGGTCACAATCTCCATTCACAATTAAAAAAAGAAAAAAGAAAAAAGAAAAGGGTACAAAACCTAAGATTTAAAGCATTTTTTATTCACTATTCTTGCTAATATCTCCAATGGATCTTTGCACCTCCAAACAACTCTCAAAGCATGGCATATATTCTGTAGTGCCCCTAGTTAAAAAAATTGTCTCCTAAAATTACAACAGGAACTGGTAGATTAGATTAAGGACACCATGTGAATGTGCTCAACAACCTATTACCAACTCAATATTTAACCAATTAATAGTTATTTACTATTTTAAAACATTAAGCCATTGTGTGCTCAGAATGCATCAATAGGTTTTTACAGAGCACAAGACAGCCAGTCCCCAACAGTGAAGAGAAAATTACATAACCAAGGGCATATAGAAACATGATTTCATAAAGAAAATCACCTGAGTGCGACTTCATGTCGTACGTTGTAACGAATTTTCTTATCAAAGCACCGCTCCTTTCTCTTCTCTCTGAACCGACTTAAAGAAGCAGCCCTCTGTGGTTGATCCAACCTTCCTGGAAGTTCCCCAGTACCCTATGAGACAGAGATAAGACAGTCAGCATGTGTTAGGAAACAAAATCAAAAATAGGACAAAAGAGCATGCATGAACAAAGAGGTGGAAATTAAATACACTATTATTACGGCTTCCCAAAGCAGCAGGAACCGCCGAAGGGGCTTCATATCCACCCAAGAGTAGCAACACTGCCTGCACCTGCAAAGTGCAAACAACATCCTAGTTTAACTTTTAAAAGGAAGCACACAGGGACAATCCTGGTCATTCAATTAAGCTCAGATAACAATCCAAAACCTTAAAAAACAAATCCCACACCCACTAAATTAAAACAAAATGCAGGACAACTACTTAAACAAAATAATAATAATAAAGTAAAACCCACTTCCTTGAGAAACTAAAAACTACCCATTTCACAAAATGGACAAAAACCCAGATTATTAACATGAAAAAGGATCTCCAAACCTTATCAGGCGACACGGCATCAAACGAGTAAACCTCTCCCTGGAAAGAGAGGACGAGCTGATCCGCGCCACCGTTGCTAGCATTAGCAATCGTGGTGAAATCATTGTCTGGACCTGCAAGGAAAGGCTGAACGATTTCCACACCATTCAAAGCCTCGATGCTGCACCGTCCGACATCGCGGCCGACTACGTTGTTCTCGATGGCCCGATGCTCGTACCGGACCACCTGAGGGTTGTCTGTCGACTTGCCGCCGCCGTCTTCTTCCTCGATGCCGTTGGCTGCAATCGTCATGGCGGCCGTTCCGTACAGTCGGGCATTATGCCTGTTGGTCTCTGGCATGGCAGTCAATTTCAGGGTTTTACTTAAACAGCTCCTGGATTGTGATCGATGGCTGCGGTATCAACATCACGTTGGCCGATTCTTCAACTCTAAAATTTTAACTAATTATCAAGAACCATGAATAAAAGATAAATGATGATCTTTGTTAAGGATCTTCGCGCATAAAGTGATGATTACTATACATGAAATTTGTTTTATTAAATATAATCTTATAAATATTTTTAAAATTATTATTAAATAAGAATTTTTATTTTTATTAATAATTATTATCAGTTAAATATACTAATTATATATATATATGGCTTTTAAAATTTTAAAATAATGTCATGACAGTAGAATCTTCAAATAATAATAATAATAATAATCTTAACCTAGTAAGCTATTTTCATAAATTAAATTTTAAGAACAAAACAGGGTTAATTTATTTTAAAAGACAAGCTCTTAAGAAGGCAATCCTAAAACTCAATATAGATTGCAATAAATATGTTTAAATGTAAAAAACATGCTCTTAAATTCATGTTAAAAAGTATATATCAACACTTCGTCATGTACCTAGTCAAACAATCCACATTTTGTTAAATAGAATAACGTGCACAACAGCATTTAGTGTCTATTATGCACAACCATAAATACACTTATTCTCATACATTCTATAATGCAGGGCTCTTGCTGCCTAGTTAGCGAGCAGAGATTAAGGAGGGAGCGTCCCATGTAGGGATTGTGGAGTAATGCCCCACAAACCAAATTATTTTGGAAAAGGCTAAATTAGATTATCGATTAAGTGCTTGGTCGACACAACTTTTGGTCAATGTGGGATATTATGGCTGATATGGTCGACCTAGCTTAGTGGTGGTTGATGTCGACCATAGGGAGACTTTAGAGAGTTTTCTTCATGACTTGGTCAATACAATGAAGATTTTCGATGTGTGGTCGATGTAGATATAGCTTGTAAGTGGTTGATGTCGATCGAAAGGATATTCCGTAGAGTTTTACTCAAAAGTAGTAGACCTGGCTTGCTTTTTGATGTGGTGGATATGGCTTTAGATCGACCATGCAGGAGTTGAGATTGACCTTCCTTGGTCGATGTAAGATGGCTGGTCGATGCGAGAATATGTGATCGATTTTAGTCGATGTGAGTGTATTTTGGTCGATGTCGACCTTGCATTAATGTATTTTTGATATACATCATTCTATTTTGTGTTTTTAAGTATATTTTTATTCTGTTTTGAAGCCGAGTTATCAGAGAGAGAAAGAGAGAGAGAGAAACCCATTCGATCTAATCATCGATTTTTACATTCTTGCGTAAGGGAAGGCATCTACTGAAGAGAAGCAAAATGGAAGATGCTTTGCAATTTTAAACCCTACCCTAAATCCAACAAAATTCGAGGTAAAGATTCTATACCATTCTCTTGAACATAGTGTTTGTACAGTTGAACTTATTCTAGGGTTAGGTTTTGAGGTTGATTATATATATATATATATATATATATATATATATATATATATACACACACACACAAAAAAAAAATCATATATGTGTGATCTCATATATGAATGTTGACATGAGGAGGCGTGTTTTGCGTGTATGGTGTTGTCCCAGTACAAGGGGTGAAAGTTCGTTCATGAGGGTTATAGGGTTGCATTGGAGTTCATTTTGCCTCGCACACTTCTATCTCGTTCTTGTTGTATTAGTGATTATAGGGTATGCCTGAGGGTTTATGGATACATTAGAAATAGGAGTGGTTTATGTTGTGTTGTATTTGATAATGAAAATTATATTATATTGGGGTGGATATGCTATGTTTGACTGTGATTATGTGTTCGTATCACACTTTGAGGAGTGATTTTGTGACCCTTGTCATAAATATTATGTTTTTACTATTTGTCACATGTGTGTGGTTCCCTGGAGTCTGTGCGATTGAGGGTGGGCCTGTGTAGCTAAGGTTGAGGTAATCAACACGGATGAGGTTGAGGAGACCTGTGTGGGTGGCCTGTATTTTATTATGATCGTGTGATTTTTGGTGGTTTATTTATGATTGGCATGATACTAGCATTTATTAACGTTGCCATGTGTAAGGACCCGTATTTGAGGCCTTGTTTTAGAAAATGAACATTAACACAGTGATGTACTCGTCAAATAGAGAATTTTGACTATGTTTGGGCTCGATTCGGAGTTCTAGGCCCTGAGGGGTATTTTGGGAGTTTCACGTGAATTAAAATATCCAAATTAATATATATTTGAGAGTTTTATTTAAAATATAATTTGGGCTTAATTGTTGGGCTGTAGAGCTTAATGAAGTGGATTAGAAAACCTTGGCCTTTGGGCTTATAGATGCTGGGCTTTAAATTAATCAAAACTACGTTGCTTTGATTATGTGGGAAAATATATAAAGGAAAAAGGCTTCAAAATTAGGGGATTCTCATTGCAAAACCCTAGCGATCGTCACCCCTTGAGAGAGAGAGAGAGAGAGACACGGCCAGAGAGGGAGACTGCCGGAAAGAGGGAGACACGACCTGAGATGGCGAGGACGATCTAAGGCCGGCGATCCAAGGTTCCTGCGATGGACGAGAGCCCAGAGACGCGATTGCTAGAATACAACGACCAGTTGTATTCTCCGATTTTGAGGTAGGGAATTCATGTTCATATTCATGCCTTCCTCTGAAAATTCTGGGTTTATATCCTCTGATATGAATATTGAGAATTCTGGGTTTATACCCTTTGTTGCAATTACCGAGTTTGCTGGGTACGGATCTGTTATGATCCTGTTCATGTTGATGTTGAGTTTATGCCTCCACATGCATATGATGATTGATTGTGAGGTTTCCAGGTATATCCTGGATAGTTAAAAATGAATAAAATAATCTGGGATGGTCTAGATGGGTAGGTTGATATGAGGGACATAGCTGGAGTTGAAACCAGGCTATGTACCCTAACTTTAGAGTTTAATAACTCACAATTTAAAAAGAATTTGAAAGAGGTCCTTTAGAGAAAAGTAATTAAACCAGCAAAACAAAGGTCTCTGTGCAAAATGTGGCTGCATGCCATATTGCACGTGAAAAGCCCATTTCACGTGCAAGCCCAATTAGTTTGAAATTTTACCCCAACGTTCCTTGAGGTGTGTAGAGGGTAGGGAACCAAACATCCCCCTGCACGTTATATGGCCCATATGACGTGCACCCCCTTATTTTGCCTCCTCTGGCTTCCCCATTTAGCCAGAAGGTTCTTGAGTGGAAAATAATGTGATTGGGATGAAGTCCCAGAGTTAATTTACCTAAAAACTTACCAAAACGGTTAAGGAACACTGATATGGGAAAAAAAACTGTATACTGTGAATGTTACTGAGATTGTGGCTACACTACATGAACTGAGTGCATTGTAAATCATACTGATATGTGCTGAGTTATATTATGCCTGTTGAGTATCTTGTATTGAGATAAATTATGCCTGCTGGGCACCTTGTGCTGAATTATGTGGCTGCATTTCACTAAGTTTTGTTTGAGTGCTTAATGCTGTATGCTACGGGACAGTTGCTAAGCTGGAACCCTTTTGATTACGGGACAGTCATTGGACTGGAGCCTTGGGTACGGGACAGTCACTAGACTGGAGCCTTGAGTGTGGGACAGTTATATCACTGGAACCCCCCTCTTTGAATATGGGATGTGTTTGATGGTTTTTGTGTGTGGTTTCAACTAGTTCACTACACTAGCACAAGCATCCACTTAACATGCATTCCAGAGAGTGGGATAGCCCCGGGGAGACTTGATCCCTACCGAGCCGTAGTTTGCTCACCCCTCCTTTGAACTATTCTCTTGCAGGGTCTAGTGGCGATAGATGACGGAGCCGAGGTGATTGGCCATAGAGCCTGTGGGACCCTCCTTATTTGATTGTTAATATATTTGTGACTTTTTGTTTTGGTTTGGGTTATTTTATAAACTAAATTTGGTATTGTGGGTTTATTGGGAGCTTTTCCCCATTTGAGTTGTAATGGACTTGAGTCCTCTTTGAAATGTAGCAAACTGTGGTATGGTATTTTGACTGAATGATGATTGTGTGTATAGTTTCGAATCAGGGGCATGTCCTTTGGCATGTTAGCCTGGATGTGTAGTATTGGGACAACACCCGTTGCATAAGTCCAGTCTAGGTACTTGCACCAACCCCTTGACCCTTCGGGTGCGGGCATGGGCAGTCACTAACCGTTTCCAAGTGTAAGGAAATTGGGGCGTGACACCATGTAAAGGTTAGAAGCATGAGATGGGTTGTGGACACATGATCCCTATTAAGTTGTGGTTCATCACTTTTTCTATCATGTGTTTGTTTCTTTTCAAATGCACACCAGAATTAGGTGAAATAGTCAATGTGTAGACCTAGACTAGTGGTTTTTTTTTTGTATTTCTTTTATCCATCCATGTAAAAATGTTGGAGTTGAAACTAATGTAACCCCTTAAGGGGATGATTTTGTATAAGGTTTGGAGTTTATTGAAATATTGTATTTGGATTTATGAGTTAAATTGTGCGAACATATTTCAGATGTTGTATACTGAGCTATTGAGTAGCTGGGGACAGTATTTGTAATGTGTTGTGGTTCTCTTGTGTTTAACATTTTATCTCACTCGTTGTCCCACTAGGTTTGGGTAGGGAAAATCATTAACTGGTTTCCTCATGTAAGAAATTCGAGGCATGACAATCGTCTCTACCAATAAACAACTACAAAAGCTAGTTGGTGTTTTAGGTCACCTCCACCGATGCCCTAGAGAAGTTCACCTAATGAGAGAGGTGCGGGGGAGGAGAAAAAAGATAAGGAGAAAGAATAACTTTTCAACATTAATCAATTTATGTATTTGCGCTGGCTTTTGAAAAAGTCAATTTCAATGCTTAAGAGTATCTCCAAAATTGCTTCATATATTTTTATTTACATGTAAATAACTTTTCACATGTGAAAAGTTATTTTTTAAGTTTAAATCTAACACTCTCCTCTATTTTATCTGTATTTCTATTGAAATAATATTTTTTTCCCTAAAACCTATCCTTCCCATCTCATGCCCACACCCTCTATTCCCCACTGCTACACCTCCCCACACCCTCCATCCCTGCAGATTCTCCAACACAGTCCATGAAAATTGGATCACCGATCGGTGCCCCTGCCGCGACGGGTTCTCGCTATCGTAGCTGCCCCTTCAATTCGTGCCCCCGCCCATGATCGGTTCCCTTAATGCCCCTCAATTGGTGCCTTTGCTACGCAAGGTCCTCATCATTGCTACTGCCCTTTCAATTCATGCAACTATTATGTCCCTCTACACCCCTAGGGATGATAACGGGTCAGGTCGAGCCCGAGTACTGCCCAAGCCAAACCCGACTCGAAAATATATAGTTAAACTCAAATCTGACTCGACCCGATAATTTTGACAGTTTGGGTAAAGCTAGGTCAGATCGGCTTTTCTTACTTTGTATTTGTTTAAAAAATTTGGGGTGGGTCAAATCGATTCAGAACGCTTCAAATCGGGGTGGGATAGGTTGATTTTGTCATCTCCCCGATCGTGGACAGTTCAAATCAGGGCAGGGCGGGAAAGTTCAAATCGGTATCCTTGTTACACCCGATTGTGGAACGGAAAGAAACATTAATTTTACATTTAATTTTCTATTTATATTTATAGATAATAAATAGTTTATCTGATCCTCTATGTCCTATTAATTCAACTTGCTTCAAGGAATTGATTTCACAAATAAATTAATGCATAAACACGGGACCGTTTTATGTATAGTAATATCAAAGTATTTTGTGTACTGGCTTTTGTTTCTCATACCCAAATAATACATCCAAATAAAATTGTTTATCTAGTCTATAGGAAACAGTTAGTCACCTATCCCACAACTTCTATCGAGCAATGCTTTGTCATTTTAATTCCAAATCCGATAAAAATATTTATCTGAAATTTTAGTTTTTTTCTTTTATGAAAAATCTATCCAATAGTTGCATGCGCCCGATGATGCCGCGGGTATATGTTTAAGATATGTTTGATTAAAGTATTTTTTTTTTTCAAAATTTAGTATTTATTTTTAAATAAAAAATAAAAAATAAAAAATAAAAAATAAAAAATATTTTTTATTTTATGAATACTCTAAATAAAAATAACTTTATGTTTATTTTTAATTTTTAATTTTATATATATATATATATATATAAAAAGCTATTAAAACACAAGACACCCCTTAATTTTCTACCGAACGCGTTGTCTACTGCACATATAAAGAATGCAATAAATCAGCACCTCTTTCCGTTGCATATAAAAGACATTTCCTCCGAGGGAACCCAAAAGATGAAATAATTTTTTTATTTTTGTTTAAAAATGAATGTGGGTGAGGAGGTCGAGAGGCTCCGAGAAGAGATCAAACGGCTGGGTACGGTTCAGAATGACGGTTCGTACAAGGTACTACTTACTTTTCACGCTCGACAATCAATCCAAATCCAATCCATTTTGGGTTTGCTCGTAAGACTTCGGATCTTGCTTTTAGGATATTGTGTTTGTATCAATCTTGGATCCGTTGTTTTAATCGAAGATCGAAACATTTGAAGTGTGCCTGCGCTGTTTCGAACCCATGAATGATCGTATGGGGTTAGAATTCCAGATTTACGTTAATTTCGATGCGAGTGGGTAGGGTCGGGAGCACCCGTGTTGTGACATTAGTGTTGATCCAAGACAATCGCACGCAGGTGTTGTGTTTGGGCATGCCATCTGAAGAAGTAAATACCTGTCGTCAAATAACAAATGAAGTTGAAATGGATGGTCAAATAAGGTTTTTAAAAATTATTCATCCATCGCCCAGGTCCAGGACCGCCGGGGAATCGGGGATCCAAGTCGATTTCCAATAAGCTTTGATATACCAGAAACAACTATTCACTTCCCTTTCTTTTGTTTTGGTGATCTCTGTGTGTATTCACATATTATTTATTGGTACCATGAGTTCTGACAGTGACATGATTGTGCATCAAATGGTAAGGAACTAAGTGATTGATTCCTCACCCCCTTCATCTTCGAATGTTAGTTTGTTTCTGTGGATAATTACATTTTTTTTTCTTTCAGTACCCACATTGTCTGTGTGACCAAAATCCCAGTTTCTTCTTACCAGGTCACATTCGGCGTGCTGTTCAACGACGATAGATGTGCAAACATATTTGAGGCACTTGTTGGGACGCTGAGAGCCGCGAAGAAGCGTAAAATTGTAGCATATGATGGTGAACTGCTGCTACAGGGAGTCCATGACAACGTTGAAATCATCCTCCAACCCTCACTGCCAACCGAGGCAGTCGGCACTGCTGCTGTTCTAAAGACCTGAGGTTTTATCAATGCTTCTGCCATCTTCTCCCGTCGTCCGTCCAACAATCTCTATTAAAACACTGGTTCCAAGAGGCTATTGTTCTTAAACATGAAATAAACCTGCTTCATTCAATTTCCCACTACTATTTTAAGGTTTCAGATTGGTCGACAAACTATTGCACAGTTATATTGGGTGTTGGTTGATGCCTAAATCTATCAATTCAGGCCCCTTTGTTTCTTTGAAATCGATTCTTAAAATTTACATTAAAAATATTTACCTTTCCCACTAAATGTTCAATGCTTACGGCATGCTTGTGTACCATATGCATAAACACGCACACAAAAAATACAGTGTAGAAACTATTTTCAAATATGTGAAATCAATTGCATAAAATCAACCAGATTATGTAAATCTACCTTTGATATTGTTGAACCTATGTAAATAATATACCAAAAACAAAAGCAAAAAATTGTGCTCTGCAGTGCCAATGACAACCAAAAATTCTATTTCTTTTCTGTCAATCCTATAAAAAAGAAAGAACATATTAAAATATTTGCCAGCAGCGACATTTTAAACAGTAGCAGAATCAGTTAATAAACTGGATCCGGACTGCATTCCAAAAAGTGAAAATGAAGTAGGCCTCTTTCACTAGAAATGGAAATCAGGATGATACTGTCATGATGGTGTAAGAATAAATGCTTGAAGGAGACTTTGAGCTTCCAGGGTTTCATTGGGTGTTCCAGATATCAAGACAGTACTATCACTCATTCCTATATGGGTTTGTGCACTGCTACATTTGCCCCAGGAGGATACTCTCATGACGGTGTAAGAATGAATGCTTGAAGGAGACTTTGAGCTGCCTGTGTTTCATCGGGTGTTCCCGATATCACGACAGTACTATCACTCATTCCTGGGTGGGGTTTGTGCACTGTTACATTTGCACCAGATATCTGATTCAAGAAATTAAATTAACAAAAAGTTATTTGAAACCATATAGATTAGCATCAACCAACCCAAGTGGGTTGTAGCTTAAAATCCCTATAAAATGCTATCAACTGCCCTACAACAAGTTCAATCTTCAGGCTTTTGCTCGTATGAGAGCCACGTGGTGAGCCAATAAGGTTCCAAAAAGCACTAAGTGGTTCATGGCGATCAAGGAGCAGCTAACATCTAGTATGTAGGCACTTCAACCAATCTAACTTGCAGAAAAAAGGCCGTACCCAGCTCCCCTTTTCGGAGGGCCTTGGAGAAAGATAAGACATAACAAAAAAATAAAACAAACATGATTAGCAGAAGTTGGGAGAAAAAGAAAAAGAAAAGGCCTTCAGCCGTCTAAAGCAACCCAAGCGGCAAAAAGACATCTCCCCCAAAACAAGAAGCCTGCCCCTGCATCTGTCTACGCAGTAGAGCCAGCGTATCAAAAGTCCATGATCAATCTCAAGGCCCATTTTGTAATATAATTTCTAAAGCCTTATCAAATTTTAAAAAATTAATGAAGGGAATGTTCGACTTGCCAATCACATTGACATAACTCATTTGTTCAGAATGTCAAGGTTTCGTTCCTTGGTAATTTGTAGTAGCCCGGTTTTCTCCTATGGTTCTCTCGCAGAACCAATATATTATTGTTGTACAAGGGTATTCTCCTTGTAACAAGATATGTAATAAAAATATTGAAATTATTGTGAAAATTCATTAGGGGATAATATAGATCCAAGATCTATTCCAAGGTGAACTTGGGTTTCTGTGTTATTATTCGTTCTTTCTTTTTCTATTATGATTTTTTACACTGGAACTTTAAAATCGTACACTTACAACCTTTTTTTTATTGCACATATTATGTTGCTATCCCGCGTGAACTCAAGGATGTCTGGCGCATGAAAGTTTGGAATGAAAATACTAGAGTTTACACTAATTACACGTGCACATAGAATAATGCATGACTAGTAGATAGTTTTTAAATCCATCAGCTTACCTGTCTTAGACGGTTCAGATTGCTACCATTCTCCCCATAGACAAAAGTGATGACGTCATCTGGAACTATAATCTCTACTGTAGTATTACTCACGAAAGCTGATTTCCTCACACTGCAAACATTGAAAGAAAAAGTAACCAGTCGTTCAATGCAAACAACACTTGTTATTTGAGAATTATTAAATCTTTGCTACGGATGCTTCCATTCCATGATGGAGCACCCAATGGCAATTGGAGCTGGAGATCTGCTCAATTAGGCTGGTGAATTGGGACAATAGCCAACGCCTAGAGATGAAATGATAGGAATAGTTTCAGCAAGAGATGCTGAATGATTACAGATGATAAGTAAAACTATGATGAGCTGAGTATCATGCAGCTACACAACTTAAGACCCAAGAGATGTGCCAATGGGATCATACCAATGGATGAGCAAATTAGTGGGCATTAAATACTTCATAACATTTAACAAAAATGTTTACATATCAAAATTTACATTTAAGGACTAATATATTACTCAAATTTAACAACATGAAGAGATTTTGTTTTGATTTTTGCCAGACCATTGACTCATTAAGAGTAAATCCCCACTTGTATCAGAGAATGCATTCCCAAAAAATGATTTTTCTCATTTTTTTTCGTCATTTGGTGGAAAATAGTCAAATAAAATTAATTCAGAGTTTAAAAAATATCTTATTTTTAGGGAAAATGACTTATGGACCTTATATTTGGAAGTAATTTTTTTGAGGCGCGCTGTTGTTCTCGTCTTTGGGGAAAAAACACTAAATAATATTTTCCCTAAAATTTTATAATGCTATCAAACAATGAAAGAAATTATATTTTCTTGGAAATTGATTTTCAAATGGTAGCTAATTTTTGCAAAACAAAGTAAGCCTAAATATATCGCAACAGAAAGCCATGACATATAAAGAAGTTTCGAAGTAAATAAACAATTGCAAGACAAAGAGACTGCTGGCAAATTATCAGCACTTCTTCATTTGATTGGTCTGTAAGAGGCCGTAGGACAGTAGTAGTCTATAATTCATCATAAACTAGCCCAAGAAAAACAATTTCTAGCACAATTCACTGGTGATAGACACTTAAATTTCAGGGTAAAATAAACGTCAACTGCAGTTTCTATCATAAGGCCATCACAATTTCTGAATGCAATTGTGTGCTACAAACCTGCCAAGTTCCAAGTCACTTTTAAAATTCATACCAACATCTGTAGCGCTCCTTGGATTTAGTCCACTGACTCCACTTACCGTCTGCAGCAAAATCCGCAAAAAAGGGACAAAACTTTTAACACCTAATATTTTAGTTAGTGCAAACATGCATTTACATCCAGTTCTCCTACACCTCCATATATAACCTTCTCTACCCCTTCTATGTTTTTTTGGCATAAGATTTTTTATGCAAAAATATATTTTTTATATAGAGGATGTAGGTGTAGGAGATCGAAACACATTCACAAGCAAGTGGAAAAACTCGCACACACATATATAAAAGAGGGAGAGACTTAACCTGTGAAGGCTCTAATGTTGGCGACGAAAAACAATCTGAATTATGAGAAAGACGAAGATGCTCAAAACTTTGTGTCAGACTGCTAGGTTGGTTGAGACTGTTAGAAATGGCAGGTGATGTCCGTCCATGAAGGGTGGGAGCATCATGCGCTCTTCCATTCAAACTGACTTCAACTGGCAAAGAAGAACTGCTCCTAGTGCCAGCTTCATTCTGTTCTATACTTGTAAAAAGGTTATCTCGCAATTTATTAGTAACTTGACATATTGCATCTTGTACATTTACAAGCTCGCCTGAAATCTGTTAATATGTTATTAGAAAAGAAGGGAAACACCTCTGCAGACAAAATAACAAGCATTGAATGGGAAGACAACATAACCTAGTGATTTATGACATAAATAGAAGACTGCGTATGTTTTGCCCAGTTATTAAGCCTAAAACTGCACAACCCGTAATTGGTTGACAATAATCAAGCTTTAGGAAACAAAGCTTAACAAATATCCAGTTCTTGTTACAAAATGCAAACAAAGACATTCACACCTAGACAGCATCATCTGACTGATAGCCCTTGAGCCTAGATTAATACATGATTCAGGAAAACAATGCAAGAAATGAAGGCATGCCCTAAAATCTTTTGATAACAACCTTGATATTATTTCTTTTGTCTTTGTTTTGTGTTTTAGCCATAGTATTAACTGAGTCTAGATAACATTGAGTTGTCCATAGACATAATCAGTGAATTGTAACAAGGTACTGAACTAACAGGCTGCCACCAGCAGGACCTGTAACACAATCATAAAACTCTTCTATCCATCCCATCTAAATAGCTTGGAAAAGATAAAATAGTCTATCATTACTCTTTAAAGTATGTGAAAGTAGAACATGATCACACCTGTACTACTTCATCGTTCTCACCAGCACACTGTGGAACATGATCACTTCCTAATATCCATATGCTTGTACTAGTTGCTCTCCTCATTTCTGAAATTATTACGCCTCCTTTTCCTAACAAACAGCCTACTTGGTTTGATGGAACTACAAGACGTGCAGAAACAGCTGATCCCTTATCCAAGCCGAAGTCTAGTCCTCTTTCAACACCAGCCTCTATGGACCTAGCGAACACGAGAACAAGAGCATTTTGTGCTGGAGAGTGCCGAGATTCTGGATTCTGTAAAAATGATGCCATATACAAATTTAATAATAATAATAATAACAACAACAATAACAATAACAACAACAACATGGAAGACGTAGCTATGTGTCAAACCTCTGATGCAGCGATAGTGATTAGTCGCTCATCACAGTTAGCTATGGAAGGCCCAACATTAATGGAAGCACCTGTTTCACCTTCAAGAGCACGGACAATGCTTCCACCCTTTCCAATAACACCACCAACCTTAACATTGGAACATAGTATCCTAAAAACAATTTTTTGATGTGCCATTTTTGTGTTTAAAGAAAAAAATCTGTCGCCCTCTAAAGACAAGGGATTGCCCCCTGAGGTAAAAGTGACTGAGCTATGCTGAGGAAGATCCACACGTGGATTAGGTAAACTCTCCTGTGGCATTTCTTCGATAGATCTGCTACCATGATTCTTGTACTTGTCATCACAGTCTTGAAGCTTCCGAGAGACAGCAATTAAAGCTTTCTTTACAGCCAGAATATCTCCCTCAATCTGCCACAACATTGATGCCCGTATATTTGAGGACAATGTAAATTATTTATATAACATTCTTATAACAAACTGAAACCAACACAATCAATTTATCGACTAACTAACAACAGCAGCGATATATCATGAGCTCCTTTCCAGGAACCATTATGTAAAGCTAATAGGCCATAAACACATGCCCTGAAAACGTCATAAGTACTATTTTTCAATAAAGAAGATAAATTTATCTCGCAAAAAGATACAAGTGGTAATAAAATCATTAAATCTATGAAATAAAACAATACAGCACCTAATTACAATGCAAAAAAAAAAAAAGAAGCTAAAAATCAGCTATGTAGCTAAATTTTGAACTTTCAAACACATGCCGCCTAAAATATCCTACTATAAATTCAACACCATAACACCAAATCAACCGGGGACTTTTGTGAGCTCCGATCGGTGTTAACCCTTATTTACCAAACATGCCATCCGCCGGCCGATTTCGGGTAATTGCCCGAAATTTTTTCCTCACGTACCCTTGTTGTTCTCTTTCTAAACACGAAGCAATATCCCAGTTGCAAAATATCCCGACCCCCGTCAATAAGAAATTCATTAAGGTTTGCAGGGAATTTCACGAAAACGGAGAGCCACACATACATGCTCTCATCCAATTTGAGGGCAAATTCCAGTGTTACAATCAACGGATCTTTGATTTGGTCTCTCCACATCAATCAAGCTTATTCTATTGTCACATCCAAGGTGCACAGTCAAGTTCCGATGTCAATGCATACCTTGACAAAGATGGTGACACAATTCAACACGGTGAATTCCAGACCGACCGGCGATCTGCAAATGTCGGTAATCAATCTAATAAAGACGTATATGCCGAGGCTTTAAACACCGGGTCAAAAGAGTCGGCATTACAGATCATTCGAGATAAGGATCCAAAAACCTTTTTATTGCAATATCACAATATTTCTTCTAACATCGATAGGATATTTGCTCCTGCCTTGTCATTTTTATTCCAAAATGGCAAGACAATTCTTTTATTATTCCTGACGATCTAGAACAATGGTTGGGTGATCAATTTGTTATGGATCGCTGCGCGTGCCGATTTTCATAATGGATTTCGAAAACGGATAGATATTGATCGCCCATTATCTGTAATTATTGAAGATCCTAGTAGAACTGGAAAAACTACGTGGGCTAAATCATTAGGACCACATAACTATATGTGTGGTCATCTTGATTTTAATCCACGTAGCTACTCAAATGACGTCGAACCCGCTTATTTAAAATTGAAGCATTGGAAACATCTGATAGGAGCACAAAGAGACTGGCAGTCCAACTGCAAATATGGCCGACCAGTCCACATCAAAGGTGGGATCCCTTCAATCGTGCTCTGCAATCCAGGAGACGGGTCCAGCTACAAAGACTTCTTAGAGAAGCCTGAGAATGTATCTTTAAAAGACTGGACCGTCCAAAACGCTTGGTTCGTCTTTATCCAATCAGCACTTTATAACACCAACACCGAGGATTCACGCGAATCAACCTGACTACAGAATTGCCCATAGCATACTACACGCATGGATAACAGGACTAGCGAGATGATAACTTCCGAACAAGCTGACCGCGGCGAGTACATATGGTTAGTAAACAATCCGTTACATTTCAAGGTAATAAGTCACCGCCAAAGGCCTTTCGGAGACCCATATGACATTATCACAATCCAGATCCGCTTCAACCATAACCTACGCAAATCACTTTGTATTCACAAATGTTGGATCAACTTCGAGATCTGGACCAGATTAACACCCACTTCTTCGGCGTTTATTGGTCGGATACGATTCAATGTCACGAAATATTTAGATAATATGGGAGTTATTAGCATTAATCATGTTATAAGAGCTGTTTTGACCGCACTAGCTGAATTAGACCCATATATCAATGATGTTATACAAACTAGTAACGTCAGATTTAATGTTTATTGATTGTGTTGAAGTAAAATAACTACATAAGCCTTTCTGTATTCCATTGTGTTACATTCAAGAGACACATCCACATACATTCACTTCCTTGGAACAACGTTCCCATCATCATTTACTTGCACATCAACGCCCGTTCCTATCTGCACTTGACGATCCGACACATAACTATCTATAGTCTCCAATTTCGAGTCAGCAATACCTTCACGACGTGATCGACTACTTGAGATATCGACAACATCCTTGACAAAGTCCAATAAATCTTGAGGCTCAATCACTACAACAGAATCAGAACCCGTAACGGTATCCACGGGCCGGTTATGGCCTACTTGACTAACTGAGGGCCCAATATCCGAACAGATGTCCGATGGCTCCTCCATGAGTTGAGGCCCATTGAGACTAAGACGAGGGCCCAAACGGTGATCCAAATCAATTGATGTCTCACCAAACCCACCTGTCACGAGTCTACTTTCGCAATGGCCCATCGACAACGATCTCGCACGGCCCAAATATGGAACGGGCTTTGATGGCTGGTAATGCCACACACAAATATTATGAGGCCCATATTTTTTGTTCAATATCTTCACCGAAGGGGCTCGAAGGGCCTGTTCCCCTGGCATATCAGCCGAGGCGTATCACAAAAACCCTAGCATCTTGCAATAACACACACCCACATGAATGTTAGAGTCTTCTAACTTATACCGAACAATCCATGGTACCTGCTTCCCATTTGCCGAGCAATACCCATAACCGTGGTATGTCAACTCGCAATGCCAATCCACTGGAATGACATAATACGCTTGTAAACCATCTGCACCATCTAATCACCTGTCTATAACCTCCAAACGCACGTATCCCCGTGCATTAGGCGGGCATAGTGCAGAATATCGCACTAATATCTTGTCAATTTTCATGCTTTTACCACTAAATTTCATTCGCACTTTGTCAAACAGATTTGGCAACGAAAGTTCAATTCCTTCATAATCGTTAGAGTTTACACCTTCAATTATTCCCGTATGTAAATCCTCCATATCCATTACAAAACACAATCAACCTACATTACAATAAATAACAGTTACGAAAACGTATTTCAACTCGGAGTGTATAATGACATGGACTACCATTAACAACAAGACGACCAAATATAATGCGCCTCTTGCATCTCGATAGTCTGTCCAAATATTAGTATCGATCCACTTATCAACTAACTCAATATGGCGTTTTGCATGTGAGGCATCTGCACCGCCTTCTAGTGACAACTTCATCCTCCGAATAATTTGGAACCGATCATCCATGTCCCTTCGTACGGTCCACGTTTCAGGACTAGCCGGCCCAATGGATGAGAATATATCATCTGCATTCGGATCGCTATCACCAACCTTGTCATCACCACAATAAGTAAAACAACGTGATGCGTCGCCTCGCTACGAGCCGTTGGGCCAAGAACAACATTACCCAAAAGACGGATCCCCTTTACAACGATTTTATCACTCTGACGTTCATGCTTGCTGTTACCCAATTTAATAGCGTTCAATACACGAACATCACCCTTACCATCAAAGGTGATCTTATCTAAATCATGTGTAAACACCTCGACTCCACGACGATCAACTCTTGATCGTTTTCGATACCATCGCGGCACGATCGCACATACTTGGTCCGAGCGGTTATCCTACTACCACGACGATTACGAAAAGGTGGCCTTCGGCCAACACTACCACCGAGAAGTGACCGTCTACCGGCCGGCCGATATCGAGGCGTCCTTAGGCGTGATGGGGTCCCCATTCCATCCATCTCTAATTAAATGCTCTAACTCACGAATAGCTACACGTTTAACCCGATAATCCGAAGAACGACTGACCTTCCTACTTCGACACCGGAGTTGCCTTATCTTCTCCCCTTCGACTCGACAGAAATCCTTTACTGGACCCTAAGTTACAGTCTCCAATGTCTTCCACTGGTATAACTGATCCGACAAAAAACGGTCTACGCACATCTGCACAAACTGCCCGTATGAACTTGGATAATTTTCTAAGGAGTATAGCATGATATATCACGAGAGTCAATTGAAAGCCCACAAAAAAACCAACTACCCACGCAATTAAATCGGGCCTCGCAAACTCTTCACACACACCCCTGCAATCTCAATTCATTACGGGCTCGCTACGACAACGAATGGAGACCCATTAATAGAACATCCCACATGTTCCTTCCGGACAAAGGAATCATTAAGATATTCTATCTTATTCCAAAGCTGCACCGTCCACCGTTAAATCCGGATCTTTTTCCACCACTACAAGCACGCTTTTGCATTATTTAATGTAGTGCGGACCGCAATGGCTTCAGCAACACGCCACTGAGAAAACGTGCATAACACTCCAGTAATAGGGACCACGAACCACTCGATGCACTACATTGGTGGGACCACGTTCCATCCGCATTACAAATGCGACGTCGTTTTGCATCAGATGAGGGAGTAGGTCATCCGGTAATATTATTCCGGATGACCTACACGTGTCACGTAGCGTACAGTCGTGCGGCTCCTACTATAAATTTAACACCATAACACCAAATCAACCGGGAACTTTTGCGAGCTCCGGTTAAAGAATCCACAAAGCTAAATCGGGACTCGACCAAACAACCAACACAAAGTAAAGCATACAGCCTTCTCCTAAAAGCAAAAAACATAAAAACAAAACACACACGCAACGAAAAACAAAAAACACTTACATCCACCAACTCTTCGGACTGCCCAGCACAAGCAGGAAGCATCTCACCTCCCAAAACCCTAATTCTTGAACCAGTATCCTTCCTTATACTCTCAACCACCTTCCCTCCCTTTCCAATCACCGAACCGACCTGGCTCGTCTCCACCAGCAACCTGCACGACACCACGACAGCCACCTCTTTCCGCGCAAAATCCTCGTCGATTTCCGCGGCCACTTCCATGATCCTCTCAAAAACCCTAACCAGGGCCTCCTGCGCCGCAGACACCTCGTACGTGTCTCCGCCGCCGCCACTGCCGGCCCCTGCGAGCGCGATGTTCTTCATGGGAGCGGCGGCGGCGGCGACCGTGATGACGCGCTCGTCGGAACCTCGTGCCGGCTCGTCGACGCGGATCCTGGCGGCGGTGTCCCGCTGGAGCTGCTTGACGATGCTGCCGGACTTTCCGATGACGCCGCCGATGAGGGAGACGTGGCAGAGAAGGCGGAAGGAGACGTCGCCGGCGCGGACGGAGAGGGGCCTTGGCGGAGGCCTTGACCGCTGCTTATGCCATTCGTTGGCCGGCCCGGCGGAGGCGGGGTGTTTTCCCGGAGACGACGTTGCGGTCACCGACGGAGGGATGAAGGAACTTTTTTCCATCTCCTCTCTCTCTCTCTCTCTCTCTCTCTCTCTCTCTCTCTCTCTCTCTCTCTCTCTCTCTCTCTCTCTTTCTTCCTCTGCAACTAAACTCTGGAAGATTCGAGGAACCAGTAAAAGAGCACCGGGGAGGAGAAGCCGAAGACGAAGAAGAAAGAAGGAAGTGGATATGGAAATTAAAGGAAAAAATAAAGGCCAATTGTCACGTCCCGGACTCTCCTCGTGGCACCCTGAATTGGTGGTAGTGGGACTTGTGCGGGGCGGTGTGGAATCTGATGCATAGCAAAAGCCTTTCAGACGCCGATAGTCGACGACTTTGACAGTGAAGAAAGATTTTACCATCCTAATATGATTTAAGAAAGAACTTAAATCATAAGCCCAAAAATTGAACAAGATATATGTGGTCCAACTAGTAAGACTAAACTTAACAAATCAATATTAAAGAAAAGCATAATTGCACACCAGTTGTGAGCTACAAAGTTTTTTTTTAATCATTTTATGATGTAAGTAAGTTTTAATTTCATTTCTCGATTCATTTGTATAAATATAGCAGCCTAGTAGCATGTTTACCACCCCTCAATCGGATTGAAATGTTTCAACTTTGAAGAGACTTTATGGTAACTTTTACACCAATGACTTAAAGTGTGCCGCTACACATCAACTATACTTTTCATACTATCTCATACTACTACTACTATCGCCAATTCAAGTCGTATTACCATGAAATGTCCCGATGCTCTGACATACAGGGGCGATTCTAGAATTTATTTTCAGAGTGTTTAATATTTATTACAAAAATTAAAAATAATATTATTAATAAAATATTACATAAAATGTTATAAAATCATAGAAGTCTTTAAATATAGCACCGTTAAAAAAATACATAAAATGTCATAAAATCTTCCTGCGAGTCTTCATAGCTTGATAACGTTGCATGATAGCTTCATTATCAATGTTATTAAATACATCGCTTTCAATGTATGTTACCAAACAATCATATAAGCAATATATTAAACACTACAAACATCAAAATAATCCAATTGAAATTATTGAATAGGAGCACAATATCAATTACCAAATTATCAATTATAATTTATAAAAAGCAAATTATTAACTATGCATTTTGAAATTATTATAAATTTTATTAAAAAAGGGCAGTGAGGGCTGAGACAGACTTATGAAGTGTAAACCGTGAACACAAAACAGGCAAAGGTCGTAGACTCGTAAAGGAGAGTTGATGAGTTGTAGAACAACATAAGAACACCAGTAAACTCGCAGAGGCGAGTTGATAAGTTGTAGAACAGCAGAAGAACACCAGCAGACAGGCTACATGTGGGTCGTGGGTGGCGTGCCGGTGGTTGATGACTTGAGCCTTGAGGGTGTTGTAACGGGCGGCGGGTGGGGGGCGATCTGATGAGCCATGGCTAGCTGGCGACGGGTGATGGGACAGCTGGATAGGCATTGGCCGTTGCCCGTTGGGCGTTGACACGCTATGCTAGAGCATCGAAGTGAGGGCGAACCAGCGAAGGTTGTCGGCGTTGCAGCAGGCGGCGGCAGTCGGGCGACAGGCGCTGGCAAGTAAGACGTGTTGGCTATTGGCTAGAGCGGATAGAGGAGAAGAGAAGGATAGAATAAGAAGGGTAGGGTGTGCGGCTGCAAGGTTTAGGGTGTGCAAAATATTTTTCTTTTAATATTTTAATTAAATATTAATACTATTTTTTACAAAAAATTGGCCAGGGTGTGCAACTGCACACCCTCAGCCCAACGTAATGCCGCCCCTGCTGACGAATGTCCTAATATTCAACTTTTTCTTATGATAAGTAATAATTAACGAGCTTAATTACCGTTTAAAAGATTATATTAAAAATCATATAAAAATGTCATTTATTAATAGCGTACGTCATAATCATTCACGAGTAGTTGTCGAGTTGAGCTAATTGTCACGCCCTAAACAGCATGGTGCTGGTAGATGTCTCCCAAGTGGCATAGGTGTGTGCTACTTAAAAAGAGACAAGGCGGAAAGCGTAGCTGGTATGGACGGGAAAGGACCACAACAGTTTGTACGGGAGATCAATGGAGTTCATTTAGAGTTCAAACGTACTAACCCGGTTAAATGGTTGAAATACGTTGCTAATCGAGGACTTGACGAATAAGAGAGGACTTGGTCATTCCCACACAAAACTGTTCGGGAATTGGAGTAAGTCTAAGGTAGGGCGAAACCAGTCTACGTGTGCCCCGATTGGTATGACTTACTCGGAGCATCCACCAGGGCGATCAAGTGCCACACGGATAAAAACCATAACCTCGTGACAAAGTGGTATCAAAGCAGTTGTGGCCTATATCCAGAAAGCTCGCTAAGCACTCTCACGACAGATATGCGTGATCCTTGATTCCAAGTTGGGAGGGAGCCCCTAAGAGATGGGAGTCAACCAGGTGAAGGTCTTGCACGCATCACATCCACCAAGTCACTGACAGACGTGCTAGGATGAAGTACCTGAGGATGGGACAGAGTGGCATTGCAGGAATCATAAAGAGCGCACTAGATGATCTTGGTTCCTCCAAGCTCATTTGGACGTAACGAGGGTGTTGCAAAACTAAGTGGGGGAGAATGTTATGCCCCAAACATCGTGGTGTTAGCGGGCGTCTCCTAAATGGCACGGGTGTGTGCTACTTGAGGAAAGACAAAACGAAAAGTATAGCTGATGCGGACGGAAAAGTCTCCACGGCAATTTATGCGGGAGATCGATAAAGTTCCTTCGAAGTTCAGACGTACTGACCCAGTTAAATACAGGAAGTACGTTGCTAGTCGAGGACTTGACAAAGAAGATGTGACTTGACCATCCCTACTCAAATTGATCGAAAATTGGAGTCGTTCTCTTGATGAGCCTAAGACAGGACGAAACCAGTTTACGTGTATCCCGATCGGTATGACTTACTCAGAACACCACTAAGATGATTGAGTACCGCACAGGTAAAAATCCTAACTCATGACATAATTCTCCCATTATATATATATGAATATTGTCTTTTAGAAATGAGATGTTAAAATGAAATTGGTTAGTTGAACAACGATGCTAATTTAATATTTTTTTAATTAATTTAATTTGCATAAAATTCGAACCAATCCAAATTTGAAAAATATTATTTGAGATAACATCATAAATCATTGGAAGTTTAAATAGACATCCTCAAAACGGCATGCATATCGATCATAATATAGTTTTTTTTAAAGCAAAAAAATCATCAATAAAAGACAAAATAATTTTGGAAAAGGCTTAGAATTGTTGTTCCCCCATTACCCCGGTCTCGCCTCACCTCGATGCCATCTCTAGCAATGACTTAAAGCGTGGCATTCGATGAGGAGTGAGTAATGTACGATGGCTATTCGCGTCTGGTGAGAAGGAGTCGGGATCCTCAACAGTATGTTGTCTACGTTTTTATTACGGTGGGATAAAACGATACCGTTTTGTTATTTTAAAATAAATAAAAAATAAAAATAAAAGATCGTGCCAGATCCACTCCCCTCGATCCCCCTAACGCAGCTCACTCCATCAAATCTCCGGCGGCTAAGTCTCCTCCCTCTCGGCTGCAGTCTCTTTCCATGGCTTCTGGGTTGGATTTTTCATTTTTGGAGTATGTTGGATAAGCCCTGACGGATGATGATCGGCGATCCTCTCGATCAGGCCACCGGGGGTCTTGACGCCGCCGTTCCACTGCCAAACGTGGGTCATCTCATGTGGTAGAGCACGATGGCGACCTCCTTCTTCACGTCACCGACGATTCTGCGAACGTAGCCGACGCTGAGGTGGATATTGTTGTTACTGTGTACGCGCAACGCCCTCCATGGTCTCCACGATGAGGTTCACGCGCTGCAGGTCCTTGCGGTCGGCTGGGAGGTTGAGAGGATGAAGTTGGTGGCAGCACAGAGCGTCTGCAGGCTGTAGTCGATCGGTGGCGTCATTTTATTTTTATTTTTTTATTTATTTTAAAATAGCAAAACGGCATCGTTTTATCACACCGTAATAAAAACGTTGACAACACTACCGTTGAGGATCCGGACTCGGTGAGAAGCAGGTTACAATGGCGGTGGTCATCTGATGAGGAGCTAGAGAAGAAGATGAGGAAGGCGAGAGAGGGAGAGTGCTAACAGCATTAGCTGCTGTCAAAGCTACAAAATGCCCATCCTGTGTGCATTTTGTCCTTCCTCTCTTGGATTGGGCTGCTCGATGCGGCACCATCACATGTACAAAGGGTACGTGCTCACCGGATGGTGAGCAATGACATGGCGCCTGCAGTGACGACTACTCACCAAATGGTAAGCAACCCACTGCTCAAACTTTAAACTATCAATTCTAAAAAAATATCATTGATTCATTAATGTCTCAAACTTGCTGAATGAAGTGCTAACAGGCCACAGGGAAAAAAAAACACAACCATTTTGGCCAAGGTTTCCATTTACAGGACGGAAGAGGCAAACCATTTACTGCATCTTTATTTAATGCACACGTTCAATTGGTATTTTCAAGTCAGTCAAATGACCCTACGAGTTGGGGCATTAAAAATAATTACTTCAAAACAAAAGCTAAATTATTATTATTATCCCACTTCAATTATGTTTAGGTTTCCAAACTCTCACTTATTATTACTTTTATACTTTTTACCAATTGAACTAGCATGCACAAAAGCTATATTCACCGTACCAAAAAGTTCTTTACAAGCTTATAAGAGCATCCATTATAACCTTTTAAATTTGACTCTTTAAAATAACCAACAACACATTTTTACTATTTTAACAATTCAAACACACTTTTTAGTCTTTCTATTTTAACCATTTATCATATTCTTTTAAATGAAAAAGTAAATGTAGAAGGAGAAAAAAGAAATAAAAAAGTAAATTTAGTGAGATATAATATAATATTTTAATAAATAGAGAGTAAATATTATTTAGTTAAATTTAAAAAATTACTATTCATTTTTTTAAAATTTTAGTTATAACAGAGAGTTTGAAAAATATAACTTTAAAATATTTTTGTTAAACTAGCTCTTCAAACTAATCAAATCAAGAAACACAAGTAAAAAGTATATAGTAAATGCTCTAAGAGAGTCTTTTTTTTATCTTTAGATTTGAATAATATTTTTAATTATTCACAATTTCAACTCCTATAATTATCTTTATCTTAATTAAAATAATAATAATTTTATTTTAATTTATTTTAATTTTCTTTATTAATACATGTGAAAAGAATGAAAAGAAATAAAAAATAAAAATATTATAATATTAAATAAAAAAATCACAGACCTTTTATTCTAATAATATAATATTATTTAACTAATAATAATAAACATCCTTTTGTAATTACCAGATATTATAACAACTATTGCACCATGCTACGGGCGGGATTTGCAACTTATTGGCTTATTGCTAAAAAGAATGCTTTTTGTAGTCGGCTGGTGCGACATCCTCATGCAGTCATTCATTAGATATATTAAAGTGTATTAAAATTTATAAACCAAATGTCAATTGTATGACGCTCGCAATGGCCAAATAGCAACTATACTGTAGAACTCAGTGCTAAAATGTCGCCTATCAACAGTTTTTTGCAAGATTCATTATAACCTTCCATGCAAGCAGGAGTCAGCGGACAAGAAAGTATTACAGTGTACATTATAATTACAGAGGCAGTGTGAGTGGTGTTCAACCGGAAACACATCCCACTCGAGATAGGTAGAAGGTAGAGCATTAAACCTCATAACCAGGATTGAACTTCTGTTGAACATCTTCATAGCTATGCAACTCTTCCATGTCTTCCGAACTTCCTAAGAACAAAGGGAGTCTTTGATGCAGCTTCACCGGTTGCATTGAAAGTATCCTAATTTTTCCATCAGATCCGCTGCCTCCAGCTTGCTCCACTAGAAAGCTGAGTGGATTTGCCTCATAAACTAGACGAAGATGGCCTCTCGGATTCATGACCACTCCACCATACATTAGAGTTCGATGGAAATCAGCAACCAAGGAGCATATGTAACGGGCTGAGTACTTCTTTGGGTATCTTCCTTTGCCCTGTCTCACAGTATCAATGTACCTCCTCAAACCTTCCGGCCAATCAAAATATCGTGCATCATTTACAGAATAAATTTGCCCTGAGATAATAGCAGCAACCAGAATGATGAGGTAAATAACACCTAAGTTGACTCCCTTACATTCTTCAATCTCCATTTTCCATCAATCTTTTCAAAGAAAGAAGGATGATGACAGAGACACCACTGACAATTCTTTTATGAACAAGTTACAATTGCTTGTCTATTGAAATGAGACTAGTGCAAGCCCTCCATAGAATTGAGACCAACACACAGTCCTCAAAGGCGAGGAAACCACCCATCACTGGGCTCAATGCTACAAATCTATATCCAACCTATTTTGAATAGCATTCGAACAACACACTCAGCAATTAGCATGATACATACAAACCTAAAATCCATTGCTCGTGCCCTCATGAGCAGTTATCATCCTATAAATTTGTTGAAGACAAAGATCAAATCAACACGA
This sequence comes from Taxillus chinensis, assembly GCA_023512835.1. Taxonomy (NCBI): domain Eukaryota; kingdom Viridiplantae; phylum Streptophyta; class Magnoliopsida; order Santalales; family Loranthaceae; genus Taxillus; species Taxillus chinensis. The sequence goes on along the minus strand of CM042088.1, from coordinate 52,645,200 downwards.
TTCAAGTTCAAATATGCGTGCATGCACATGTCATGACCAATAAATAATAAAAAGACACTAAGCAATAATCTTTTGATGATAACCAGAGCATTTCAACTAGTTATTATTTTATCTTACATACTAATTGATTCTCATCCATTTTTAACAGAACAGTTTCAAGCCCCCAAACTATGAAAAAGGTAAAATATGTTACCTCGAGAAGGGATCTTAATGCTTTGCTGTGTAAGAACAAAGTCGCCAGTGAAATGATCCAGTGTAAAAGCATGCGTACCAAAACCAAAGCTAGCGCAGCATATTGTGGCAGATGAATAGAGAAAATATGCAGCAGCTATAAGCCTACTTCCGCTCTGGAGTGAATTCAGCTGTGCCTTCTCCTCTGTGGGTAGATGATCCAGTTCCACAAGGCGACGGTAAACCCCAAAAATTGTTCCAGTGGGAATAGAGGCATCAATATTTCTCGAGCCATCCAGAGGATCTGTTACTACTACAAACGGGCCATCATCAACCATCCAAACAGGAGCATCATCTTCTTCGGAGGCTACAACTGCGACTTTCCCAGAACTTCTAAGACAACATAATATAATCTCATTCTGCCCAAGACGAAAACATTCCCTAATATGTTAATAATTGCAATTGGAAGGAAATCTGGTTATCATATACATCAGAGTCCAGACAATAAAGACCACAATGTATTGACAAAGAATTTGATAACACCAAAATTGACTTGCCATCTTAAAAATCCAATTACAGACTTTTTCTTTGAAACATTTAATCTGGGCTTTGAAACGCTAACTGAAGAATGATCCCTCAAATTTCAAATCTATTAAGCAAGCTACTTTATGGTCATGCGAAGATCTGATAATACAACAGGATTGGATTTTACCATTACAAAATTATGACCGTTTAGCATATTATAAAACATACGGTTTGAGGTTCCCACGTGGATATTGCAGCCAAAAGCATACATTTGAAAAAAAGAAGAAGAAGAGGCGAGATGAGTAAATTTTATGATGAGTGCATAACATCATGCATCACATAAATCTCCCATTTGACATCATTAAAAAAATCTAGATTGAAATACCCAAATTCCTAAGCAGCTAATATGTCCTATGCCCAGATGAAAAATGGAACCACGCAACAACATAGTACTTCTGTACCACTACAACTCGGTACAAAAATTACACGCACCGACACGACATCGAGAGGCTTGGGCTCATCCCTGCCCGAACCACCACCCCCGCTGCCGCCATCGGTAACAGCTCTCTGTTTCCCAAGTCTCGAGTTGAAGGGAGAGGCCACGAGAGCAGCGATTCTCTTGCACGCGTACTGCAAATGATGGAAGAGCACCACCAAGTCATCGCCCACGCCCACCCCTCCCTTGCCCATGTACTCCATCAACGTACAGACCCCGTCGCCGCCGCCGAGAGAAGTACCGATTCGCGACGAGCTGAGCACCAAGCCGCCGCCGCGGCCGAGAACATCCATTCTTCGAGGCCAAAATCTGCCCCCCTGCTGGGACGACAGGCCGTTATTAGGTGGGAATGTGCGGGAAATGTTGGGGAGACTCTGGAATTTGGGCAGAGGAGTCGATGCTTTCCACGCCGTGGTCGCCGATTGCATTATATGATTTCCTTTTGGTGGCGCGGAGGACGGAAAATGGGGAGCATCGGTGAGGGATGGTTTGGGTGGTTGTAGGAGTGGAAATCATTGTGGCCGACAGTATCGGATTATCTGCCGTACATTCTCAGCATTTGTTTAAAATATATATATATACCAATACAGATTTTAAAATAAAGGATAACAAAACAATATAGTTATTAAAAGATTGTAGGAGTGGAGAAATTAGTAAATACAAATATAAATTTAAGAGGTCTACATTTGTTTATACGATATTTTAAAAGATAGGATTGTTTTCAGAAAAAATTGAACGATTTAAATTTATATCACCCATAACTAATTTTAAATTATTATTACAAAAAACAAATGATCCATCCAACCAATGAGTTCATTAATGTTTATTTTTAAAAATAGTGCCATCCAACTAAGCATGTTAAATGGTCAGAGGACGGAGGACCGTAGGCCAGGCCGCACGGGCTGACTCATAATATAAGCCTAACTGTATTTTTTTAATTTATTTTACAATAGACCTACATGATTTTAAGCTCATAGGTTTTAAACGGACTTGTACAGATACGGGCCAGCAAGCGTATACATGCCAACCTAAAATTCTCACTCACCCTATCCAAGCAGCCCGCAATCAGGTACTCACCCTATCCTCTAGAATGAAGAGGGCAAGTGAGGTATAAAATGGACCGCTGGTCCGCAGACCAATCCGTAGTCCGTGCGGATTGGATCCCGACAGCAGCAGATTGAGTAACAGGTAGAGTTCACATGGGGATGTGTTTGGTGTAGCAGTCCAGTCCAGTGGTGACGTGGTTGTAGGGTGGCGATGGTGATGTGGTCAGCGATATATGTGGTGAGATGAAGAGAGATGATTGGATGTGGGAAGATGGAATTGTAGTGGTATCTGAATCGTATAGCCTTATTAGCAGGTTGATCTCAGTGCCTATTGCACCCCTTGGGTGGCAATTAAAGATAGTTAACTTGTCATACTCTTAATTCGAATATTGATTGACCGGAAGGTTATTGGCAATACCATTTGGACTAATAGGCAAGAAAAATAATTAAGGAAAACTTTATTTCAAATCAACATTTGTGACTTATTCATCATACCAAAATTGATATGGCGTCCCCTAAGGTCAAGTGCCCAACATTCCCAAAGATAGTTGAGATCATAGTAATACTGATACATTTCCAATACCCCAACCATTTATGCCGAGCAGATCGTTTATACGCTATTTTGTGGGTTGCAAACCATACTTGGTAACCAATAACCTTCTTTGATAGGCTTCAGGTCCATGCGTGAAACACCAAACTCAAGAACAGTATTATTGTTCATGTGCATAAGACAACTTGTAATTGTTCATACAGATGACTGAGAAGAGGGGGGATAAATCAGTCAATTCCTTTTCTCTATCGGAAGCTCCCTTTGAAAGTAATACTTAATCTTTTGACTATAATCTAAGATTGTATATCACACAAAACTTTCAATTCAACAAATATCTAGGGTTCAAACATACTTCTAACACCGGCAAATTAAAAAAATACTACATAATGTTGCCTTTAAAACACATTACCTAATTTTAACGAAAAAGTCTTTTTAAAATCTACCTTTAAATTGTTGTTAATGGGATTTTTTTGGTGATTTTGAGTACTTGATTATGTCTATCAAACAAAAGAGAAAATAACATGCAATAAAGAAAGACGACAAGGAATATCATGTATTTCGATCAATGTAACTTGTTTTATAAGTGGCGAGATCCCAACCTATACCAAGATATATAATTCGCTATAATATGATTTGAGGTTACAACCTGTTATACCAAGATAATTTAATATAATATGATTTGGGGTTACAACATGTTACAATTCAATCTCCTCCCTTTTTAATCTATTCAAATTATATGGTATATAACATTAAAGAGATAAACTTATCATTTTTAATCTTTTTCTAGCTTATTTTATTTATGTTTGATTGCAATAATCTGTTTTACTTTGTCTATGAATCATTCACTAAAAACACTCTTTCTATCTATGCGCAATATGAGTTTTTCCATATTAAATTTACTTATCGTGAACTTAACTTCTAGAATTTATGAATTATATGCAAAAACTCCTTTATGAATAACCTTATGGTAAACCTTATGCGTTATTGTAAAAAACTCCAGTTATGTATTCATATCTTCCTTTAAATACATGGCTCTTGGTTCCTCTAGTGTTTCCTTAGCCAACAAATTAGAACCATTAGCTTTTAATTTTTGGCTTAGATTACTATTTCTCTTCTTCAATGTCCCCATAGTATTATTTATTTTCATTTTAGTTACGTTAGTGAGAATATTCACAGAAATTGCTAAGTGTTAGTTAATATGGCTACTTTAAATACAAACATCAAAAATGATGATGTTTCATTTAAGCTCTTTACATTTGGAATTCTTCTCCGCATCCTCATGAGCATTTCCACATTTTGATCGCATCTCCACATCTGAATCCTTCTTTGTGTTTCAATCAAGCGTCCATATATAGATCTTTGCACTTTGATAATATTTTCACATATCTACATTCTAATCACATCTCCACATTTTGTTCCCGTCTCTGCATGCAGAGTATATCCTTGCATTATGATGTGATTCAAACTTATATAGTTGCAAACTCCTTTTACTCACAAATTATATGGGGTTGACCCCATTGGCTTTTGTTGGTCTCATTTTGGAGTCTCTACTAGTACTTATTATTAATCCTTTGATCCTTTAGGTACAAATATGAGAAAATCACATTCGTTGAAATGTCACAATATTTGACACGACTTTAGAATGTGTTATTATAATTTTGAGCCTGCTCGGTCATATAAGTTTTTTTTTTCTACCGGTGTTGCTTGTTAACTAATTATTCCATTGTGTGTTAATAACAATTACAACTTCCTAGAAAGCTGTAATTGACAATAAATAATTAACATTTAACCAGTGAATACATGTGTAAAAACATTAAAAAAGACTAAAAAATAATGTTTTTAATTAGCTTGGAGAAAACATAATGTTAAAGTAATTATTTAATATATAAAACATTAAAAAGATTATTTTAAATAGCAAAAGAAAAACATGCATAAATAGCAAAGGAAAAACATGAATCAATGCTTATGATTCAAATTGGACTTGTAAATGAGCCAACAGACAGTATGTTCGTTCGATTATATTTTATATTTATTTTATATTTAATAATAAATATTTTATAATTTAAGATGATGAGAAGTAAAAATCGTGAAAAGGTGATGAGGATAATAAAACATTTATAATTTAATAATTATATAAAGGAAAAGTTTGTTTGATCGTATACGTAATCCGTGTAGGTATAAAAAGCTTTAAAAATGCTATAAGCTCAGCATCTCAGCTATGGCTTAATTGTGAGTCTTGTTTGTAAGGAGCCTTAATCGTCTCTCTCCGCGTGTGTGTGTGTGTGTCCGGATTTGATTTTGGGTGTTTGAATCATGGCTTCGATCCATGGTTTGTCAGAAGGCGGAGAAGAAGACCTCACACCCACCGCCTCCATTTGCGGCTTCGAGTCTCTTCATCGTCTCCTTTCTTCTTCCCTCCCACCCCACGTCTTCCAGGTCTCTCTCTATAAGATCCAATGTTTATGACGATGTTGTTGTCTCGCAGTGTGTGTAATTCATAGTATGTCAAACAGCCGTCAATCTTACTTGATCTGCATGTTTCATGTATGCATATGATGTTTTCCCCCCTTCTTCTTTAGGAAGTCAGTCGCTTGCTTTATGGGATGAATTGTGGAAGATTAGTTCAGCCCATGGCTCTACCTGAACTTGCTGCGGCTCTATCCACGAAACATGGTTTCGATCTCCAGGTTGGCGTTTGAATCCTTAGCTTCATTCACGTAGCTTCTTCTCTCTCAGCTTCACGGATACATGCCTATTGCATGCGGTAGATTTGCAAAAATGGTTTGATTATGGCTTTATAATCGGATTTTGATGTAAAATATGTCGCTTGTCAAAGATCGTGCGCGCCTTATGGTAATGAGTGATTGTAACCATTTCTAATTTAGTTTGGAGAAGAAGTTGTGTTTCTGATCAAGATGGATATGGATATGAAGTTATGACAGTGTTTTATTGTGTCCTCGATTTTGGCTTCTTTTTAATGAGACTTTTGGTGGAATATGGCGTTGATCCCTTTGTTGTAGTTGAATTTCTATCCCACTCAAGACAGAGCTGCAGGATACATGCCTATTGCATGCGGTAGATTAGAAAAAGTGATTTGAGTATGACTTTTGATTTCGATGGTAAAATATGTCGCTTGTCAAAGATCGTGCGCACCTTATGGTAATGAGTGATTGTAACCATTTCTAATCTAGTTTGGAGAAGAAGTTGTGTTTCTGATCAAGATGGATATGGTTGTGAAGTTATGACTGTGTTTTACTATGTCCTCGATTTTGGCTTGTTTTTAATGAGATTTTTGGTGGAATATGGCGTTGATCCCTTTGTTGTAGTTGAATTTCTATCCCACTCAAGACAGAACTGCAGGTTTTAATTAAATTTTTGTAGTGGAGGCAGAGAGAGCAACTAGAGTTTGAGATAAATCAAACACACCTGATTTGGATAAATAGATAGGGCTTGGTTGGGACAGTTTGTTTATGGGTATTGTTGTCCACATAAAAAAATTCCTATTCCTAATGGAAGTTTATGACTGTAAATGTATTTTATTTTTATGTTTTACTTTTATTACCAGGCAGTTGAACAAGCCATGTGTTAGTTTAATGTTTCTCTTGCTTGAATTTTTATTAATTTTGCTAAACAGCTTTTTGATAAAAGTTCCCATTGCTTTGTATTTGTTTTTTTTTTTTGGGTCTTTTTTCCTGAATGTTATTATTTTAAAACCTGTACAGTCTTTCTGCTTTTCCGCTGACAAAGAGTCATTGAGAGAACCCCGAATTGTTAGGGTTGGCCTTATTCAAAACTCCATTGCTCTCCCCACTGATGCACCCTTTCTAGACCAAAAAACGTCTATCTTTGAGAAAGTGAAACCAATCATTGATGCTGCAGGTGCTTCGGGAGTCAACGTATTATGTTTACAAGTGAGTCGCCGTTCCCCTGCAGATTTCAAATTGTTCTATGGCATACTTCTCTATCAAAGTCTAAAAAATTAATTCAACAGATGTTATTATTTGAATTCAGGAGGCATGGACAATGCCATTTGCCTTTTGTACTAGGGAGAAAAGATGGTGTGAATTTGCAGAGCCTGTTGATGGGGAATCAACACAATTTCTTCAGTTTCTTTCTCAGAAATATAACATGGTTATAATAAGTCCAATTCTCGAGCGGGATGTGGATCATGGAGAAACTATTTGGAACACGTCCGTAATAATTGGAAATAATGGTAACATCATTGGCAAGCATCGAAAAGTAAGGCCATGATTAACATTTTACTCTCACGTATCTATTTTGTTTTTTAAATGAACATATCAATTTTATTAAACATGGTAACAATGAGCATTTTCAGAATCATATACCCAGAATTGGGGATTTCAACGAGAGCACATATTACATGGAAGGAAACACTGGGCATCCTGTCTTTGAAACAGCTTTTGGGAAGATTGCTGTTAATATATGTTATGGAAGGCACCATCCTTTGAATTGGTTAGCCTTTGGCCTGAATGGTGCTGAGATTGTGTTCAATCCATCTGCCACTGTTGGTGAACTGAGCGAACCGATGTGGCCTATTGAGGTTTTATTTTGCTTGATTGATTTATTTATTTATTTATTTTTAATCTTTTCAAAACGCTAACTTCACGTCTAATGGACGTTTTCATGCGGTTTTATTTTTCTTAGCAAAATACCATCCGGGGAGAACTAACAATGTTGGTTTTGTTGCAGTTGATGTAGGTAGATCTGCAATAGCCTGGGTTAGTCTCTGAGAAACTGAAATTTGATTTTTGTGATGGAAAAATTTTGTAGGCCCGTAACGCTGCTATAGCAAACAGTTACTTTGTTGGATCAATCAATCGTGTCGGAACAGAGACCTTCCCTAATCCATTCACTTCAGGAGATGGAAAGCCTCAGCATGCGGATTTTGGGCATTTCTATGGATCCAGTTATTTTGCAGCACCAGATGCCTCCTGCACGCCATCACTGTCCCGGTACAATGATGGGTTGCTGATAGCAGACATGGATCTTAATCTCTGCAGGCAGCTGAAAGACAAGTGGGGATTTCGAATGACCGCTCGGTATGAGATGTATAAGGAGATGCTTGCCCAGTATCTGGCACCAGGCTTCAAGCCCCAAGTCATCATTGATCCCTTTTTACACAAATAGCCTTCTCAAGTTTCATGTATGAGTAATGGCTAGACTTTGACGTATATATATTGAACTCCCAAGTCTGTCCCCATGTAAATGCTTTCTGTTGAGAGTCGTAAAATGAGCTGCACAATGCCAAACACCTGAACGTATTGTTTAGAAGTTGGAAACCAGCTTCTAAGAATAATAAGACACGGGCTTACCATTTTCATGAAACCGCCAGCTAGAATATATTCAGGCACGACTGAATGTATTGCTTCGAAGTTGAATTTATTCAGGCCATACACCTGAATGTATTGTTTAGAAGTTGAAAGCAGATTCAGGCATTACTGACTATGTAACTTCATCAAATATTGTTACATATAATATTAAATCTTGCTTACAATTAATTATAACCCGAAAAACATAAAAGTTGGTAACATTTGTGATTGGGGTACAAACACGTATATTTTCTCAAGTTCGTAAGAGTCCCAATCCATCCGTAAATCTTAAGAATTGAAGCCAAAATACATTGGAAAATATCATTTCTGCATCTGGGAGAAATTTTTTAGCCCTTGCCTCAATGCTCCTAGAGTCACCCCGTTACCGACCAAAACGCTAGTCGCACCCATTTTTGAGACCTAACAAAAACAATACGACAAACAAAATTTATATTCTGGCTTGTTGTGGCAGCACACGAGTGAATTCAACAGGCAAACAGATAATAAGGCGAGGACAAAGGAAACAAACAAGACTGCCAAACCAAAAAAAAAAAAAGTGGCTTCCTTCATTTTTTTCACTTTACCGCTTCGATGTTCCTATCCTCGTCATCAAAGAAGAGCATGGAACTGTATGGAACCCTGGTCCTCTGATGAATTCTCTGAAAATGCTCGGTTTTGTGTGACCAACTAGAAAAAATTTCCTGGGCAAAGGAAACAAGAGGCACTTTTTAATTTTCTATTCGAATAAAATGAGAAATTCAATAAAATGAGAAATTCACCCTAATAAGATGTGAAATATGGAACCACTCGAACAATGTCAACTCTCATTCCATCAAATATTGGTAACCAACAACCAATGATAATTAAAAGCTAAATGAAAGTTCTTATAAAGACAGAAGGCAACCCTTAATCTCTTGCTCATACGAAATACGCAACCCTTGCAGTTACCATCTATTCTTTATATAAAGAATTTTCATTATGCATAAATTTCATTTCAAGACCCTGTGGTTACTAGGTGCTAAGAGATAACAACATAGCAGACAATGCTATTTGCTACTATTAGGGAAGGGGGCAGGTTGGTCTTTTTAATTGAGAGTTAAGAGTTTTTGGTTTAAATGGGGACATAATGGGATGAATGAGGGTTATGTTGAATTAAAATCCAAATTTAATTGCAGCAGGGAGAGATGGCTGCCTCTTGAATACAACACCAACTATCTATGTTTTCATATTTCATTTATCAATAAAATTGCCCTATTGTCTTAGTTTCTATCAAATTGGAACAAGAACAAGTTCTGGGACCCATGGTAGCAAAGAAAGTCAAAACTTCGGAAGAGAAACTCAAGACAGGGGTTGGCTCCCTCAAGGCCATCATGGATGAATAATTTGATGCCACCAAACAATAGTTCTCAACTTTGGAAGCCATGCTGCAAAAACTAATGGAGTTCCAACAAAACCCTCCGATCATTCTGTTAACCAAGGGTGGGATGGTGAATGAGATCTCCAAGGGAGCATGACCCATGGCTGGTAACACAACAGAGTAAAGAGCCCGGCGTGGTTGATCCAAGCAAATCTAGAACCCACTGGAATAGAGCCAAGGGCCCTCGGTCCAAAATCGAGAGGGGCAGCAGAGGCAACTGGATCAGGGCTGGAAATTACAGCATCGAAAGGCCTGTCCCAAGAGGTTGAGAAAATACAAATTCACTATATTTCATTTGTACAATCGAGAGTTTAAATAGATGTCTTTTTGTCCTTTAGTCTTACAAGCTTTTAATGCTAGGAATAAATACAATAAACTGTTGAGATATAATACACCTAGAGACTTTATATAATTTCCTATTTAATGCTCCATAAATAGTGTGCTAATCGGACTTATTCAATGCTCCATAAATGGTGCTATGAATCTAGTTTTCACCAATGATGATATGAATCTGGTCTTCAAGACTCCCCCTCAAGTTAGTGAATATGTATTTTCCATTCCTAGCTTGGATGTAATATTCTAAAACATTTGTTTACTTAATCCTTTAGTGAGAACATCTTCTAACTGGTTATGTGTAGGCACATAAGGTGTGCATATCAAACCATTTTCCAACTTTTCTTTAATAAAATGTCCATCAATCTTAATATGTTTTGTCCAATCATGTTGTACCTGGATTGTGGCTAATGCTAATTGCATATTTGTTAAAGTTTCATGAAGCTATCTCTTTGAACCTTCATGTCATCAAGAATAATTTTGATCCAAAGGATTTCACATATACCTTGAGCTATTAATCGGAATTCTGCCTCGGCACTTGATTGGGCTACCACACCTTGCTTCTTGCTCCTCCAAGTCACTAAATTTCCATCAGGTGCATTATCTTGATGTTAACCTCCTATCAACAATTGACCCTGCATAGTCAATATCTATGTAGGCTTCGATAGTCAGTCCTCTATTTTGTTTAAAAAGAATACCTTTGCCTGGTGTACCCTTAAGGTAATGTAATATTTAATGAGCAATTTGCAAATGAACTTCCCTTGGACTATGTATAAATTGACTAATAACACCGCATACGCAATATCTGCTCGTGTGTGTGAAAGATAAATGAGTTTTCCAACCAAATGTTGGTACATTTCCCTGTTAACCATTGTTTCTTCCTCTACCAATCCAATTTTGACATTTAAATCGATTGGAGCACTAACAGGTTTACATGCTGTCTTGCCAGTTTCTTTGAGGAGATCTGTAATGTACTTCTATTGATCTCAAATACTTCAGTTTTCCCAATATTTTGATCTCAAATTCTTTAACAAGATACCGACACAAGATCTATTGTTCTCTCTAGTCATTCCCAGTTACAATAATATCATTTACATACACCAATAGTGTTGTCAAGATGAGTGTTTAATGAATAGTGTATGATCTCATTGGCTTTATTTATAACTTTAACAAACCTTCCAAATCATGCCCGTGGTGACTGTTTAAGGTCATACAAGACTCTTTTCAATTTATACACTATATCATTGGGTAGATTATTTTCATAACCAGGTAGGACTTCCATGTAGATTTTCTATTCTAGATCCTTGTATAGAAAAGCATTCTTCACATCAAACTGTTGTAAGTCTCCATTGTAGCCGGCAGCTAAGCATAGCAAAAGTCTAACTGTGTTCATCTTAGCAAATGTCTCCAAATATTCAATTTTGTAGGCCTGAGTATAACCTTTGGCAACTAACCCTGCCTTATATCATTCCATAGAACCATCTACCTTGTACTTAACAGTATATGCCCATTTACATCTCATAGGTTTCTTGCCTCTAGGTAGAGTCACCAATTCCTAGGTATTATTCTTCTCTAGTGCCTCCATTTCCACATTTATAGCTTGTTTCCATTCGTTTTTAGACAAAGCCTCGGGTACATTGGTAAGAACAGAAATGGTGTTTAAGCTAACAAGGAAAGATATCAAAGGACACAAAGTGAGATACAAGATGAAGGGGCATTTGGTACACTCCCTGATGCCTTTTCTTTTATCTTTCTTTTTTTAATAAGTAAAAAAGCATTGAATTAAAGAAAAGAAAAGGTATAAGCAAATTGGGCAGGATATAACTTTACCCAATAAGGAAAAAAACTCATACAAATACTACAATGAAACCACAATAGGCCTAATACAAAACCTAAAAATAGGGAGCTGTGGCGGAGTCCGTGGATCATCTATTTCTACATTGTCCATATGTTCGGGAGCTGTGGAATGTAATTATGGGCTTATTTGGCCTTATTTGGGTGATGTCGTCGTCCCTTTGTGGGTTGTTTAAGTGCTAGTTCGGGGGCATGGGGCGCCGTTCGATGGTGTGGAGAGTTGTCCCTCATTGTCTTCTTTGATGTATTTGGCGTGAGCAGAATGCCCGAGTGTTTAATGACAACGATCGATCTCTATCTGAGCTCATTTTTCTTTTTCTTTTGGGATTTGAGGGAATGGTTTTTTGCTTCAGGCATGTTATCTCTTTTGTCTATTTCTAATGTTCATGAGTACTCTTTTTGAGCTTGATGTTGTACGCTCTTTTAGCTCACACGGCTTGTGTGCGTTCTACTCATCTTAATAAATTTTCTTACTTATAAAAAAAATAAGTGAGAGAAAGGACCCCCCTAAGAGCCAAACCATCCGACTACCTCAGCCTAGAATTATGAGAAACCTTGACATCATAATTAATCAAAGAGACCAGCAAGCTCCCATACACCTTTTCCTGTGTTCGCGAACGACTGAGAAGACGAAGCAACAGTCTTCTGGGCTTGATGCCTAGCTTCGATATCCCACAACAAATCAGAGGTACCGAGGTCAAATCCATCATAACTCACCTATAACACCTTTCCAATGGCTTTGTGGGAGCATAACCACTCCGGCTCCGACTCTGCCTCTGCCAGACAACTGGAGACACGCTCAAGGAAACAAAACTCCCCATAGAGAGCGTCAACCAGTAACAGGCAGAACAGCCTAGCCACCAGCGGATTCTCCCTAGCCAATGCTGCATCATTATCCCAGCTCATGGAAGGATCAATGTTAAAGGATTCAAACGAGCTGCCACCAACCCCATGAGAGGCCTGAAGAGGGGAAGCAGACAAAAAAGACCAAGGACTAACAACCCACTAGCCGGAAAAAAATTCCACGGTCAAGAAGGAAGGTCGGGTAGAGAAAGCCGGGCAAGGTCCAACGAGGTAACTGGAAGGATGCTCGCAAGAGCGCTAGGAGGAAGGAGAAGGGATGACAATGAGCTCCAATCTGTAGCGAGAGATCTGAGGATGCCAGGAGAAGCTAGGCAAAGAAGAGGAAGACCGGTGCTCAGAGGCAGTGGGGTGGTAGGGACAGGAAAGGAGGGTAGCGTTGACAAGAGGGACAGCTGGTTAAAGTTATGAGCGAGTGGGGGGGGGGGGGAGCTAGGCTAGGGGGAAAAAGGAGATGAGCTCCGGTAATGGGGTGGGTTGTATTTGTGAAAATATGATGGGCTATGGTAAGTGAGGAGAGGAGAGAGATGGTGTTGGGCTTGGGCTGAATAAGCAGGCCGAGATGGATTCAGATGGGGAATTAGCAAGTGGGCTAGGGGGAGGTGGGTCCGAGAAGGTGGGATGCGGCTGGGGGAAAGCGGTTTGGGCTGGGGATTGGGGTGGGTCAAAGAGATTAAGTGATGGAGGGATAAGGGAATTAAGGTTAGGGCTAGGGGACAGATAAGGGTATAAAATGGACCACTGGTCCGCGGACCAATCCGTGATCCGTGCGGACCAGAGTGGACTGGACCATATAAATTTTGGTCCATTTCAATCGCGGGCCTAAACGGACCGGTTCGTTTAGGCTCGGTCCATGCGAACCAAATTCGTGCGTATGCGAACTGATCTGCGGACTTTTTTTTTAAATAATTTTTTAAAACTATTATATATTCTACTTAGTATATTAACACAGAACTTAAACCTATTAATTTTAAATTTAATATTTAGAAATATAAACTATTAAATATAATTTTAAAATTAAATTTTAAATTATTTTTAACAAAATTAACTTATAATAAGTTTATAAATAAATAAATAAATATGAACCGGTCCGCGTCCACATACGAACTGGACCGAATCAGAAAAATTCTGGTCCATTAAAAGTGCGGGCTTAAATGGGCTAGCCCGTTTAGGGCCGCTCCGTCACGGACCGGACCGGTCCGTTTTACACTCTTAGGGGCAGAGGTGTAGCGGCTGGACTCCCGAGGAGCAATCTGGCGTTAGGCGAGGTAACACAGCCACGAAATGCGTGATCTTCGAGGCAATTGCCAGTGGGTGCAACACCTTCGAGGTGGTTGCCTGTCATGGGAGGAGCACCTTCTAGTGACCCGCCGCCTGGGGAAGGAGGAGACGCGAAACACAGAGGAGCCACCAAGGCCAGAAAAAATTGCTGCGATTCCAGCACAAACTTGACACTAGGAGGCACCAACAGAGAGGCGGAGCCGGCTAAGGAGGTCGCCGGAGCAGGACGCCAACACTGACTAGAAGGGGCCTGGGCTGGTGCAAGACGGCCGGAAAGCAACTCCGGCAATCGGTGGTATGTAACCACTTGCAAAAAGCCATCCGACGAACCAATCCAAACGGAGGAAGGTGGTTTCGAACGCAAATCAACTTCGACACAAAAATGGGCTTCACTAAGACGTATAAGAGTAGAGGTAGACAAATCCAACGCCAATAATTTACCAAAAGATGATGCAATCGGCCGAGTAAATCACGATGAAAGAATTGTAAAGGAAGATGTGAGAGAGTGATCCAAATAGGGGTTAAGAATTCCCTATTCGTGAGATCATCTCCGGCCATTCAACAAAATATCTAGTAAGGATAAGAGAGAATGAAGCATGACGGCTTAACAAGGAGCCGAAACAAATCCGCTTCCACATCAAAGTGAATCATAAGAGTCTTCGAGTCAAGGAGGCCAACTACAAAGTCGCCAAAAAAATGTTCAATATCAAAATATTGACGGAGATTGGGCAGGGATGGCCGGCCGGAAGCAAATTTCAACATAGTCGTAAAGAAAAAATCACAAGCAGATTGAGCTATATCCTACTCATAGAAAATAATGGCCGGAATGCCAACTTTGACGCTAAAAGTAGGAGAGGAAGAGAATCGCTTGAGAGAGACCGTCTTAGTGGAGACATAATCCTGGACTGAAAAGGCATGAGAGGGTGGGTCCTTGGGGGGGGGGGGGGGGGGGGAATCCTAATGGCCGTAGTGCCTTTTCTAAGAGCAATAGGAACATCAAGATTAGAAACATCAAGGTCAGGCTTTTTTTATAGAAGATAAAGGATGAGTAAATACTTTTTTTATATGTAATAAGAAACTTTATTAAAAACAAAGTACACAAGAAGTGCACTGAGAGAGAAGTAACAAAAGAATAAAAAATAACAAACGAGCAACACCCAGCTCAAAAGGAACATCCATCAACAACATCCACAATACAAGAAAAACATGAACCCGAGGCAGAGAGCCACCCAAGAAGAGAACGCAAGACACAGGCTTTAAGCTCCACCATGCAAAGCACATGATTATCAAACAGCTTAGCATTCTGCTCGCGCCAAAGACACCACAAGATACAATGAGGAATAACACGCCAAAGTGGCGACCGGCGACCCACACAACCAGCCCAGCAAAAAAATAAATCAACCACACCTCGAGGCATCACCCAAGGAAGGATGAGTAAATACTTTTACCTCATTTGCAAGGCTCAGATCAGAGTCTTGATGATGCCTAAAGTTAAGGATATCCTCCACCCTTGAAAAAACTTTGCCAAATCGTCCATTATCAAGAGCAAGCTGGGTAATTGGGTGTTTGGGTTCTGAGTATGGAGAAGGAGTAGGGTTAGTTGAAGGCTTCGGTTCAGGTTCAGGAGGTGAAAGAGATGGTTGTTTGAGGAGCATATCATCACTCTCATCTTCTTTTACCTCTCTAGAAGTCTCCCCTTAAAGATGAGAAGTGATGAAACATGACGCTTCCTCGGCACTTATAACCTTTTTGTGTTGAAGAATAACCCACAAAGACACATTTTGAATCAAATTTGCCTCAAGTGGGACTATGATTTTAGGGTCAAAGTCTATGCTAGAGATTTAAGTTAGGATAGAATGTGGAAAGAGCTTTAATCGAACTTTGCAGTCCTAAGACCTTGGAAGGTAATCTATTAATAAGATGAGTGGCTGTAAGGACAGCTTCCCCCACAAGGCTTGTGAAAGATTTTTTTCTGAAAGATAAGAGCTCGAGTACATTCAAAAAGGTGACTATTTTTTGTTTCAGCAATGCCATTTTATTGAGTGTAAACACAAGAAGATTCATGAATACTACCCTTCTTCTAGAAGTATGGAGTAAGAGTTTGATTGAAATAATCTCGCATATTATCATATCTGAATCCCTGGATATTAACCCCAAATTAATTTTTAATCATGGAAAAGAATATTTGAAGGACAATAGTAGCGTCTGATTTGTGTTTGAGGAGGAATAGCCAGGTAACCCGTGTACAATCATCAATAAAAGAAATGAACCACCTTTAGAATTGCATAATAAAATGATCAAACTCAGGGTTGAGTCTAACTAAGAAGTTATAGACTCGATCTTGCTCAATAAAATCTTTTAGAATTGCTGCATCTTCAGGACACTTGGTCTTCATTACTCAATAGTGATCAAGCTCTTGCCACAAAGGTTTTAACTGATTGGCATACTTAATGACAAATTTATCTCCTTGTTTGACTGCCACAATTTTTTCTTTGACCTCATAAATCTGAGCAGCATCCTTAGCTTTGGAATACGTCTATTGAATCACATCTCAAACATCTTTTATCGTAGCCAAGAACATGCACGTATGACTTATCTCGGGAATCATAGAGCTCCATAAGCATGTCATGAGTCATGACTATGGAATATTCTTCATCTCAAGCATCAAATTTGGGATCTCCAGCCTTGGGGCCAATGCCGGTAAGATGACTAATCTTCCCCTTGCCTTTCAGAATGGTCTGAATGAGTTGGGACCATTTGAGATGATTCTTCCCATTCAGTCCATATGCCGACTGAATGTTCTGAAGTTCCATGGGTCAAGGATTCCTTCCCATCTCTTCAGCAGTAATTGAGGATATGGCTAAAGTTTCTGTATTGTTTGACATAATAATTTCCTGACAATAAAGGCTGAAAAACACAACAATGAAGGTTGATTAGAAAGTTAACGGCGATAAAGGCCGTAAAGAAAAGATTAGGTTTTCTTATAGCAATTTGGCTCTGATACTATGTGCGAAAATATGAATTTACTGTATTTCATTTGTACAATCGAGAGTTTAAATAGACCTGTCTTTGTCCTTTGGTCTTACAAGCTTTTAATGCTAGGAATAAATATAACAAATTGTCTAGATACAATACACCTAGAAACTAAATACAATTTCATATTCAATGTCCATAAATGGTGCTATGAATTTGGTTTTTACTAATGATGCTATAAATCTGGTCTTCAATAGCGTCCACCTGGTAGAAGCCTTGGGAGTCCAAAGCCTCATGGGGTGGAGGAGATGATGATTTGGATTTCAGACTTGAGGTGGTCGAGCTTCTTTGGGGAACGCAATGGCCCTTGAAAAGCCCAACAAGGCCCCCTAGTGGCCTCATTTGCTGGAGGACCCAAATCCAAGGAAATTAGAGTCATGGCTTAAGAGGAATGGTAGTGGGCACTAGACAAACATCACTGTTTGGACACACGCTGAGGCCGAGGGAGGGCCGCCACAGAGCTACAATGTTGACTTGGAGGGAGCACGGGCCTAGGCAAAGGAGAAGAGAAAATACATTAGGATGAAGGAGGTAGCGTTGGGTAGGAGGGTGGGGCCCATTATAATGTTGGGCTTTGAAAGCATGGAGCTAAGGTGGGAATGGATTATGGGCTGTTGATTTTGGAAACTGAGAGAGAAAAGGAGATTTGGACAATAGCAAGCCCCTATAGCACTGAATTAGCCTAGACAACCACAATTGCAACTTTAGGTTCAAAAATTAAAACACTCATGTTTAAAGGGGATGTGTACGGATGGCTGTATCAGGCAAAGCGATATTTCGTCCTTAATGGTCTCTCAAATAGGAAAAGAATGAAGACAACTGGTGTTTGCTTGGAGGGAAAGATGTTGGCGTGGTTCCAATGGCACGAACTGTAAAAAACCGTTTAAAGACATGAGGTGAGTTCAAAGATCAGCTCGTAGAAGAGCTTAGAGCCATTCAAGCAGGGGGCATACATAAGCAATTTGTGCTCTAACCTAGGATCGAACGGTAATGGAGTATAGAAAGAAGTTTGAACTATTATTGAGACACCGAAGGGATTTCCAAAGTAGTATTGGAAGGCACCTTTATGAAAGAAATGATGTCAGATATACGAGAAGCTCTCCATTTGCTACGCCAACAAGAAATCAGGGGAAATGGAATTGAACTGGCACAGATAGTTAGTTGAGGATAAAAATGCAAAAGTGGGGCCATAGGAATAATCTAGTGGAGTCTCATATTGTCTCAACCTAACACCAGGGGGACAGAACCAAGGGGGGCAGGAGCTGTCTTTAACAGCATTATCAGTGCCATTAATGCTGAATTGGGAGACAAATTGTGACAGATAATGGGTTGGCAAAGGTTCGGGTGGCACTTTGTGGGGTGATATTTGTTATCCAGGTAATAATTTGGAGGGACTGCAGTTATTATACCAAGGATGTTTTGTGTTGCCAAAAATGCCGCCCCACATGCTAAAATTATTGCAAGAATTTCATGGGAATGTGATTGGGAGACACTATGGAGCTCTTAAGACTTACTAGCGTTGGGCAATGGAGTTGAATTGCATGGGAATGAGGAAGGATCTGTAGGACATCGTAGCCAAATGTGATGTGTCAGCGTCACAAATACATGTCCTTAGCCCCTAGAGGATTGTTGTAACCATTAGCACTACACAGCCAACTGAGCCAAGCTTGGGAAGAGATGATAGGGATGGCAACGAGACAGGTAGAACCAAATAGTAGGTGACCCAAATCCATCTTAGGTGCGTTCGAGTTGGAGCAAGGCGCGACTAATGAATGCGGAGGGTAGGCAAGAGGCTCTTTTAAGCTAAAATTGTTTTTTTAAAGGTTGGGACAGCAATACCAGTGATCACTCCGTTATCTCTTTAAGGCATGACGGACCGGGAAAAAGCTACCCATATTGGGATGGGATGAGCCAGGATTGCCATTCCTAGGAGGTGACATTAGATTTCATTGAGGGATGGTTGCGATCGAATGGGTTTACAATTATTGTTATG
This sequence comes from Taxillus chinensis, assembly GCA_023512835.1. NCBI lineage: Eukaryota > Viridiplantae > Streptophyta > Magnoliopsida > Santalales > Loranthaceae > Taxillus > Taxillus chinensis. Next base: position 52,626,310 of record CM042088.1, on the reverse strand, counting down.
ATGGCATACCGATAAAGTATGTGTATTTCATACCCTTACATCACCTATATACGACAGTTACCATTGCAGCAACCTTTGTGCGCAAGGTGGTACAACTACATGGGATTTTGGAGTCTATTGTGACAAACCAAGATAACGTCTTTCTCAACCATTTATGGAGAGAGTTGTTCAAGCTAGAAGGCAAGGTGTTAAAAAGGAGCACAATATATCATCCAGACAAACAAACAAATTGAGGTTGTCAATCACAACTTAGAGACGTATATGCACTATTTTGTATCAGATGTGCCCAAGCAATGGCCCCGTTGGCTGAGTATTGATAAAATACATCATATCATACTGCCTCACGGACTCCTTTTAAGATACTGTATGGGTAGGACCCCCAACATCTTATACATTATGGGCAATTGAAGACATCGGTGACACTGGTAGATGAGTACTTTGCAAATAAAGATCAAATCTTGGAGGAGTTGAAGAGACACCTATCACAAGCTTAGTAGACTGTGAAGAAGTAGACAGATGGGCATAGGAGGGATGTCTAGTTTACAATGGAGAACCGAGTGTTCTTGAAGCTACGACCATACCAGCAACAAACTGTGGTGTATTGGAGGAATGAGAAGTTGTCCCCTCGCTATTTTGGGCCATATGAGATTATTGAATGAATTGGCAAAATGGCTTATCATTTGCAGTTGCCACTTTCCTTCACAATTCACCTAGTGTTTCATGTGTCTTGGTTACGATGCAATTGCCTATTGGCGACTATCCAACCTCGTAATTGCTTCCATCTATGATGAGCAACAACATGGAGATTGTATTGGAGCTTGCTACTCTGGAAGGTATGTGCCCAATTTTGACAGGATTGCGGAGCATGAAAAAGGTGATGATTCGATGGAAGGATTTGCCTGAATATTTTTTTTTTATATGTAAGAAAATTTTATTATTAGAAGCAAATCACATACAAAAAATGCGCGAGAATGCGAAATTATAAAAGCCTCAGGAGAGCGCATAAGTCAAAACATCTCGAGATATACAAGCTTTAGGGGGAACTCACCACACCACACATCATGCCAAAAACCGATCGAAGCCCTACTCCCCAACTCGAACATCACATACCGAGACAAAAAATCCCACCTCTTACAGATGAATTTTCACAACCCCGTGCCATGAGAACCGCGAGGCATCAATGAGATCCATCTCCACTCTCGACCCCATACTTTACGGCAATAACCTCCCGCCACAGCGCCCCCCGCTCCACTCCAAAACGTCATAGCCATTTGCCCAGGAGAGCAATGTTAAATCAATACAAATTCTTAATGGCCAAACCGCTAGAAGAAAGAAGACGACACACCGTCTCCCACTAACTAAAGAAATCCTGGGCACATCAACCACGAAGCCCCAAAGGAAATGCCGCTGGATCCGTGCCAGATGTGAAGCTACAGTCGCGGGAAAAGGAAATAGGGACAAAAAGTAGATCGGCAAGATGGAAAGGGTGCTCCGAATCAAAGTGAGCCGACCCCATTTTGAGAGGTAAATGTGCTTCCAGCCGGCCAAATGCCGCTCCATTTGCTTGATAACTGGCTCCCGAATAGTAGAGTGCTTAAAGGACGCCCCCAAGGGCATCCCCAAATACAAAAGGGGGAGCTGAGCAGTTTGACACCCTAAGATAGCACCCAGAACCCCCAAAGAAGGCACCTCGCCAACAAGAACCATCATAGATTTACTGAGGTTAATCTGCAGGCCAAAAGCAGCCTCAAACCATACAAGTATGGACCACAAATGGAAAAGATGGCCCTTATCTGCCTCACACAACACAAGAGTGTCATTGAAAAAAATGAGATGAGAAACGACAAGTGAGCCTATACCCGGACAACCAACCGAAAAGCCAGAAAGGAGACCAATCAAAAAAGCCTTGCCCACCATGCAACTAAAACCCTCTATAACAAGAACAAACAACATGAGCGACAAAGGGTCTCCCGGTCGAAGGCCCCAAGAACTCGAGAAGAAACCACAAGGGTGGCCATTAACAAGGACTGGAAAACGAGCAGTGGAGATACAAAAGTAGATCTACTGCTGCCATCTGGCCGAGAAGCCACAACGCTAAAGAACATAGAGAAACCCTCAATGTACATGATCATAAGCCTTCTCCAAGTCAAGCTTACACAACACCCTCAGAAAACCAGCCTTGATGAGACTATCAAGGCACTCACTCGCAACGAGAACCGGATCGAAGATCTGCCGACCAAGCACAAAGGCACTCTGCGCGGGAGAGATCAGCTCCCCCAAAACAGACTTCAACCGATTAGCGAGGACCTTAGCGATGATTTTGCACATGCTCCCCACCAAACTGATAGGCCGAAAATCTTTCAAGGCCTCCTCCCCCGGCTACTACGGGAGGAGAGCCACAAAAGTCGCATTAAGGCTCCGCTCAAATCAGCAATGCTCCTGAAACTCCGCACATACACCCATAAGGATTTGCCTGATTATAAAGCCACTTGAAAACCGTTTGATGTGATTCAAGAGCAGTTTCCTTCGCTCCACCTTTTGGACAAGGTATGTTATTAGGAGGGGAGTAATGTTAGACCAAAGCTCATGCAAACTTATGTTAGACGCAGAACAAGGGAGTAGGTTAGCCTTTTTAATTGGGTATTAAGGGTTTTTGGTTTAAATAGAACAGAAGAGGATGATTCAAGGTTATGTTGAGTTTGGATACAGTTAGTTATAGTTTAATTGTAGTGGGAAGGGATACCCCTTGAATAGAAGACCAACTATCTGAGTTTCCATATTTTATTTATCAATAATATTATCCTATTGTCTAGTTCTATCAGTTACCTGGGTAATTTCTGAGTTCCCACTACATATACTTCTTTTGGAGCATATACAAAAACCATAATCAAACAGAATTACAAAAATCATGAAGGCATGCATGTTGTGTATAAGCTAATGGAGTTCTTATTAGATATGCATAGGATAAAAACAAAAATTTTGTGACCATTTTTATTTTGGTGCCCAATATAACATGAAACATCAGATACACATCTAAATCAATATTAGTTAGCAAGGAGCATTAGAATTAGTAAGTTGTTTACCTGGGCTACAAACATGGATTTGATATCCAATTTCTCAAGAAATGTTTTGGCTATATCTGGAGTTGGTGACCTGGAAGCAATAGCAACATCAATCCCCTTGTCCTTCAAAGCATACAGTATACCTTTCGCATGTGGATACAAAGATGGCATTTCCCGTTTGGAGCGACATTCACTGTCATTTGTTCACTAGACAGACATTAATACCAATAGAAGGTATTTTAAAATCTCAAGAGAAACCTCAAGCGTTGTGATTATAGTATGGAAAGTTGAAACCACATAACATCAGCAAAGAAATTAGAGTGCTACCATTATGTTGTGACTAAAGTACAGAAATTCAAACAGAACAAAATCAAAAAAAGGGTACTGTGGGCTAAAACTGTGGGTCATGATGTATATTGGGTCAGATACACCCCAGGGACTCCACGGCTGGCAGGGAAAGTTGATGAATGAACCTCAATTCAACAAAAGGATTTCATGGTAAAACCTTGAAGCAGCAACTTGGGCAGCCTAAGACGTAGCTTTTGACAAGAATGATAGGTATTTTGGGAATATCACTTATACTATATATATATATATATATATATATATATGGAAAATGAAACAACACCCCTGTGTGCAATTGACTGATGTGGCATCAACCACATCAGCCCTTGGTGCACTAGGGATGCAACCCCGGTGAGCCATAGCATTTCTCTCTATTTCTCTCTATATATAGAAAACCTCAAACTCTCAAGTATTAAGAGGGAATGTTTTGGAATGCAACAGTAGTTTTCTATTCTTATAAAATTGGGTTAAACAGGGCTAAAGCAAAAGCAAACATAGAGTATAATACTTCTTCAATCCAAAGTTACTCACACCCTTTCTTCTGCGTAGATCAGCAAAAACAATAAAAAATAAAAAATAAAAGCAGTTGTTTGCAATTTAGAAAATTGCATATCTAAGTCACATTTCCAGTCAGGGCGTGTATTAGGTTTGATCCCCAGGCGTGTTCATGCCATGCCACAACAACCCAGAGGGCCATAAGTATGAATTATGGCCCATAATTCATATTTCTCGCATGAACGGAATACAAAATACATAAATACGTAATGGTTTCAAAATATCTCAAAATTTATATGCCTTGGAATCAAACCCCGAAGCAAATGAAATCCTCCATTTCTTAAAATTCCGCACAATATTTTTTTTCCTTCTTCATTTTTATTTATCTTCTTTCTATTCTCTTATATTAATCTGTGTCTCGGAGCAATCAACCATAGAGGAAAAGGAAACTGTTAACCGAAATTCATAACAATTTCATAAAATAAGCAAAAGACAGTTACATACAGCATCCAATGATGTTCATAACAGCAAAATCAAGGGGAAAATCTCTGGAAAAACCCTAATGTGTGTGTGTGGAGAGAGAGAGAGAGATACCAATAAAAAGGCCAGAGAGTGTAATCGAGATCGAAGACGACCAATCGAGGCAACACTTGGACGAGTCCCAACATCTGCAACGCGTCTTCCTTAACCTTCTCGTCCCCCATCTCTCTCTAGCTGTGTCGCTCCCTACGAATGTACGTCGATCGTCTCGTGACTACAAGCGTTCCAAGTTAAAACTACAACCGCTGGACAGACTCACTCTCTCTCTCTCTCTCTTGTTTGGTTTTTTTTTTCCTATAGAAAATACTTTGTTATTTATTTTTATTTTTTGAAAACGTTGTTTTTACATGTATCCCCTGCGCGACCCGCTTCCCCAAAAGTGTGGAATATAAACATTAAGATCATAGAATTAAAATATGCAAGAGCAAAGGGGTTATTACGAAATAAATATAACAAATAATTCAAACTACATCAAATCTTCAAACAAGAAATCAATTCATGCCACCAGTCAAGTATAAAATGATCATCATCATCCTCTACAACCTAAAGAGCATATTAAACTCATCATACCAGAATGAAAACCAGACAAAGGCCTTTTGAATTGCACCTTTTCATTTTAAACTCTTCTTCAATGTCTACTTTATTCTCTCTTAGGATTGTATATTTATATCCCTTCATTTTTTAAGTCTAATCCCCCCAAAAGATCTAAACAATACATTTTATAGTCAATCATGTCGAATCAGGACAACTATGAGTTGACCTCAATCAAATGGCAATGTGCATTAACCAACTATCACTTCAACTAGCATGCCATGTCGACTAAAATAACAATGGCAACAAAAAATCCAGTGAATACTCCATATATTGACCTAATGTTGACTGACAACAACCAAAAAAGCTTGCATTGACCACGTAAAACCATGTCGACTAACCCATTTTGATTAGGAGTGCTCACTGCCTCTTCTACTTCTCCACAATATAATAACCTCGTTAAATTTGTTTTAATTGTTCATATTAGAATTTTATTTAACTATAATAAAATATTATAACAATTACTATAATATTGTACAGCTAAATGAAGCTATAATATAAATCGTTAAAAATATATTTAACAGTTGATGAATTATATTATATAATACTTTAGGGTATTGCGATATGAATTACTATAATTATTTTTATTTTATAATTGTAATGCCTCATGTCAACTGGAGAAGAGAACAAATTGTGACTCTTATGAGGCATAGATATCTTTTCCTCTCGTTTTAGGGGGCCGTTCATCAAGACGAAACTAGGTTATATGCTTGCCCTGAATGTAAAATTGTACAATAGAGGGTCATGGGCTGTATTGACCTGTATTTGAGGTTTTGGGAGATGTCCATGTGATGGAATGCATCTCGATGGATGTGAATATCAGTACGATAACGTAGGCATCGGATAAAGAATTTTGACAGTGAATGGGCCCATTTTGGAGTCAGAGCCCCGAAAGAATAATTTTGGGATTTGTTGTGGTGTGGTCGGGTGACTTTGTGTTCGGGGGTATCCTGTGAGGATGCAAATATCTGCATAGGTATGTATTTGTCAAATTGAGCATTTTGATAGTAATTGGGCTCGATTTGGAGTCAGAGCTTGTGAGAGTTATTTTAATATTTTAATAAATTAAATGAGAAAAAGTATAAATAGAGAAAAATAGGAGATGAACCCTAATTTGTTAATGTGAGTATGTGTTATTCCTTTATAAAGAGAGAAAATAAAATGGAGAAATTAGACAATTGAACAATTCAGACTCAAATCGACCGTAATTGAGATAGAGATTCGTTCTTCTCACTCATATATCGTTGATTATGTTTGCTATAGTAGCTAAAACATGGAAATTGACCCCAGAATCATGGAATTTAATGTATGAACCCTAAGTATGGAAATTCATATTTTTGTTGTTTTAATGCTTCTAGAGTAGAGAAATTGAGGTTAAGACATGGTATGGAATGTTTGGGTATGAGTTTTTGTGATTTAGGGGCTTAAATATTTAGATTTTGGCCAAAAATGGTGAATTCTCGAGTTGTGCAGTGACGTGGTCGAATGAAAGGGGTTTGGTCAACTGAACTGGATATTTTGATCGACTATTGTTCGTCCCTGTAAGCCTAGAGGGGGGTGAATAGACTTTTATCAAAACTCTTTTTTAACTCTAGTGCAATACTAATGCTGGTTAAGAGAAAAGATCAATGCGAAAGATAACTAGATAGTGAAAGTATTTTGTTTTATTATCTAAATGATAATTACAACAAAATAGAACAGATTAAAGCTTGTAAAACTTTTCAATCTACTGAACAAACTCTCTAACACTCTGTTTACAAGTCACTCACACACTAGCCAATATCTCTGTTTTAGCTCTTGTACATGTACGCATGTATATATCTTCTATTACACTTAGCGCACTTAACATCAACAACACTAAAATATACAAGGTCTAATATATATAGCCATCCGTTGGGAACATCCTTGAAACTTGTTCTTTCGAGCAACGTGCAACATTGATTGTTCATCGATAACTTCTCTGCCTTGATTGTTACGGATGTGGAGCTCAAGATCTTGGGTTTGTAAAACATAAGTGTCTTTGTGAGTACCCAAGTGCAGTTAAAGTTGTGACCACATATCCGTATGATCCACATGTAAGATGCTTTAGGTTATCAATGAGTTTGTCTTACATCGGAACGCAGCGAGCTGACTACTTTGAGTGCGAAGATATAAGTTGAAGTAGCATCTTCTTAATCCGTCGTAAAGTTCCTTACTCCATGTTAATGAAGCTCGGATCCTTACTCCGTATCATTGGTTGCTTACTCCGTATTAGTTTGGTACTAGAATCCTTATTCCGTGTCAGCGCTTCCTTACTCTATATGAACGAGAAGTTCGGATAGCTTACTTTGTATCAGCGCTTCCTTACTCCGCATGAGTTCCTTACTCCACATGAGTTTCTTACTCTGCATGAGTTGAAAGGACCGGATGGCTTACTCCGTATCAACACATCCTTACTCCGCATGAGTAAATGGTCGGATTCCTTACTCCACATCTCATTTCCTTACTTTGTGCGAATAAAGGACTTGGGTCCTTATTCCGCACAAGTCATTTCTTACTCCGTATGTATGAAAGACTCGGATTTCTTAGCCTTTTATTCTGTGATAACTGTCTATTACTCCGTGCTAGTTGTTTGACTAGGATTCTTACTCCGCATCTATTTGACTTAGTCCGTTTAAAGTGTTAGATGCAGATTCCTTAGTCCATAGCTTTAAGTGATTAGTCCGCACGAATGATCCTTATTTTGTATGAAGTGTAGACTTGGTTATTTACCAAGTGTTTGACGGCACTCACTCTTGTCCGGATCAGGATTATGTATCCTGTCCTTAGCTTTGCTCTCACGAGTAAAGGTCCGAATTAAGATTATATCTTCTGCAACAACTTAAGATAAAACATGCAATGTCTCAAATCAAATTACATAGGGTTTTATCCACATTATCCAAAATTTAGGTTTGATCCAACAACTATTGACTAGTTTGGCCAATCAAAATTTTGATTGACTATTTGATCGAATAATTTAATCGACCAAAGTGGTTTATTATACCAAGGTGATCGAGTAAACTAGAGTGATCGAGTGAGATGTGGTCAATTGAATTTGGGCCGACCAAAGCCTATTTTGAACCGTTTTTTCGTGTTTTCTTCGAGGTTTGATCCTTAGGCTTTGCAGACAGTTTAGTGGGAGAAATTGAGGGTTGTAAGCCTATTAGTTGAGGGGACTTGAGAAGTTTAGTGTATCGTATTATGTTATATATAAGTTTGGAATGTGCATGAGAGTTTTTGAGATATCATGTTATAATGTGTTTTTGAGTATTTCATATGATACCATGATTTAAGTTGTGTGTCGCATGTGATGCTGTTATTTGTGAGCATGAGATGCCTTGCCATAACGTGAGGCATGAGATGCCATTGTGCTGTTTGTAAAGCATGAGATGTCATTGTGATGTTTGTAAGCATGAGATGCCATTGTGATATGTGTAAACATGAGATGCCATTTTGATTTTTAAGCATGATATGTTATGCTAAATGAATCTTGGCATGAACTGTTGTTGTGTGTGCGACATTGGGTCTATAGTATTGGAATATTGATGGCGCCTGAGAGACATGACTTGTAATGGAGACCTAAGAGGCTAAATAATGATGAATATTATTGCATGATGATAACTGCTAATGTGATTGTTTGGGTTAAGTGTGACATGACACGAACACATGCCTACACTGTACATATGGATAAAGCATGAGTTGGGATGGGTCAGGGAGATATGATCTCTACTAAGTTGTGGCTGCTCACCCCTCTTGTTGTGTTTGTCTTTGTTTGTTTTAGTTGCTTTTAAGAGCTAGGAGGTTCACCGAAGGTAAAGATCTTGTGTGTATTTGTTTGTTTCGTTGGATTGGAAACCTATCATGTAACCCTGTAGGGAGAAGAATATGTATGGATGTGTGTTTATATTGTTGATTGAAATGAGATTTTTGTATATTTGTGTGATATGGATTAGGGACGACACCCGTACTGAGGTCGCTTTCTCGGTGTTATTACCAACTCATTGTTCCATTTGGGTGTGGGGATAAGAATTTACTAACCAGTTTATGCGGGTCAAAAAATGCAGGGTGTGACATTGGCCACCCATAGGCAAAGCAAACAATATCTGTACAATGAGTATTGAGGCTAGGCCATCACAATAATAATTCTTCTAGATCCTTTCCAACCTTTAAAGCATTGACATTGATTTCATCAAGACGATGTTAAAATTTGATGAAAAAAAAAATCACTTTTCATAAATTTAAAGGATTTCTATATAATTTTCACATCAGATTCATCAAAAAAATCACTTTTTCATAAAATTCACTGACATCTTTGCCCCATCTCTCATACACTCGGCATTGACCCACCTCTCCAGAGTCCATCTTTTTGTGACACAAAGGCTCATAGGATGAAAGGAGTGAACGCAAAAATTTGATGACGTTATAGGAGCTCGACAAAATTAGTGAGAATTAGAAAAATATTATTTGTTAAAGTTTTAGATTTAACGTTTGATAATACCAATGCATTGTTTTTTATTTACATTCATTAACTTTTGTATTTTGATGATATAAATGCAGTGCTCTTAGGGCAAGTTTCAAGAACTTCATCTTAGAGCATCTCTAGCTCATCTAAAATATCATTTTTTTTTAAATTTAGAGAAAATCTCAACTTTTTGATAAAAACTACACTATATCATGTATTGTAAATTGTAAAATTTAAAGATTAAAAATAGAAGCTGAAGAGGAAATTTTAATTTATTATTTAAATATTTTTTTATTATATTTAATAAAATAAGTATACTTTTAATTGGTTATAATAAATGAAAGAGATAAAAAAATAATAAATATAAAATTATAATTATAATTTAAAAGAATAAATAAAAAAATAAAAAAACATGTTAATAAATAAAGGATCTGATAAGAATATTATTATTTTTAAAAGTAGAATTAATTTTAAAAATAGTATATCCAATAAATATAAAATTATTTATATGTAATGAAATTACATCCGAACCCACACTTTTTTAAAAACAGATTATATTCGTCATTTGCCTTCAATGCAAAACCAAACTGACACAGCAAATATTTTATATTACAAAATTTAATTTTACATTGCAGAACTTGAATTTAATGCAAACCTGCCATCGGCGAGGGGAGAGAGAGAGAGAGTGGGACCGTGGGAGAAAATGGCGTCGACAAGCGGCGGCAGAGCGGAGGCGGAGCGGTGGCTGGGCATCGCCGAGAAGCTTCTTGCGAATAGGGATCTGCACGGCAGCCGGACCTTCGTGATCCGGGCCCTAGAGTCCGACCCGAGACTGGAAGGTTCCGATCGGATCCTCGCCGTCCTAGACACCCTCCTTGCCGCTGCCGACCGGATCAACGACCACCGCGACTGGTACGCCGTCCTCGGACTCACCCACCGGGACCACGATACCCCGGCCATATCCGCCCAGTACGCGCACCTCGCCTCCCTCCTCAACCCCGCCGCTAACTCCCTCCCCTTCGCCGATCAAGCCTTCAAGCTCGCCTCTGACGCCTTCTCCGTCCTGTCCGACCCGGCCAAGCGATCAGTCTACGATCGCGAGCTGAGAAACTTCGGCGGGTCGAATCACAATTCCAGACGACCGGCTCCTGCTCCCCAGTCACCGCCGCAGTCGGTGAGGAAGAGTCCAAGATTCAACAAGGCCAGCAACGCACCCATACCGAGTTCGGCTGAGTCGGCTGAGTCAGCTGAGCCGAACGCGCCGACGAGTTTCTGGACCGCCTGTCCGTACTGCTTCACCCTGTTCGAGTACCCTGTGGTTTATGAAGAATGCTCAATGCGTTGTCAGAACTGCCGCAGGGCTTTCCAGGCGGTGTCAGTGATTTCGCCTCCAGAGACAGGGAAAGATTCGTATTTTTGCTGTTGGGGTCTTTTCCCGTTGGGGTTTAGTTCTCAGACCGCTCAGAAAGGGAATGGGGTGCCAAATTGGTCTCCATTTTCACCCATTTTTGCCTGTCCCTCACCGGCGGGTAAGGAAAGGCCTAATGTCCCAAATGTCGTCCCCAGTGTTCAAATCCCGGAGGCAACTAGAAAGGATAAAAAAACAAAGAATGTTAACGTTTTTGCTGCTGCTGCTGATAGAAGAATGACTAGGGGCAGGGATCTTACGGACGGGGAGGAGGAAGATGATGTTTTCCTGGGTGTTTCAGACCTGAGTGAGGATTCAGATGATGACGACTGGAATAATAATAGGGGTAGAAGGAAGAGGAGAGGTAAGAATGCAAAGGGGAAGGTTTCGGGTAGTAGAAATGTCAGGGGAAGGAAAGGAAATAATCAGAGTGGTGCAGTGGAGGATGAGAGGAGTGGTGGCAAAACTCCTGGAGTTGGGATTGGGATGCAAGAATGTGGGGTGTCAGCTGATGTGTCGAAGCTGGACAAGGGTAAGAAGACAGTGGCGAGTAACTCGAAGAGGCATACAGGGAAGGCTGCATGGGATTTGGGAAAGTTGGACTTGAATGTGGAGTTTAGCAATGAGGTTGAAGAGCCAGCAGGCCCAGCACTGGAAACGAGTGGGGAAAATGGCCTGGTGGGGCGGAATGGGGAGGAAGATGGCATTGAAGGGATTGGTTTTTTTGAGGGGCTCGATGAGTTTTTTAGCAACCTGCCCATACTTAAAACTGCTGAATGAAGTAAGACTGTTCTGCAATGTTGTTGTAGCATTAGCAATTAATGTCTCCAATCTTTTAATGTGAAACAATTACCTAGTTTTGTTAATGGTTTTTTAAGTTTTCACATAGTTTCTCATGTATAACTGTATAAGCCGTGATAAATGTCCTTAAGTTGCTGTTATTCTCTTTATTGGTTTTCTGGTTTGGAAGAAATGGATTATTAATTGTCCTGCATGGTTCAGTACTCTGAATCTCTGATCATGTGTTGAAGCTTTAACTAAACAGTAAACACTGTCTCTATGCTCAGTCGTCTGGTGTGATCTATTTTTCCTGTGGTGTTTTGTTTTTATGAGTACCTTCATGCCTAAGATGCTTTCGATATTTTGGAGTTATGTTTGCGTTGTTTTTGTGCTCTGTATTTCATTTTAGTAACCTTATGTTAATGGTGATTGCTGCTTGTAAGGCCAGCTAAAACCATAAAAGCTTAGCATGGAACATTCAGAATGTTAGTTAGGTATATCCTCTTTGTGTTTTGTCATTGTTTTTAATATATTTTAGGACTTTGTTATCTCCATTGTTTATGACAATGCAGTGAATGCACAAAGTTAAACTGGATTTGAATTTGGACTTTACCTTTTATGTTGCTTATGTTTTTTTATTGTTATCAGTTTCATGGTTTCTTTTGATAATGACTGTCCATTTAGGAAAAAGCAGATGTAATGAGTTTAAATGGGAATTAGTTTTCCATTGCTCATTATTTTTCTTAGATTTTGCCAACAATGCCTTCATGAATGTTTTGACGCGTTCTTAAATCTGTCTGACCTGGCGAAGAATTTTAGCAACTACTTCGGGTTGAGTCCCCATGTTGACCAAGTCCAGCTCCCTAGCCACTGCCACCACCAGTGAGGAAGATCTCAAGAGGCAGGGTTAATAATAACATAGTGGATGAGACAATTGATGTTTAGTTGATTGCCTGACCATGTATCCATTGTATTTCAACCTACCAAACTAACCTGCAGCATCGGCACGCAACTGCGGCCGATGTGGTGGAATGGTTGCATATATCATGTTTGTATAAGGAATACACTTGCAGCTGCCAAGGTGTCACAGGAGGTGATAGTGCCACTATTATCGATTATTAGGGTAGGGAAGGATGAACTATAAATTAGTTATTGGGAATTTTTTTCATTAGGGTTTAGTTTTGATAGCTGCTAAGAAAGGAAATGGAAGTCAAATTAAGCTCCAATTGTTGGATTCTCATTTTGTTTGGGGTTGGACCTATATATGTTGTCTCTTTTTCATACATGATTTTGTAGGTCAATAAAGGAGCAGTGACATTCAACATGAGGTGCGCAAAATTAAGTACTTCTATATTGTCCTAAGTGTCCCAAAACAAATTCCAAATTATAAATGAAGAAATATGTAAGCCAACACACTTGATTGCATTTGATTTTGTGAAAAGATCAAATATGACTAAAACGATTTCAATCTATGCAAAGTTAAATGTTAGGTCATCATTTTCAAATTCACTCATTTTGTTGATCACATCCATATATATATATATATATATATATATATATATATATATATATATATATATGTATTTTTGTATGTTGGTGTTACCTTATTAAAAAAAAATCAGTTGCAGCTAGTGTAGAGCGGGCCATGGTCGGAGACAACGATTCTCACCAATGTCAGTCTTCTTTGGCTCCTTAAGAGTATTGGTATTAGATTAATCAAATGCCTTTTTAAATTGTGCATAGGTGACATAATATTAATCACATATGAATATAAAATTTCCTTAAAATATGCATTTTAGTTAAAAAATTTAGTAAATTATGCATTTTACTCTATTGGTTTTTTAATAAGGACACTTTATATTCATGTGGTTAATGTTGTGTCACTTATGCACAAATTAGAAAAATATTTGATTAATCCAATATCAGTGCTTTAAGGTGTCCTCAAATCAGGATTTTTATCCACCTTGAATTCCATCCCAATATAACCTGTTACATAATAAGTCATATAATATCAAATTAAATAAAGTCGTGATTTCATAGGGATTAAAATTAATTTTGAATTGTATAAGCTTTCCTCTTATATTTTCTAATTTTACATATTTAAATAATTTTTGACTTATATATATATATATATATATACACACACACACACACACATCATAATAGATTCCTTTAATTACCCACTATATCTTTAAAATAATATTTTATAATATTTTTCATTTAATAATAATATTTTTTATAATTTAATATGAAATTAAAGTAAATGTTATAAGAAACGTAAAAAAAAAGAGATAAGAGAAATTTTTTATACATAATTTAATAGTTATATGGAGTAAATAATATATTTTTAATATAAGGGAAATATTACACAATCACTACAGAGAAAGTTAAATATATGACTTCTCCTGTAGAGACAATTTTATAATTTTATAATTTTTTTTCCTAAATAAAGAAAAACAGACTTTTATAGTAAATATGCTACTAGTACTCTAATGGTTGACGCAAACGTACACTTTGGGAAAGAGAAAGAGACACCAACAATAGAGCATATCTATGCTTCGGATCACATTCTATCTAGTATTAGGTATGAGTTTTATGAGGTTTCATATGGTTTGAGGGTTGATGTGTTGTTTCCAGACGAGAAATAGGTAAAAACGATGATGAATAGTAATCTTAGCAAATTGTGAGGTTGAAGACTCAAGGGAGTCTCAAGACAATGAATATTTGATGGAATCAACTCTGAAATTAGAGGTTTCAAATGTGTTATTTCAAATGTGTTGTTTGAATGCGTGGTTCGAATGTGTGTTTCAAATGTGTGTTTTGAATCTGTTGTTTGAATGTGCAGTCTCGAAGAAAGAGTTCTGAAGTACAGTTTCGAAGGACAATGTATTTTACATTGTAAACCTTAAGTTACAATGTAAATAAGGAAATACTTCCCTTTTGGATTCAAAGAAAAATACTAGAAAATCAAATTCTCACTCCTTCAAAAGCTGTGAAAAATGAGAATTAACACTCAAATTCTCACTCCTTCAAATTCTCACTAGGATCCTGTTGAGGATCGTGGACAAACTATCCTGTGCGGATAAGCTGGGTCCTGATATTTGTTTCAAAGCAGAGTCCTTATGTTTGTTTGCAAATTGAGTCCTAATGATTTTGCTCACTACATGGTACACAAGTACACTGAGCATGTAAAATAGATTTATATGTTTTGCAAAGTAGGATGATATGGAGTTATGAGGTCATCTACTGAGCTTATAGCTTACCCCTACTTTGTTATTTATCCTTTTCAGGTGTGACCCGAAACTAATGGAAGACTTTTTTCTAAGAGGACGTGCCCACTATTCTGATGTATGATACAATACTGTATTCTGTATTGATTATGTATTGTATTTCGGATATGAGTCCATGTACAATTGTATTTGCATACTGTTTGTGTGACTGTTTGACATATTATATGCATGATGACGTATGTGAAAGTACAAGATTGCCCTTGATATATGACTGAACAGATTTGCATGATTAAGACAGTACCCACGGTGTAGTCTTTATCGGTACTTGTCCCAACCCCTTGACCCTTCAGGTGCGGGCAAGGGGAAGTCATGTTTATGGTTTCGGATTCTTTGGAATTCAGGGGCGTGAATAGAAATTAGACTATGAAGGTGATTGGGGCTTAAGTGTAGGCCAAAGAAAACAATACAAATTTGGTATGAATTATACAAAATGTTAATTTCATATCCTCTTTGTGGTTTGTTATTTTTTTAAAATAATGTTTCGACGACAATATGTTATCCTTATTCTCTATGATGAAGTACAAAGTTAAATATGGAATTTTAAATTATGCCTTGAGGATAAACTTCAAAATTTTCCATAATTGTTGTATTACTTCCATAGTGGATATGTTTCTTTGTATGTAGTTTATGCTTTGTAGTTGCTATTAATTTCATGGTTCTACTTTGATAGTGGTTGGCCACTTTGGGTTAAGTGGATGCAGCAAACACATTTAAATGGTAAGCCTCCATGCATGTAGCCTTATATGTGTGTGGTAAGTGGACATAATAAACACATTTAAAAGGTAAGCCTCCATTCATGTAACCCTATAAGTGGATACAACAAATACATTTGAATGGCAAGCTTTCATGCATATAACCCTATATGTTTGTGTATTCTTGTGTTAAGCCTCTGCCTATAAAATAATCGGATTTATAGTATATTTGGATCTTTCATTGATGTTATGAATATTTACATTATAAACATTTATATATTAGTGTATATAAATTAAACTCGGTGTATTATGAACTTTTTTCTACTATTATGTCATTAAAAGTAGAATATAAATAAGATTAAATGGTAATTGAGCACTTAGTGCAAAAGTTAAATGAATAACAAAAAAAAAGTAAAAAATAATATTGTTTTTCAAGAAGGTAATACTTCAATTTTTTTTCAAAGCATTTCATAACATTGGATTTAAAAAAAAACACTAATATCGATTGTTGAAACACTAATTTATATTATTAATCTTGTGGTATAAGCATTAATGGCGTACTTTTTAAATGACTTGCTCATTCCTTTTCTACCACTTATTATGTATTGGCATTACTCTTGATATTTTAGGCCACTTACAAGGATGAAGTGTATGTTATAATGTTTATTCGGTAAATCTTCCTCAGGCTCCTTCGATTGGTGCTCGCTTTCTCTAAATTGTATCAATTTTTCTGTGTAATGTGTTTCGATAGTATATTAACTATTGCATAGATGCAGTACAAAACAATTACATTTTGGAAAGACATTCATCAAGTGCGATGAACAAAGAGATAAATGGCCAGTGACATTTGCTTATTATTTCACAAAGTCTTTTCCTGGAAAGCTTAGGGGACTGGCTAAAAAAAATTTAATAGACAAAAGGATATTATGTTCTCACTCATTAGCATAGTTTGGGCTTTATTATAATGGTTTTGTCCTAACTGCTTTCCTCACATTGGTTTCTTATAATTTACCATTCGTGTGTGTATGTGTGTGTTGGGGGGAGGGAGAGGTTTCATTGTAAAACCCGCGAATTTTAATAATAGTTACTATGATTATACCTTATAAATAAATAAATAAGAGAAAACAGTTAACTAGCCAATAAAATAGTAACTAGCCGTTAAGAAGAAATAGCTATTGAAATAGTTCCATGAGATAAATATCAAATGAATGGTGTGATGAAGTTTATATAAAGGAAGAGGATTATACGTATAGAAAGTAAAGAGAATATAAGATCTAGCCATAGGGCAAACATACAACCCGAAACGGCTAATATATGAGACAAAAATTATGTTAAATAGTATTGATTAATTATTTTAAATAGATTAATTTATGAATATATACTGATTTAGTAAAAATACATCATCTATTTAAATTTAGCATGTCAAAGAAAAATAGTAAAAACATTTTTATTTAATACTCCATAATAATAGTTATGCTTAGAAAGGATAGATTAGCGTAGTTCTGAAAATCATCTTTAAAAATTTATAACTTTATTTTTGTAGCTCCAAACGACTTGATATTTTTATTACATATTTCAAACTTCGTTAGATATCTTTGGTTAAAATTTCAGACTCATTGGATCAGCTCATTAAGAGAAACAATTTAAACAGTGCACAAAGGTCTAGTAGCACGCCTAGAATTTCTAGTCTCACTTCAAAACCTAATAACTTTTAATATACAATTCCAATAGACTTGAAATTGGTCTCAAAATGTAGATAATCAAGTTAGGATTACATCCCAATTGGCCTTATTTAATTTAATGGAGAATATAGAAAGTTATAGTCAAAATAGTAGGCTATGCACTCATGTGACTTTTGTGACCAAAAGAACCTTCAAAGTCAAACAAATCCAAAAAAATTCAAAAATGGGGGAAACAAAGGGGCCACGTGGTAGATAATAATGAGATAAGAATCAAATGATTTGAAAAGGAGAAAATTAGGGAAGAAAATAAGGTATTAAAGACAAAAGTTTTACCTACCACACCTACCACCTACCACCACTCTTGCCCTATATAAGGAGTGTTTTGCCTCCCCTCTTATTGCACAAGTCCATCAAGCCATACCACGAAATTTCCCTCTAAAAACACTCCCTTAAGCCCCTTAACACTCCAAATACTCTATTCAAACCCTCTTTTGTTTTCGGTACTTACCAAGCGTCGAAGTTCTGCGAAAAGGTAATACTCAAGATTTTGAAATTTTGAAGTTACTTATTATTTATTGTGTAAATCTATATGGTTGGTTTTACCACCTCATATATACTATATTCATGGTTGATTTTACCACCTTATATATATTATTTACATGGTTGGTTTTACTACCTCTTATAGATTATTTACATGGTTGGTTTTACCACCTCACATAGGTTATTAATAAGGTTGGTTATACCACCTCATATGTATTTATTACTATGCGGTTGGCATTGTCACCTATAGATATATACATACATAATTATTTTAGTTATGGTATTCGTCACGTTTCTCCATATTTGTTTTGTTCCTTGCTCTGGTGGAGATATTTATTTGTTATGATGATATTTGGTTGGATGGTATTTTATGGTGATATAATGTTACATAATTTTGTTGTGACTTATATACTAGTATGTGACATATTGTGATTGAGGTTGTTGCTTTCCGAGGACGAAAAGTCTTAAGGTGGGGAAGATGTAATATCCCGTATCAAAAAATAACATAAGATAGCCGTAATTGGAGATGAGGGTATCATTTTGTGGTAGTAATTATGAATATAGTTGTTTTGACTGCAATTTGGGTCCAATTTGGGGCCTGGATGACCTAGGGGCATTATTATAATTTTCAGTGGCAAGTTAAAGGGTTAATTGGTCAATTTGATTATTTGGAGATTTAAAAATATTAATATTTAATAGAAATACGAATTTTCATTAATAAGGGCTTTTTGGTATTTAAAATTGATTTAAGATAGGAATTCTAGTATATTAGGAAATCTAGTCTAATTAGGTTTCTTAATCAGCAAGAAGTCTAAGCTAAATTAGACTCCTACTCACCTCTATAAATAGGGAGGCTGGCCAGGGAGTGTTGGCTGTTGTTTCTATGCGTATTGAGAGCCCTAGCTGTCCTTGGAGCAAAGGAGAGAGAAAAAGGTCATGGCTTGAAGCTTCCGGGCGTTTTAACAAGTGAAGTCTGTTGTACCGTGTTAGAGGTTGGTGTTTCTATCCTTCTCAAACTCTCATATAGTCCTATAACATCTGGGGTTAGTTTAGTTTTGGGGGTTAAACTTAGAATGCATGATTTTGCATGTAACTAAGATAGGGAGCCTAAATAAAGATATTTGATGTTTAAAGCCGATGTTGAAGAGCTATAAATCATTTTAGGGTGGATTCTTCGTATGTTAGAACTGTATGAACAGTATTGGTCGGGTGAACAGTAAAGTGATCGGGTGAAGCTAATTTTTATATCGATAAAATATTCGAGGTATTTAAATGAACTTTCCCTTCTGGTTTGGTGAATTTCGAGGTAGTCGGGTGAACAGTAATTGGTCAGGTGAAGCTACTTTTTATACGGCTAGAATATTTGCGGTATTTCGATAAACTTTCCCTTCTAGTCGGGTGAATTTTAAGGTGGTTTGGTGAACAAAAATGTGGTCGGGTGAACAGTAACTTGGTCGGATGATTTTTTTGATATTTTTCTTGGATAGCCAGTTAAAACCCTTCGAAACGGTGGGTATTAATAGCGAATCAGAGTTCTGTAGAATTAGTTATGAGTTTTCGAAGTTGGGACAGAATCTGCACTGTTTTATTAGCATGTTTGGTTTCTTTTAATATGTTAATGAGAATCTAAGCTTGAAACCTTTAGAGTGAAACCCTAATGAATGTTTGAATATTGTGGTGTGCCTTTCATTGCTATATTGGTATGCATATATTTATTTATATGCTGAAAACATATTCGTAATGATTATACACTGGTATGATTTTACTGCGGATGTTATGTATTGTTGATGTGTGTTCTTGTTATATAGTGTACTATATTTGTTATGATGGGGTCCGGTAAAGGACAATGGTCCGGTAAAGGATAGAGGCCCAATTAAGGGAAACAAGGGTACGATGGATCCAGTCAAGGACATCGGTGCGGTAAAGCACAATTTGCACGGTGAAGTGTGTGATTGAATTGTTATGAATAATGATGTTATATGTGATGTGTTTGTTGAATACTACACTCGCACATTTACACTTTGCATATAGAATTTGTTAGTTAAACTGACTAGAAAGTGTAGAGGGATAGGCACCTACTGAGCTATGAAGCTCACACCTATGTTGTTAAATCTCTTGCAGGTACTGGAGGGAGATTGGAGGAGCACTAATAGTCAAGTGGACCATGATTTTGATGTGATGCTTATGTCATTATAGGACTTATGATTATTGTGTTATTTGTTTGGATTGTAATTTCCCGAACATGGGTTTGTGGACATTGTAAGACAGTATAATTATTTTATAGTTTGCTTGTTTTAAAGTATTTTGTTTAATTGATATCATTGAGGAAGTACTATCATACCCCTGTTGTGTGACAGTACAGGGGAGCGTGAGACAGTGCCCGCTTTGTAGCCTCTATTAGGTGCTAGTCACCAATCCCTTGACCTTTCGGGTGTAGGCATGGGGTAGTCACGTGCTCAATCTCGGGCTTTCGGAATTGGGGGCGTGACAGTATTAGAATGGAAAGACAAAAATATTAATTTAATGTTTTAATTTTCAAGGTTTAGGACGTGGAGAACGACAAGCGGATCATTAGGGTTTTCTTTTCTTTTCCTTTCCTTTTTCTATGTCCTTATTGCTTTATATTACTCACCTTTTATTAACCTCCCCTTTATTAATTATTCGTAAGGGACAATAGTCTCTTTGACTTCTCTCTACTATTCTGTTTTATTAATTGAGGCAGATGACCTTTTTGAAAATCGAAATCATTATTGATAACTTTATGGTTTTTATTTAACTATGCTTCATGAAATTCTATGATTTGTTTTATGAAATGAATTGATCTTGTTATGATCTCTCTTATGTTGGACAAAGTAAATTTGTGATGGGTGGTTTCAAAAAGACCCCCAATGCATTGAGTAAAGAACATCACTGGCGAGTGTTAATCCAGCTAATAATATGTTATGTTATGATATGGTATCTGGGTAGTTAACCTGGATTATGATGTTATGATACGATGTCCAAACATAATCTTCCATGTTATAATTCCCTTGTGAAATGTTGTTCACGTATAATGTGCAAATGTTATGAAATTTTTATGGTATTTCTTATGTTCGATATTTTTATGATTTTCCTTGCCTACTTATGTTTACCCTTACTGGGCTATTTGAGCTCACCCTTTTTATGATTTCTTTTCCAACCCCATGTAATTAAAGGAAATGGAGAAACTAAGATAAGGAGTTGAGAAGTGCTTGAAAATAAAGTTGTGTGAAATTTTAAAGATTTATAAGTTTGATTACTCATGTTCTTATTATGTAATAATGGGTTAAGGACACTTAGTCTTTAAACCTCTAAACCTTAAAGATCTTGATTGAAATTTGTAATAATGAATGGTTTGTTGGATGAAATAAGTAATAGTTTGAAATTGACATAAAATTTGTATATTTAATTTCCGCTAACGCAACCGGTTTGGAAGTCCCGAATTTGAGGGTGTTACATTCATGGTATTCAGTTATGCTTCAAGAAAAATAGGCTTAATAAAAATCTCTTAGCTTCTAATATTAAGTAAATAAAGTAAATGTGGAAGGAATAGTACTCTTTTTGTCTAACTAGTTGAGTCTTTTACTTTTTGCCATCAATTGCTAGCCTGACAAAATAATAGTTAGTTTGGTCGAAGGAAAGAGAACAGTTTACTACCATGGAGTTAAAAATTGCATTTGGAGTTTTTTTCCTTTATTTTTATTAATTACTTTGAGTGGATTCATTGATACCCACACATATGCCTATTTCATCATCTGACTAGGGAGAGTGGTATTACGCCTCCTCGAGTCACATTTTAGGCAACTGGTTGGAGTAAAGGCACAAAAACTGATGCCATCACTATAGATGTTGTAAAAAATGTCTTACTTGTACAATGAATATATATATATTAGGTAATAACCTTTTGTCTTATAATGAATAAATGCCTTGAAACTATACGTAATAAGTATAAGAAAAAAAATACATCTTGAGAAAACCAAAGGATACTCTACTATCTTCATTCTAGGAATCCAAAAAGTTAATTTGAACGTTTGATTGTTCAATTAATGTCATCAGTTATAGTCATTGGATTGCTCCATTAATTCATTACAATTAATGTCGTCGGTTACATTCTAGGAAACTGGCATGCTTCGTTCTCATCCTCAGTCGATGTGGGACTTACGAAGTTCTCAGACTCTACATTTCCCACCAGGCGTTGATACATTCTCTTATTTATCATAGCACCTTCCTTAACCAGTTCAATTTTAATATTTGGATCTATTAGAGGACTTACTGATTTGTATGCTATTTAACCAGTTTCTTTGAGAAGATCTCCTATGTACTTCTGTTGTGATATGGAATACCTTGTTGAGAGTGAGCCACTTCAATCCCAATAAAGTACTTTAGCCTTCATAGCCTCTTAATCTCAAATTCCTTAGCTAGACATTGGCTCAAAACCTGCTGTTCCTTTTAATCATTCCCTATTATTATTATATCATTTACATACACTAAGAAGGTTGTAACTTCCCCTAAAGATGAGTGTTTATTATCCTATTAGCTTTGTTTATTACCTATGGCCCACATAGCTCTTGTAAATTTCCCAAATCAAGCCAGCGGTAACTGTTTAAGGTTATACAAGGCCTTTTCTTTAAGCTTACACACATTATTGGTGGCCAAACTACCTCCGTAATCATGTGGCACCTTCCTATAGATTTCCTCATTTCATCTTTATGTAAAAAGACATTCTTTACATCAAATTGCTGCAAAGTCATAGTTGGCTGCTAGACATAACAAGAGTCTAACTGTATTCATCTTGGCAATTGAAGTAAAAGTTTTCAGGTAATTAATTCTACATGTCTGAGTATAACTATTGTCTACTAACATGACTTTGTATCTTTCTATAGACCTATTTACTTTATATTTTGCAGTATAAATCCAAAGATAATGCTATATGCTCCTAGTACCACAGATATAGTCACTGAATTCCCAACTTGTGGCACAAATTGGCTCAACTTTGGGTGGGTACTAAGTACTTACAAAATTGTGGAGTGCCATATACCAAGTAAAAAGTGTATTAGCAACCCAATATGAAAGAACATGGTAATTAAATCAAAAGTTTAGATAACACAACATTGTTGTGGTGGCTCCTAATGAGGATATATGCTGGGAAGTAAAGGTGAAACTTTAAACTACTAAATTGTCCAAACCGGTCCAAACCGACTTGTCAAAATTGAATAAAATTGATTTGGTTTAGTTTAAAACTGAATAATATATCAATTATTATTATCACTTCAAAATCACGGTTTAAACTGAATCAAACTGAATAATATTGTCATTTACTTATTTTCTATTTTTATTTTATGTTTTGGGACTTATTTATTTAAGATTATTTGTTAACACTTCATGTGTTGTATTTGTGAATTATATTACCTAATTTTGAGACTTTTATAATTATAAATTTGATATATATTAATATTAATGTGCTCACATATTATTTTTTTATATCATTTCAGCTTGTAAGAACTCGAACCCCTTGTTTGGTATGGTATAGAAAATAGGTAAAAACATTTTAGGTGGAAAAGGTATAGAAAAAAAAGATGTGGAAAGAAAATAGGTGGATTTTTTTTCTGCCGAGTTGTTTGGTAAGAAGAAAAAACATATAGAAAATTTATTAAAAAAATATTTTAGTTTTTTAAAACTTATTAAATAGCAATAAACTTATTAAATATAATCACTAATTCCAATAAATGTATAACTGTATCACACTCGTCATTAACGTAGGGTAGGATTAACACTACAACGGTACGCTCGCCTTTGTGGGATGGGAAACGATCACACCACCACCACCACTACTGAATCGCTGCTGCAGGCGAGGGAGGCGAAAGAGACGCTGAGATCGGAGGTGTTGGACTGTCGGACGGTGACATCGACGCCGTTGACGGGGCAGAGGTCAATGGACAAGAGAAAGTGGAAGCAGGTGTTGATCCACTGATACGGCGCTGCCTGGCAGCCCAGATAGGGATGCGACACTATCGCTAACAACGAAGAAGGAGGAAGAACCGCTGACAACTTAGATGGTGATGACCCAGATGAAGAACGTGAGGGTATGTTTTGAAGATGAAGTTATTGTTTAGGGCATGTTTGGTTGGGGTGTTTTCTGTTTTCGTTTTCAAAATGTAATAGCAGTTTTCAGGTACAAAAAATTAAAAATTGAAAACAACAAAAGCTTGTTTTCATTTTTTATGTCCTAAAGAATGAAAACAACATTTTATTGTTTTCGGTTTTATGTCTTTTATACTCGAAAACAATTATCACATTTTGAAAACGAAAACAGAAAAAGTGAAACAAACATGCCCTTATTTTCCATGAAAAATTTCGCCAATTTGGTGGTCATAAAAAGATAGTCGTTAAACATTACTTGTTTTGTCGGTTTTTCTTGTTTATTGTGTCTTTTCCACATTTACCAAACAGTAGAAAATAAAATTTAAACCTCTTTTCCATATGCATTTTGTTTTCCATAAGCTTTCCACACGTACCAAACAGAGGAGAAAATTAATGAACTAAACTGACTCAAACCGATCTACACTGACAATTTTTCAAACCGTTGACCCAAATCGCATCAACCCAAACAGAATCAGTTCGGTCTAGTTTGCTTTGCTCTAAACAATAGGTTTAATTTGGTTTGATTTTGTCCAAATACAAAAATATAAATTTTGTTTAAGAAATGACTCAAATAGATCCAAACCACCGAATTAATTTTATTCTTGGGAAGAGGAAAGCTATACTACAGGAGACATCAATTTTGATATAGTAGATTAGGTTTATGGCATCGATTATTTATTTCCCTAGGAAATGAAAGAGATTTTGTTTAGGCTAACTTTAGCATGTTAGGTAATTTTCAAAATTCATATATCTAGTCATACCAAAAGTATTATATGACATGTGATACTTAATCCGTTGGATTTATTTTTAATAATCCATATTATTTTTTTTATTTTACTACAATAATTATTATAATATTTCATTGTACAAGAATACAAATCTAATATAAACTATTAAAAATAAATATTATAAATGTTACAGCCCATGCAATACTTCCCATATTGAATGACATATTAATCACTTCTCTTGAGGTGGATAAATCTTACTTTAGTTTTATTACATGTACGGTGATTCCAAATCTAGGAGTCCCAACGGTACGCCTGTCCTCTCGAAACGAACAAACCTACAATCAGTCCCTATGGAAGTTAGCGAATTCCCATAGTACTTGCACTTGTTTTCAGATCTGATCAACTCTGATCACACTATCCGTTGATTAGACTAACAATCAAACCTCTTTTCACCACCATGTCTTGCTAGTTGCCACAAACAGCCAGGTGTATGGAATGGATGTGCGGTGCACCAATCTCTAGTAACATGAATAATGAAAAAAATGATCATGGATCACACGTCATCTGTGATTCAAACTAATTGTAAATTACTATTTTTATAATGCAACTTTTGTGATAATAGTTTTTATCACAAGTAACATTGTGATAATAGTTTTTCAATAATTTAAAAACAAAGAGTTGCGCCCAAATTCAATAATTTAACATCTTCCAACCCTTGCGTATACAAACAAGTATTGAAAAAATTATTTGGAAATCTACTCCCAATTCCAAAAAATGATAGAATTCTAACAGTATTTGCATGCAAAATAATAATAATAATAAGAAAGCTTTCTATTGACTAATTTATTAATAATAAATAATAAATAATAAGAAATCTAAGTAATAATAACTAGATTCGAAAATAAAATGTTGTGTATTGTGTGTGTGTGTGTGTGTGTGTGTGTGGCACATAAGTACCCTCAAAGTCTCAGGTATTGATTGGAGCCACCAGCCCACACGGTTGGCTTGTTGCGGTGTTTTTATGATTGGAATGGGAAACCAAGTCAGCGGTTGATTCCTTGTTTTTGTGTTTTTGTGTATTTATTTACGGGACATAGGAATCTCCGTCATTCTTGGAGACTTGTTCTTCTCGATCCAACCGCATGCAAATTTAGTACTGTACTATAATATGTTACCCGCGTTGTCCTATAATGCCTGCACCTGCCGATCCTAAATCGTTATCGCTCTTCTCTGCTCTCGGAGGTCTCTCCCATGGCAGCACTTCAATTCCCATCTTACTCCGTCCAATCCCCCTCCACCGTCCCTGTAATCTCTCTCTCTCTCTCTCATGTGTATGCATTGTATTTGTTATTCATATCGTGTTGCTGTGCAGATCAATGGTATGAAGACGAACTTGGGTGAGCCCAGTCAGATCCATTTCAATTTGTTGATTTCTTTCAAGTAATGGCCCTTCATGCACTGAGTCTTAAATTTTTATTTATTTATTTATTTTTGAATTATCTTCTGATTTGAAATTACCCATTTAGAAAAATTCCAGTGTTGAATTCTTCTAATTTACCTACCCAAATTAATAAAATCTTTTGATTTAATATTATTCACGGCGTGCTTATTTGGGAATTGGGATGGACATTAAGTGTGTGTGTGTGTGTGTGTGTGTTTGAGATTTCTTATTGTGCTTGAGCATCCTGTCTGGTATCCAATCGATATCCAATTGCGACTTATTCAGCTCTACATAAGATACTTCGTCAGTCTAAGCAAATATGAGTTGGGTTTGCCTGGTTCAATTCATCCCAGAGTGGATTTGTCTAAAAGTTTTTTTTTTTGGGTTGTTACTTTCAGCAGTTTCTTAAGAAAAAATTATTATTATTATTATCCTATTCTCTGTTACCTGTGGAAGAATATGCAGGCATGCCTTTCATAATTATATGAGTAATAGCAAATAGATTCCCCATTGTCATGCTAAGAATAGCTAGTGCCAGTGCCGGTGTTTGTTAGAGGAACCGATGTATTCCATATGGTAGAGAAAATTTGGTTTTAGACCAAGGTATGAGTTTGTATACTCATCATTAAGAAGAGTTATAAAGAATATGCCAAAAGCTGTATTTCCTGTGCCTTTAAAGATAGAATTTTGAAATTGATGTAGATTTTCATTTCCTTCAGAGAATATTAAAATATTTCCCAGGATAAGGTTAGAAATTAATGTTTACAGATGACTAATGACCTTAGTTAAAATCTTAACTTTTTAATTGATAAAAACAAAGGAGAAGGAGCAGGAAAAAACAAGCAAACAACCGAGCTCATGATTATGAGGCTTGGGCTGCAACGCCTAGAGGTTACATCGACATCAGATGCCACTTTTCTCCGGTAACCAATCCGAGAGTTAAAAGGAACAAACCAACCAAAAAAAACTTATTATGATGAGTCTCGGGCTGCAATGCTTGGATCTTACATTGACATCTAAAAATTAGAGATCTTCAACATCAGAAACAAACTATACTTCTCTAAGGAAGTCTGAGAACCAACAAAGACAACTTTTCTTCAGAGGCCAGTACACACTCATCGATTATCATTAAACAGCTTGTTATTTTTTTGCTTGGAAACTCTAAAGACTGGCATGTTTGCAAAAATATACCAGGAAGGGGCCAACTAATCAAAAGCTCTTGCTTTTAGGAATCTTAACCTTAAATTAATAACTTAGCTTGAAACTGCATGTTTTTCAAAATATATCCATTTTGTTTGTTTTATGAATTTTTTTTTGGAATGTTTGTCATAATGAGTGATTCCTGTCCCACCAATCTATGGAACTCTACTTGTCCCATCCTTTGGTTCTAATTTGATTGTTTGCTGATTCATTTATAGGAATATGTTGCTTTTAAGAATACAGTCTCGCAAGCAACATTCCGAATTGTCTTCAAGAGATAAGAGAGTGATTGCCTATTATTTACATATTAAATTGGGAGCTGCATATTTTGTCGGAACAAATTATAACTTCACATTAACATCTGCAGACAGAAGCCATCTTTGAGATTAAAGGCTTTGGGGCATCATCAGATGATGACTGAGGAGCTTACAGAAAAATCAGAGATTGCATCAGCAACTGGAAATGGATGTGATCTGTTCAATGAGATGAAACATCGGTTCCTGAGTTTCAAAAAGCAGAAGTACTTGTAAGATGAAATAAACTATGGCTAGTTCAATCTATTTAACTTTTAGAAATTTTCTTACAATAAAGGATAATGTATGAACAGGGAAAACTTGGAACACTTTCAGAATCTTGCTAAGGCTCAAGCTCCAAAGGTTGTATTTTATTTCTGATCTTGCCTGTTCTTCGAATGATTTTCTTATTTTCTATGTTTTGGGGTATGGCCTTCCAATCCCTTCACATGCAACCTGCCCAAAGCGGAGATGAACACTTGTTCCCCTTTTGGGATTTAGCCATCGGCCTGAATGTCACAATTTTTTGCTCTTATTATTTATGATAAATAATTGATTATATTTTATGAAATCCGTTTTGGTTTTTGCCTTAAATGTTGGAGAAGGAAAAATTATGTTTACTGATAGTTCCAAGAACAGTTTATGGTGATTGCCTGTGCAGACTCTAGGGTTTGTCCATCCATCGTCCTGGGATTTCAACCAGGTGAGGCCTTCGTCATCCGGAATGTGGCAAATTTGGTGCCCCCATTTGAGGTATTATCCATAACATTTTAATGCTTTGGATAAGTAATAGTTGACACCATAAAAATCCTAAAGCTTTTAAAGTCAATGGTCAAATTTATTTCTGTTTTTGTTTATGGTGCAGAATGGACCCTCAGAAACAAATGCTGCCCTAGAGTTTGCTGTGAATTCTCTTGAAGTAAGTACCTGTGCCTATAAATCTAGTAGGCTACTATTCTTCTAACAAATTACTGAATAATTTTTGCACAAATTAAGTGTCAATGGATACATTCTGCTCATTAGTTTTATAAAGTCTTATATTTTATTTAGTTTTTTAAAAAATAGTGATTCAGTCCTGCTGAGTGGAATTTGACCGACTGTTCACTTTTTGAATATGAGAGAACCAGCCGGGAAACATTTTGCTATTGATCCCTGCAAGGCTGCAGCCCGCAGCTGCTGGTTTGGTGGGTTATGACTGTTGATTATCCTGATCTTTAGCCCTTTGCTTGGCAATACCTGGAAAAGGAGTGGAAAGAAAATATATGGAAAAGAGGTTGAAAGAAAAAAATATAGAAAAAACAAAATGTGGAAAAAAAGAGTGATGGGTAAGAGTAGAAAAAGGTGAAAAGAAAACTTTATGATATGTTTTGTCAATTTTATTCCTAGTTTTTAAAAATAAATTTTAAATTAATAAGAATATTTTTGACAAAAGTTGACACTTCATTTTTCATATGTTTTCACACCATTTTGGGTGTGAAAACATTGCACAACTTCCCATGCTATTTTTTTCCTTTTTCATGAGGTTTCTATGTCTCTCAAGCAATGGAAAATAAATTTTTCATACATTTTTCTTACTTCAAACCTTTTTCCATATCTACCAAGTAAAGCCTAGAGCAATTAATTATGTATTCTTTCTTCTGCAGGTTGAAAATATACTAGTTGTTGGTCACAGTTGCTGCGGTGGCATCAGAGCTCTTATGAGTATGCAGGAAGTTAAATCAGACTCAAGGTTAAGTGAAAACATCAAGTTTTCTTAGTTTTTCAGTTTATGATTATTATAATATTGTTCTTTGAAAAATGTGTAATATGTTTATTAAGCTAAGCTTTACTTTGCAGTAGCTTTATCGGAAGCTGGGTCGTTGTTGGGAAGAATGCAAGGTTAAAGACCAAAACGTCTGTTTCTAGGCTTAGTTTTGACCTGCAGTGTAAACACTGTGAGAAGGTGCTCTTCTTTTCATGAGCCTATAGTTATTATGTTCCATAAGAAAATCTAGTGAGGAATTAGTACTTGTTTAGGCTGAAACGCTCCTTATTTTTATAAACACTAAGCCTTATTAAAAATTAAGTGTATGTCCTGTCTTTGTGAAACTGGCTATTTGTATATTTGATTAGGAGATGGACAACACCTTGCCTGTATATATTTATCTTCTATTAGAAATACCGTTCGAATTGAGCCTGGTGGGATTTTTTTACAGGAGTCGGTTAACCATTCACTGCTAAATCTGCTTACATACCCTTGGATAGAAGAGAGGGTGAAGAGAGGTGTACTATCTGTCCATGGTGGTTACTATGATTTTGTTGACTGTACATTCCAGAAGTGGACACTTGATCACAAGAGAAGTGATTTGAAAGATGGAGATGGTGTATATGCTATAAAAGACAAATCACTTTGGTCCTAAAGTTTTCCTTACACTTTCTCTCCATAATTATACGTAGTCATTTTGAAATTATGTTGTATATTTCAGGTTTGCAAACCTTGTGAAGCTATATGTGCCTACAAATAAAAGGGAAAAGTCTTGTGGCATCAAATTATAATGTTATAAGACAATTACGTTGGTCTTTAAGAGATTTCTAGTTTCTGATATTCCAATTTATATCTATTCTGGTTTTCGGTTAGCTGCTTTGTTATTCTTTTGTGCTGAGTCCTGCAAAAACAAAAAATGATCATATGTTTTTGCAGAGAATATTTGTATCACATGGATGGACCCAGTTTTTCGGATTTAGAAAATAAAATTTGAATCGTACTACATGAATATCATGTCAAATAGTGTGGTTATGTAGGAAACATAGAGAAAGAATCACTGCTACTTCCATGTTTTTGTTTTTTAACTTTCAAATGGCACTGAAAGCATCTGTTTTCTTCTCCTTCGATTTGAAGTGAGGTAGAGCTGATCTAAGGATTCTTAGAGGGGCATACTACTTTAGGTAAGGTGATTTCTTCACAGTTTAGTTCATTTCACAAAAATTATTGTTGCCATTTCTAAGTTGGATGGTGAACTGTCTGCAGGACTGAAGGTTCAGTGTGATGGAATGATGGTGGCAAAGTACTTAGTAGTAAGGGCTGGGATCAAAGGCATCCCAGGCTTTTGTAGCTCAGGGAGGTGCAGTAGAGATGACAATTCAGGGAATCAGTGAAGCTCAGACCGGCAAAGTTGGGAGATCATATAAGGGTGTTAATTAAACCTTAGGCTATGATGACAACTCAGCCTTCGGAAGCAAAGGGAGACTTGGAATCTGTGGCTGCTTAAACTTAAGATGCTCAACTGGTTGCACCAGCGATCCCTCTAGAAGTCGCCCTGCAGCCACTGCGGGTGTGCCACTGTTTGTTAGTAGCACGAGGATGAAGAAAATTTGCGAGAGCAAGGATACAACTTGGCAATGAGCCATGGCTGCAGAAATTTTTTGGTGTTTATTTGATTTGAAACATAGATCTTTTAAACTTCCATGGCCTTACGTAGAGATTGAATGCCAGGAATCAAAAGGTCCAAAGCTATGGTTGGTGAGAATGTAACGATGTTGCTTCAACTTCTAATCTGTGCAATTTCACAGTTTCCTGAATAATCATTTAAGCTGTTGATCTATTTTTTATGATTCTGTGCCATCTTTTGTTGGGAATATGGCAATGAACAGACGGGAAGTTGAACTTTCCCAGTTTTGCACACCCACTTTCCCTTTTAATGTTTTCGATACCTGGCATCTATCATGAAGTACTCATTATCACCCACTGTTTGCATTGGCTACTTTTTACGTCAACTTTGAGGTTCAATGTTCCAACTTTTCCATCTCTACCCCATATCCTGGAACCGCCAAAAATTCGTAGTCTGGTCTCCCCTCTACCTAATCTGTAGCACTGGATGCTAGTCCACTGATTGATATTGTAAACATCAAATGGTGGTTTCTGTTTGTGTTAAATTGGTTCCACTCAGCCCAAGGTAGTTATCTATTGGATTGGGTTCTCTCTCCTATAGAAATTAGTGACCACATTTCACCTGTGCATCGAGTTGGACCTGGTGGTGAATGGAAAGTGAGACAATTCCAGTGCTAACCTAGTGACAACTCAAAAGTGAAAGCAATTCTTCTTCTTTTTTTTTTTTCCCTCCACACACAGCGACGGGAATTCTCTGCGGGGTATGCTTTAAGGGAAAGTGATTTTTTTTTTTCTGTAAATTTGGCAAATTTATTGACGCCGTTTCTAAAATAGGAGTAATTGTGAAAGCACAGAGTCTTCAGCAAGTTCTAACAACATGAAATCAACTGCATTGAATTTTGGAATACTGAAACATAGAGGATGCTAAAAACACGTGAACAGGAAAGAAATACAAATAAAAAAAACATAGAAAGGCACCTATAGGGGAGTTCAGGAAGTTGTAAACTTGTAATAGGGCGACAATTAAGGGATTTTAAGAAGCTTGGGCTAGGCCAAAGTTGGGAGATCAGGTATGGTGGCAATTCAACCTTACGTAGTGCCAGTAGAGATGTGAGGCTTGAAATTTGTGGGAATTGTTTTCGGTACTGTTTGTAATAGCCTACTAACAACAAACAGTACCAAAAGGAGCTGCAGCCACATCGTCATACTACTATCAGTTCGATGACGAAGGACAAATATGGAGACAATGTGTCGTGGCTCCAGAATGAGAACAAGTAGCACTGGGTGCAGAAAGAAAGGGCATGTTTGTTTCACCTATTTTCTATTTTCGTTTTCAAAATGTGATAGCTGCTTTCGAATATAAAAGGCATAAAACCGAAAACAAACAAAATGTTGTTTTCATTCTTTAGGACATAAAAAATGAAAATAAGTTTTTGTTGCTTTCAATTTTCAATTTTTTTAACCCGAAAACTGCTATTACATTTTGAAAACGAAAACAAAAAACAATCGACCAAACATGCCCAAAACTTCGAGGTTGAAGGAATTAGAAAGCTGCTAATGGTAGTGTGGTTTAAGCTTGATTTGAATTTCAAATTTTCAATGAGTTATGAAGGGAATGGGCACCAGGGATCAGAAGGTCCAACTGCTGAGAAATGTTCCTATGTTGGTTCAACCGATTTCATCTATAGTTGCCACTTGTCCTTAGTAGCATGGGTATCTAAACTGTCCACATTTTGTATCGGAGTTCCTGTTAAATTCTAGTTTAAATTTTTTTTTTATGATAGAGAGTATGTTTTGAAAAGTTGTGTTAAAAAAATTGTGTAAAAAAAAAAGAGATAAGATCAAATAATAAAATGAAAAAAAAAAGTTAAAAAAATAAAAACAAAAACTTATTTCGATTTATATTTGAAATTATAAAATAATTAAAAACTATTTTTAAAAATAGATATGAGATTCATTTGTTTTTAAAACTTAATTATGAAGTTAAGTAATTTTATAATGGATATGAGCCCACGGTTTTTAAAAAATAATAACAAAATTCTAAAAATGGGTTGCGTACAAACATAGTTATTGAGCGTGTTTGATATGCTTAATATGGTGTACTGTTTTTTAGAAACGATGAGTTTGGCGTGAGTCTTAATTTAATAATAATATAAATTTTAAAATAATTTTAAAAAAAACGATAACTTCTGTAGTAATTTTAAAAAATTATTTTTAATTATTTTTTAATTTTCAAATATTATTTTTATTTTATTTTATTTTATTCTATTTTATAATTTGAGCCTATTAAATATTTTTAAAAAAAACTCAATTTTAAATAATGCACATTCTTTTTAAAATATATTTGCACGGAAATTATTTTTAAATTATAATTTAATATAAATTTTCATAAAATTTAAAATATAAAATACAAAAATAAAAACTTATATTATTATTATTATAATTATTATTATTATTATTGACTTTGTTTTTTCTTCCACTATCTTCGTTTCTCCAATTGTCACCGCCGTGCAACCTTTTTGCCAATCTCCCTTCACCAGACCAACCTTCGTCCCAATTTAGCTCATTTCTTCAACCCAACTTTCATCCTCCCATGCACATCATCACTCCCCTCTCACCTCAATTAGCCACAGAAAATACAACAACGGACAACGGAGAGGAGAAGGAGAAGTTCGACACTGCATCCCCGCCCGTTCAATCCGCTATTGCCGTTCCTATCGCTGCGACGCTCCATACCTCATGCCACCATCCGACGCGTTGCCATGGCATCCTCGAGTGCGAACCAAACGTACTCCATCCACACCCGATCGAGCCCGACGCGCCCATCTCATCGCCACACGACCGGTCTTCTTCCTCCCTCCAGCCTCCGCTTTGACCAAGCCTCGACTGGAACGCTACTAGCTTGCTGCCGCACTCCGCCAGCGCCTTGCCCGACCAATCTTCACGCCCGCTCGACCAAGATCGCCGCTATAATTACCCCCGCGGTGTCACAGGGCCAGATTTTGGTGCCTCTCGCGCACTTAACTTTCCTGTAGGTTAAGCTTAACAGGTTAAAGTGCACTATTCATTTCACTCTACCACGAGCTCATCACGTATAAGTTTAGTTTTTGATCATTTTTCAATATCAAGTTCTTAACTAGTGGCGTACTTCCGCAATTAAGCGGGTCGACATATCTAAACTCCAAAGGAATGGCTTCATTCATTCCTTGACTCGAAATGTTTAGAGCCTTCTAATGTGCATCATTTATGTTTCAATCGGTCTATCTCTTACAAGTAGTACTTCTTTCAACCGAGAGATGTTCCATTTTAAGGTATGACATTTTCCTCTACTCAATCCTTGCAACGACCTCATTGCGGTTGTTGACATCATTTCTCTCGCAGGCTATGACATCTTCCTTAATGCGTCCCATTCGCCCAATGTCAATTGGTTGGATGTCCCTTTCTTGTAAGCCGCAACACATTCAGCAAGATATTCCTTACTCGCCTAATGTCCAACGGATAGGATACTCTACCTTTGTGGACACACTCTTTCACCCACCTTGCCCAACTTTATATCGCACTCTATGATATTATACCTCAATGGGCGCAAATGCGTGCAAGACATTACCAGTCGACTCAACTTTATAAACTCCCACCTTGGGATCACATTGCTCGCGAGAGTGCTCGGTAAATCTTCAGGATACAAGCTGGTTTGGCTCGATATCACTTATCATGGGGCTAGATTTCCTTCGCCTTTCAATCCATAGAAGCACATAGCTTTCCTTCACTCGACCTTCTAAGTTCAACCTTTGAGGATTGAAGCACACATAAACTAGTTTCACCTTACCTTCATCAGGAGAACGGCTCAAGTTTCCAATCATTTTGTGTAAGGATGATCAAATTTCTTCTTTAACGTTAAGTCCTTGATTAGCGGTGTACTCTTTGCACTCGAAGGAACTCTATTCATTCTTGAACAAAAACTATCTGAAGTCTTTTGTCGCGCACCATTGACACTTCCATGGCCCTAGCCACCAGGGGCGGACGTGGCTTATGATCACTAGGGTGGGCAAATGCCCACCCTTAACTTATTAGTATGTTAGTACGTATAATATTAATAATAATTAATGTATAATTAAAATTTTACAAAAGTCTAACATAAATAAAACTTATTTATCTTGCTCAAAGGATTTTCAAGACTTAAAGGAGGGACCGTGACTTTGCTCGAAAAAAATAACCGAGACTAATAAAAATGTGGTCTATGTATTATTTTATTTGTTGGTAACTTTGACATTAAATTTACTAATTTTGATTAATACTATAGAAAAGCATTCTCTGCTATGAAGATTATAAAGAACCGATTACACGATTGAATGAGTGATTAGTAAATTAATGATAGCTTGATTGTCTACATAAAGAAAGACATTTTTCATAGCATTGATAATGAAGCTATCATACTATGGTTTAAAATATGAATACACTTTGAAATCTATTGTAAAATATTATGATAAGTCTTTTATTTGTTACTTTTTGTTTATGTGATTATTTTTTTTGTGTCATATATATATATATATATATATAAGTATATATATATAGATAATATGTGAAAATATAAAAAGCATTAGGGATAGATATTAGGATTAACATGTCAAGTTTGTGAATTAGGAATAAATATTTTTATAGGAAAACGGACTAGAGTATTAAAACTTAATTTATATTATTCGATGATATATATATATATATATATATATATATATAGAGATAGAGAGAGAGAGAGAGAGAGAGAGAGGGGGCTGATAAATTGAAAAGGAGAGTATCCCTCTTAAAGACAACAACTTCTTTTTTAATCCTTAGATATCATTTAAACAGATCTAAGGGCTATAATTAAGTATGTGATTTTTTAAAATACCCCTACAAAAAAAACTCCCTCAATTTCATTGGAACAAAACAATTCTGCCCTTGTAATTAATGCCGACTCAATTTTTTTACGACTTTCAAATACCCCTAATAAATGGATTATAATTAAGTATTAAATGTACATGTGCATCGCGCGGTGGTCACACGAGCAGGGGTGATGGGTCTCGCAAGTGGTCACGTGAGCGCGAAGGGGGATTGAGGGGGCGCCATCGCGCATGGGGTGGGAGGGGGGGCATCGCACTGGTGGTCGCGCAAGCGGGGTGAGGGGTCGCCATCGCGGTGGTTGCGCGAGCGTCGGCGGCGAGGAAAATGCAACCGCCGCAAGGAGGAGTTGAATCCGACGAGAACGTAGCCAGACAAGAACGCACCGTAGCTCCCGCTAGATCGCCGTCACTTGGATGTCTCTAGAACGGGAGCGCCGTCGCTGGATTGTCTCCGGAACGGGAGAGTCGTCGCTAGATCGTTGGGAAATGATGGGGAGGAGAGAACGACGGGGAGGTGGGTGATGGTTTGGTCAACATTGGGATGATGGGGTTGGAGACGGGTGACGGGCGAAAGGAGGAGAGAGGGGGAGGGCGACAGGGTAATTTCATTATATTTGTTGATGTGGCAAGAGCAAGCTAAAGCAAAATCTATATTTACCTTTTTTTGCTTTTACTAATGGTTTAGCTGATGCATTAGAGATGATTTTGAGCTAAATATACCTATAGCTTTTGCTATACATAATGGATTGGAGATGCTCTAAGGGTTAGAAAAGAAGTCTTTGTCTTTAAGAGGGTCGCTCTCCTTTTCTATTTATCGATCCTCTATATATATATATATATATCCACGAAACATACCGGTGTAGAAATATTTTTTTTCTAACAACCAAATTGAAATACGTGTTGAAACGAAATATACAATTTTGATACGTATCCTCTTTTCTTTTCCCTTTATTTTTTCTTTCAAATTATGAATCTAAATAACTAAATTACTCCATTTTATTTTATTTTTTAACCTGCTTACCTAGAAATGTTTTTGAATCAATGATTTGGGATAAAAAGCGAAATGGTTAAAAGGGAAATAAATTTGAGGGTGGATAAATTTGCCTAATAAAATATTATATAATTAACTAAAATAATATAAAATATAATTAGAATATGTCATTAAAAATAATTAACTAAAATAATTTTTAAGATGCGGTTAAGGTTTTAAAGTTAATTAAATGTTGGTTATGAAGGCATGTGCCACAAATATGAATCTTGGTAGCAAATGCCGCAAAATCGTTGACAAGGGCAATTATTCTATTGTCAAGGTGTAAATAATTTGTTGTCTTAGAACATTGGTGTAGAGACTCGTACTGTGTGGTTAGAGTTAGGCCCGAATAAGAGTTTGAAATATTTCTTCGACAAGTGTGGCCTTAGAGCGAGCATTTGAGTTATTATTAATATTATTTTAATATCCGGAATTTATTAGTATACGTTATTATTAATTATTATAATTACTTTAATATTTTGAGTTATTCCTATAATAATGAGTATTATAGTTGGGAATGATTGTTACTATAGATATTTTAATATTTAGACTATAAATATTAATTGTAACATTATTGTTATTATTTATTATGGTGAATTATTATTATTAATTATTATAATTATTGTTATTATTATAATTGTTACTATTTACTATTATTAATATTATAAATCAATTAATATATATATAGGTATAAATAGAGGGGAACCTAGGGTAAAACCCTACGTTCGTTGTTCATGCGTGATTTGGTAGGGAGGAGTAGTGAGTTGAAGCCATCGTGTTCTTGACCTTCCGAGTTTGAATCAAGTAGGTGATTTTTGATTATTTGTTATCTTGTGGCATGAACACGAGTTAGAATTTGTATATGTTGATTTTATGGGTCTAAATACATATTAATTGTTTTAATACACTCGGAAAGTGTATTTGGCGTTCGGTGTTGCGTCGTGTCAAGGGCGCCATAGTGCCGTCGGATGGGAGGCGTCACCGGCGTTGGGTTCAGGCAGCGTCAAGGGCGACGGCTTCGGGCGATGTCACAAGCGACGGTCTCAAGGCGGCGTCGAGGGTGCCGGTTCAAGCACCACGGCCGGACTGTCGAGTCCTCGCGCGCCCGTGTAGATGTGTTGGAAGGGAAGAGCGGGAGTGGGCGTTGGCGTGGGCGTCGCGCGGAAGAAGTGGGGAGCCGCCGTCGCGCGCTGGCGGGGAGAAGAATAGTGGGGGCGGCGTTGGGTCTGCCGCCGCCATAAGCCCACCAACCCTAGCGTTGGTGGGCGGGCATGCTGCGCGCGTGTAATATTTATAAATATATGTGTGTGTGTGTGTGTGAAATAAATAAATCAATGAATTAATTAAAAGATGAAATAAAATATGTTGGTCTGATAATTAAGTGTGTATAAATATATATATATATATATATATTAATGTCGTTATAGTTCATTGTCATTGGTTTATTAGAATTATACCGATAGGGTGTAATTGTAATTATTATTTGGGGTGGATACCTGTTGGTTGATTGTATTAATGTAGGTTTGTACCGCTTTTGCTTATTGGTATAGAGTTGTCGTTCGTGGTACATTATATCTGGCTTGATTGATTGAAATGTTATTGAATGGTTGATGAATCGAACACTAGCCGTTAAAGTACTTTGTTTAACGTTTATATGGGATGAATTTGGTGGTGATGGTTAGGTTAACCATGGGTCCCACATAGGGCTGGCAAGAGGTCGCAGATCCCTTATGTGGCTGGTTAATCCAGGTCCCATATGTGGCGGGTTGTTGCTAAGGGCAATGCGGGTGCCACATATGGTCGTCGATAGTGATTGAGATTCTTGGAGTTATTAGCGGGAATTTCGTGGTTGGTTGGTTTGCCTGGCGTGAGCCTTAAATTAATGAAATGTGATGTGACATTTAATTTGTAGTTAAATGAAATTTAGTTTAATTGAATGAGGCACTACACGGACACAAGCATACACCGATCATGTAGACTTAGGAATTTATGAAATAGGGTATGGAGATGGGGGTCACCAACCGAGCACTCGTGCTTACCCTACTTTATTTCGTTTTCCTACAGGTTGTAGGGGAGTAATGATGGAGCCATAGCAGAAGCTGGTTGAAACATCTTCGATGTAGGGCTCATTTTATGGATTTATCTTCCCATTTAATTATTTTATTTTATTCTCCTGGACTTGGGTCCGTGGCGGTTGTAAGATCATTTGGTGGAACCGCTTGTGAGTTGTTTGGTGTCTGGACATTTATGTGGATTGATTACATTGTTATACTCATTTGTAAAATTTTGAGTTTATTACATCGGCGTACAACCCTACCCTTGTTGTAATATTGTACAGACCGGGACGGTCACCTACCCCTCGACCCCTGGAGTGGGCGTGGGGAAGTTGCGTTCTTGATTACGTGGGTTTTGGAATTTAGGGGCGTGACAATTGGCATTCACCCGATAAAGCTAAACTATATGCAAAAAGCTAATCAGATGATATCATCCAAAGTTAAAATGGAAAACTTTGCCCGCCAAATTTGAAGAGCATCGTAGCGTCACGAGCGCCATACCAACTCTTCTCCTATCATCCTATATGTCATCTTCATAAAAATATAGCTTGGGTTTTGTGAAGTAACAAACTAAAAGGTAAGAGTTCATTTTCCCCAATCTCAAGTCGTGTAGAACATGTCAAGTAGGATGAGGTAAGCTGTTGGGATGTTTGTCCCACATTGCTCAAGGACAAGAAAGTTAAGACATATATAAAAAGAAAGAAGGCTTTAAATGTCACGACGCGTTTTAAAGCCGTGCGAGCCAATGTGGCGAGCCCAAAGCGACGATATCGTGACACTTAATCGGATCTTTACCTATGCTCGATTCTAACAAACCGGTATCGAGCCTGGTTGTCCTATAGTTATCCCCGTTAAGTGTTCCATAATATCGAAAGTCTTCTTGACGTGGTGTGATCGAGCGGCGTGTCCCGTTGGTGCAACGGTATCCGAGTTATGATGTCACTTTAATATCGAACCGGTTTGATCTCTCTACGGGCGTGGATTGAGGGGGAGTTACAAGAAATTCCCAGGTTTCATAGGTGTGTCTCCAACCTATGATATACGGTTGATGTGTGACAAAGGGGGAGATTGTTGGGATGTTTGTCCCACATTGCTCAAGGACAAGAAAGTTAAGGCATATATAAGAAGAAAGAAAGCTTTAAATGTCACGATGCGTTTTAAAGCCGTGCGAGCCGATGTGGCAAGCCCAAAACGGACAAGATTGTGACACTTAATCGGACCTTTACCTATGCTCGATTCTAACAGTAGAATGCTATCCATTTTAAATTTAGGCAACAAAAGGTAGTTAGTCTCCATTGAATTTGACGAAGAAGACAAATTTGAAAATAGTAAAAACAAAGAACAATTTTATCGTGGATTTGGTGAGCCAGCCGGAGGATTTGGTGCGGCAGCAGCAAATTGAGAGATGTACGGAGCAAAGAGGGAGGCGGCGTCACAGCTGCTGCTGGAACGGGCTATGGAGGCAACCGCTACTTGTGGGAGATCGTGGGGCGTCAACTACTCGACGCAGCACAGGCGGATCTGGTGCGGCAGTAGCAAATTCGAAGATGGAGAGAGCAGCTGAGAGAGAAAAGGAGGGAGAGAGGGGGGATATTGTTTTGGTGAATGAATCCACTAATTCAATGTGAGCTCATAAGCGATATTGTTAACCCCTCTATACTCTCCCTTTTCCCTTTCAATCCTATCATAAATCGAAATGGACTAATGAATTAGTGTGTAAATTCCGTTTCTGCTAGCTATGCCACCATGATATCTCATGTGAATATGTTTGCTTGGAGCATTTTTTTTATTTTTGTTTTTAAAAAATAAGTAATTTTCAAATATAAAAAATAAAAGATTATTTTAAATTTACAATATCTCAAAAATAAAAAAACTTTATTTTAAATTTTTCGATAATTATTACATTTTTTAAATAAAAACAAAAAATATTTCAAACAATCAACAAACAAGTTAGGTATTAAAGTGCAGGCATTATTATTGTTTGTGATGGATCCATGTCATAATTTCATCATTAAAGTGCAGCCGTGAGCACAGTCCCAAAAACCAATTATGATCCAAACACACCAAGAAGGAGAAGGCATCATTAACAAGATGGAAGAAGGCAATTACATAAAGAGTTGAAGCATAGATGGCACAAATAGCACCATATGCTTCTCTATAAATCAATCACATCGCATTGAGTTCAACGAAAACGACAAGGACAATCATCGTCCATCACTCCCAGGAGATTCAGAATAACCCCTAAGGTATTCCTTTACCCCGGCTTTTATTTCCACACATGAAAGCAACAGAGTCCACTATACGACCCCTAGACTCAAAAGCACACATGATCACACGCACCTTATTCTTCAAGCCCAAACAAACAGATGCACGCCACAAAGACACGCATCTCTGGTGCACAAAACAAAAGACAAGAGAAGAGAAGAGACACACGACCTCAACGGATGCAACTCGTTAATGACAGATCAATAGCTCACCCCCACCACTGGTGCACAGCCACTCCCTCATCTCTCAGCCTTCCAAACAAAGCCAAGCACTCCCAATAAGCCCTGCTGCTCCTCGCCCTCTTCTTCTTTCCCTTCCCATCACCACTAGACTGCCATTGGTTCTCACACTCCAAGAACAACTCATCAACCAAACAGATGGCCTTCCACCTCATCATCTCCTCCACCACCTCTGCCTCCGCCTTCATCACCACAAACTCATCCTCCCTCACGCTCTCCCTCAACCAGTCCGAAATCCATCTCGGTGGCGGCGCCGCCATGCCAGTAGCTTCCTCGGTCACCGTCTTCAAATTGTACACGTCGAAGTCCCGGCCCCCAGTTGGGTAATTCTCCTGAAACCATTCCATCCCGCCCCTGTTCCCCGCGAGGGAGTCCACGTTGATGAAAACTCGCCGCGGGTAGCCTCCAAGGTCGTGCCCCAACAAGTCCGGCAGGTACTTGGTCCTCCCCGAGTGCTGATTGGAATCCCAAGCCACCCGCCTCGGGGGCTCTAGCAGGGCGCCTTCAAGTGCCTCCAAAGCCCGGCGCTTGGCCTCTGGCGAGGCCCTGCAAATCTGCCATCTCGCCGGCAGGCTCGTCGCCGGCTCATCCTCCCACTCGCTGGTCTTCCTCAACCCAATAACGGTGGATTCGAATCTCCGGAGGTACACGATCTTGTAATTGGGCAGCTTA
Source organism: Taxillus chinensis (assembly GCA_023512835.1). Taxonomy (NCBI): domain Eukaryota; kingdom Viridiplantae; phylum Streptophyta; class Magnoliopsida; order Santalales; family Loranthaceae; genus Taxillus; species Taxillus chinensis. The sequence continues at coordinate 52,584,080 of CM042088.1, read as the reverse complement.
TGGAATGCATCGAAGGACTTGTTGCTCATGCGGGCGACGAGAACCCCGCCGTTCTTGACGACCCGGTCGACGAAATAGGGCAGGGAGCCTGAAACGAAGGCGAAATCGAAGCTCTGGTCCGGGATCGCCCCCCTCACGCCCTCCTCCTCCAAATCCGAATCCTTGACGACGCGTACGGCGATGCCATTCGAGGACTGGCAGCGAACAAACGCTTCGTCGATTTCAATGCCGCCATTGTCGATCGAGGAGGCGGCGGCTGCGGCGACAACAACGAGGGCGGTGTGGCCCTTTTTGAGGAGGCCTCGGTCGGCCACGTCTCGAAACACCGAACCCAGGGAGGATCCGGGGAGGGCGGAGGGCAACTGACGTGGGTGAAGGCCGCCGGTGTAAATAATGAGGCGAATGGAGGGCAATGCCAGGAGGGCCAAGGTCAAGAAGAGGGAGCGGGACACGACACGAAGTACCCTGGCGTCGGGAAGCTTGATGACCAATTCGGTTGGGGAGTCGAGCCCAATTTGTGGGCTTAGGCGCTTGATTTTGCTCCCATGCTTGGCCCGGCACCCTCCTCCTGCTCCGGGCATTTCCATGGTTACGTCACCAACAACAGAGGAGACGAGACCAGATCAGGTCAATAGCCAACAACGTACAACACAAAAAAAGGAGAAGCCTTGATTTGGGTTTTGAGTGATCTGTGAGAAGATCACAGAAAGAATGCAAATAGAGGAAGGCAGGTGGGTTGTGGGGAGAGACTTAGCGAGTGCAAAACCTAGCAGCGGTGTGGTTTCCACCCACGAGGGCCACACGGGTTGTTTTGATTTTCGACCAGAGAAGCATCAGTTGCCTTGTTCGCTCAGCCTCCATGGCTGCCTCTATTCTCTCTATCTCTCTCCCCTCCCTTCTTCAGGAACCCATACCCCCCTCCAATCAAAATACAATTTGTTTTTTTTCCTTTTGGGTTTCAGAACAAACCACTTCTGGGGACTGGGAGCAGAAAAATGGAGGAGAGAGAAGGGAAGAGGAAGAAAAGGGAATAGGAAAAAGAAAAGGGTACAGGGAAAAAGAAAAGGTATGAGATTTAATGGAGAAGAAGGAGAAGAAGCGGTGGGCGGATGGGTGGAGGCGGATGAATGATAAGAGGATGGGTGGGACAGGTGTGAAGCTGGATGGGCTTGTCTCAATTCTCAAACTCGATCGAGCACGTGGAAAGCCTATGTGTGATTGTGTGTACCCTGTGTTTGTTTTTATTGGTTTTGTATTTTGTGTCTGTGGTGGTGGTGGTGGTGGTGGTGGGAGTGGTTGCATTGGGCTTGCCTCTATTATAATTGAGGACCAAGTAGCGTGAGTTGCTGCGGTTTACTAAATTTGCTAATTGCCATGCAAATTACTGCTCATATAGAGTTTAGCATGAAAGGTTTTATGCAAATGTTTTCTCACGCGTGTCTCCATAATATTTTGTTGCTTTAGATCCATTTGCGGCATCGAATGCTCATAACAAAAAACAAAACAGAACAAAAAAAAAAAGTGGAGTTCAGAAAGCACGCGGGTGGGGGTCATCAATCAATCATACACAATCGATCCTAGTTTTACCCGTGGGTGTAATCTTTAGTTTCCATTGTCGTGTTTTCAGCATATTATGCCGCATGGTTACTACAGTATTTCACTTTATAATTAAATACAAATCTAATTTAAATTATTTAAAATAACAATAAAATTTTAAATTCCGATTATTCATAACCGAATCGACGTGGTATTTTTTAAAATATATATATATATATACTAAAATTATACCACATCAGTCCATTTATAAATCTGACTATAATTTTTCAGGTTAAATATTAATACAGTTAAAATAAATACCATAGTATGTATTACATCCATGCAATAATTGGTGCTTGGGCCTTTGACAGGACGACTCACATGCCTATGCCCAATCAGGAAGCGAATAACGACATCATTAAATTGACCCCCAGACGCACCGGTGTTGCCTTGAAAAATCAACCACCTAATAATTAACATTTATGCGATTCATTATTCACATGGGCAACCCAAATTCAGTCTTCGTTCGCCCCTTGTTATTATAAGTTTACAAAAAAAATATTCTTTAATAAAAACGCTTTTGTTATTTATTTGTCGGGACTTATTATCGTTTGGTTAGTAATATTACTTCTAAAAATAAGAAAAAATTATGTGTTCCGTAAATTTTAAAAAATTTATAAGTGTTAAAAATTATTTTTAACTCATAATTTGTAAATAGCATTATTCTTCCTTTGTATGCACCTATATCACAACAACTGTGCATCACTCACCACTGTTTATATCCATCGTATATTCTCTATATGTATATGGGTGTCAGCAACAATAACTAAACGTTTACGCTTATTGAGTCACAGCCATCACAAGTTATATCCTCATCTAAAAAATTAGTCAATGAGATGCTAACGGGGTCACAATATAGAAGCATGATTGACGCGTGTTTTCAACAATTTTTTCTGGACCAAAATGGCCAAAAACGGTCTCCATCGCTAGTTTTGGTGGTTGTTTTTAAATGGGTATCAGGTTAAAATGAAAACTTCTTTTCTGGTTTTCATTTTTGTGTATTTTTGCCTACAATCTCTCTGCTGCCGTTCCAGTCGCCAGTTCGTCTTCATCAGCATGAATCTGGATGGAGATTTGGTCCAGGCAACCTCTCTGATCTTCTGCCTCCACGTACCGCACGAATATTGTCCCTTTGCAACCCACGATGCACCAGATTTGCACATGTTTCCACTTGCGTTTCGGATTCTTCGAATCTGTTTGCATTTCTAAACAAGTTCGGAAATTCAAGAGCTTATTGGTTCTGGCACCTTTGGGATTCTAGTTTTATGTTTTCATGTACTAAAAGACAAGGCTTAGTTGCTCATAGTTGTTGATGACGTGGTCATATATATGGGTCTCCTCCGCATAAGTAATGCAGTTTAAGGGTTTGGTATCCAGGCACTTTTGCCCCATTGATTTGTTTTGAGTCAATTGAATCCTCCTATAGTTTAATCCTTTGCTAAGAAAAGGAGGTGGGGCGCAACTGGGACTCGAGCTCCGACTAGGTGAGGCTGCCATCAGAGTCCATGTCAAACTTCTTGAAGATGTCCTTTAGTTGTTGAAAAAAGTGAGGCCATGCATGAAAAAAGTGGGAAATTGGAATTGGGATTTTTAGAAAATTAGAGATGGGGTAGGAATGAAAGAGACACGCGGGAATGGCTGTTCATGGAGCTGACTGGAAAAGAAAACATTAATCTAAAATTATTGTCCAAAAAAAAACATGAATTCAATTTAGGTGAAAATAGTTTTTCAATCTAAAATTTAAAAATAATTTGTGAGAACATAAAACCTAATACTATACCAAACATATATGCTTGATTTTCAACAAACTCACTACATCTCTCCTGTATAGTTTCAATATCTATGTTGCGCCATATCATATCAAATCAAAAACATATACATACATGTCATCACACAATATGAACTACTCATACAAAATTCTAAAGGTAACTCCCACCTTATGTATAGTACTTAGTTCTTGTATATCCTCACTTTTGTTACTATTTTAAAAATCCTCAATTTTACCCTTGTCATAACCCATCGCAAGCCAAAACATCACCTAAAAGGGCTAGCCAAAGAAATGCTTATAAATTCATTGGTTTCACAAATATAAATTTAAAAGAAAATACATCTTTTCATGTAAGACTAAGGTGTTATAGGAAAAGCCCAAGAGATAAACACTTAAGACCATACAATGGTGTTACACGATAAGTGATTTATCTATCTAGTTATTGCTAGTGGACGGCGTAGTTATAGCTAACCACGAATATAGTTTGATCCCATAATAACAGGTGAGGATTTTTTAAGTTTCTCTCAAACTATTTATCTAAGTTATCGAAAGATTGATGATTTAACTAAAAACTAAATTAAAACGAGTTAAGAATTAAAAGCAAACAAATTGATTAAGATTAATGCAAAGGGACAAATGCTTAAAGAGTTAGGTTTCACCAATTACTTGATATCTTGTTCTTATGTTTAATTAATTTATCATGTTCTCTCAATCTGATGATGGCAATTATCCTAGCGTATTATTAACTACCTTTACATGAATAACAACTTATCTAACTCTAAAAATGAACTACTCAGGTGAATTTACTATTATAAGATTAAATCCATTACTATTAGTGATAATTAGGACTCCCTTAGGAATGTGGACTACTAACTCATTCACCTAAATCTCATTTTAAAATTTGAATGATCAATTTTCATCTTTCGATCAATCATTCAATCATTTAAGAATTGTAACATGTTGGCTAAACATCCCAATATCATGAAAATACTATAAAAAATCAAACATTAAAGAAATTGCATGAAATAAATATCATCATCTAACAAAAACATTTAATCATCATTGTGTTATTTCTAATCCTTAGACTAACAAAACTATTCACTCACGGTGAGGAAAAAAACCATAATCATCCATGAAAATGTGTTTTTACAAGAGATTGATAGAATAAAAGAAGGATAAGCTTCGTTCCTATTTCAAACGTAGTTTTCAAAAGATTTTGTATGCTCCTAAATATCCTAACCAAAGTGTAAAAACATCCAAGGTTGCATGGCCCAAGCGCTTTTTTCCTCGCATTTATAAGGCTATAAAATCCTAAAAATATGTAATTTCAAGTCCATATATAATTTTATTCCTTGCAGCACGAAAAAGGGAACAAATGAAAATTTGACGACACCGACTATGGATGTTAAGGGGGCTTCTTCGTTTGTTTATTTTTGAATATTAGCCATTTGTGACCTACAATCATGGCCGTTACTCATGGTTGAGGCCATCAGGTGATAAGATTCCAAAACTAAAAAAAATGAAAAAGTGAAAAGTTGATTCCAAACTTTATTTTTTTTCATTACACCAATGACAACTCTATTTTTTTTATTCAATACTCATTGATTTAACCCCACAAACACATTAAATACAAGAGTTTAACACTCAAACACTCATCTATCATCAAATATCAAATCACATACATAAAATCATATCAAGATTGAGGTCTTATATGCATAAATTGACCTAATCTCTGTCAATTATCAACATTCATTCAAAAATCTACCATTCAACATCACATCAATCCAATTCTCAACAATAAATCAAAATTATAAAAATAATAAAAACATGAATCATCAAATTGAAGGTCCTTAACTAAAACCATTCAAAGCATTTGTTTTATATGTTTATCCTAGGTTTCATACAATATCTATATGATTCCATCCAATATAGGTCAAGAAAAGACATGAGAGAGGTAATAAGAGATCGAACCACCTATTTGAAGTTCACTGATGTTGCTCGATCGCTCAAATCCACAAAGACCACATTTGATCTCTCCTTTTTGTTCCTTCTTTCTCCTTCTCCTCTTCCTTTCTTTCCTTCTCTCTATCGCGTGCCCTTTGCTTCTCTCATATTCCAAACATGAAACCAAAATAACAAAAAGATATTTTATTGTTCCATTCTCTTTTTCGTTTTTAAAAAATCATAACCAAATTAGAAAAAAAAATTAAGACTTTGAACTCTAAATTGGACTCAATTATAGTCCAAACGACTGTATCAATGGTCACATCATCATTTATATATTCTTAACATCATTTGAAGACTATCTCATAAGTTCACCTAAATATGAGTCATTACACATTTATTGATGTAGCTCAAATATGGTGGTGTGATAGATTGACAGGAAGATATATAGGGTAAATAAGGGTGTAGACATGGGATAATAAAGGAGCTTATGGGTTGATGGAAAGAGACTGGATAAAGTTGTTAGATGTATTAAGAGTTTCATTTGATGAGAGATTTGTTGGTGTACCACCAATAAGTGTGTGTGTGTGTATATATTAATGAGTTTGAAATTTCCTATTTACTATGAAATTTCACTAGGGCTCGCTAAGAATATATTCCGTATTAATATTTAATTTTTATGTTTAGTTTCCTGTAATGATGGGGCAAAATGTGGGGCCTTGCAAGAAACAAGATATAAAAATTTAAATGATTGCAATTGTTAAGGTTATTTACACACTAACACCACCATCCACATGAATAATTCAGGTTGCTAATTCTGTATGTTACTTTTGTTTTTATATGATAAAGAAGAAGAAGAAAAAAAGAATAACTCAAAGCAGTTGGACTAGAATTGCGGTATTAATTATGAAACTAAATATTCTTTAGCCCAATGAAAAAACTTTAACAAAATTCGATAATTTTAAATACATACATTCAAAAAAGCAAAATAAGTACATATTGAATTGTATGATATTTAAAATTATATATATTAATTTACATAATCAAATAATTTCAAATAACATGAATAAATTCCTATATTTAAAAAAAGTTCTTAAGTTCTTATTCTATCACATCACACCAATAAATAATATTTTCAACATAACAGTAATTATCAACATAATTAAATTAATTATTCAACTAATAACCCAGCATTGAAACGATTAGTCTTTTTTACAATAAAAATTAACCAAAAATTATAATTATTATTTTAGGTTGAAAAAGATTTTAAAAAATCATATAAAAAACAAAATAAGCATTTGCAGTCATAAATTACTATTATATGCATGGTGTGAATTAATACTTATAACAAAGAAAAAATCTCAGGAAAAAAAAACATAAATCATAGTATTCTAACAATTTTGTTTTAAAAAAAACCACAAAAACGTTGTACTATGCTATATGCTCAGTTATATGCATCGAAATCAGGGGAGGGTTTGAACTGTTTGGGATTCAAAACGTATGTTTTGTTTTTTTAAAATTACAAATAAAAATAGGTTGAAAGCATTTTATAAAAATAAAATTAAAAAGAAATATACTTAGTATAATATTTTAATGTTGTCTATTCAAAAAGTTCAAACATAATACTAAACATATTTTATTTGTTGAACTTTGATATCAAACTTTTCTTTCCGCTTTTTTATATATAAAATATTCTAAAGTTTAAAGTTTAATGTTTAACTCTTGTTTATCTTATTTTCTTCTTCTTTTTAAATCAATTTGAAAAATAGTTTGCTTAATTAATCGTATTCTAAATTTTGATGACTTTACAACTATATCATTATTTTTGAATTTCAAAGGCAATATAAATTATAATATCATGTTTTTTATAAATATATTCATTACACCTTTATTCAATTTACGTTAGTTTTACCATCTTATATTGAAAAAATGATGAAAAAAAAATTATAATAAATGTAACTCAATCTCATTTATTTTTCAATGAGATGCGTGATCTAGACCAATATATATTATTTAATATCCAGTTAAAGCTATGGTTGATCCTAGCTCGGTCATGGGTCACTTAACGTGGACTTATAGGATTTGGAGTTTATCTTTATTAATTGACGACTATAATTGATATAATGTTATTTCTAAAATTTCAATATGATATGATATTTGAATAAAATTTTAAACTTGTTCTGAGTCGTTCAAAATAATTCGATTATGATATAATCTGAGCGCCAAAACTCAATATTTATTGTCTAATGTTTGAGGTTGACTTTAAGATTAGGCTGATTTGGGTTTAAATTGAGTCACTTTCCGCCCGTTATAAAAGGCAATATTTTTAGTTATATGTGTTAATTTTTATAAATTATTTTAAATAATATGCTTATGATTGTCGACGAAAGAAAAATATTTTAAACTGGTCAAACATATTTAACTGCCTTATGATTTTCCAGATTATTTTTCATATTTATTATTATTTGCTATTTTATGATGCTGCTCTTGGTCAAATTGTTTTAATTAATCTTAATTCAAATCCCAAAATTTTAAGTACAACAAATACTCTTACAAACGTGCGGATCTCTCTCTAAAAATAATTCTTTGTATCAATATGTCCTAAAGATGTATCTTATAGAGCAAATGGCTTCCCTAGTGATATGGCCCGGTGGAACGATAGACTAAGTGGGAGCTCCAAAGGATAGGTTTTCACAACTAATCTAAAGATCTTAACAGTTAGAACTTCAAGAACAAGTATAGGTACAACCAGTGATATTGCATTTGAGTGTGAATGAGGTGAGAGTTTTTTCTTGATCTACTCATTTGTACCTTTAGCAGAAAGTGAAATGCTCTATTCGCTAGGTGCATATCACTATATAAGTAAGATGTGCTTCCTATGATATAGTGTCCTCTCTTGCAGATCATTTTATTGTACATAAAATAAAATATGTTGCTGGCACATTCTTAAAAGTATAGTATAGTAGCAAATGGTGTTAACACATTCTTCTGAGGAGGCTATCTTTTCTATTCTTACTCCTCTTTTAGAAACTCTGCAAGAGTGTAGTTGGTTGTAAGGTTGTCTCTATTGTTCTTTTTATCAAGTCATGTCGGGACCATTCTACAAGTTGCATGCCATTGTTCTATAAGGTTATTTTTCATATTCTCTAAAGAGAACCATCTTTCTTGTTGTTTTCCAATGATTTAGGTAGAGAATAGAGCAATTGATTCAAGGTATAGGCATGGTCGCATGATTGTTCCAATACTCTTTATTGTCCTAGCAAAATATGAATGACTCAAGTGGACAAAGCTTTAGAGAATGTCTTCTATAACAAACATCAGAACAACATGTGTGTGGTATAGCTTTTTGCACTCCATTAACTCCGCACTACCGTTTTCAATCTAAAACCAAGTCTACAATCAGGGACAAATCCAAAAAGTTCAGTTATGGGCCAAGATATAAACTGTATAACCCATATTTAAAAACTATTATTCAAAACTACAATTAATATTATCTAAGTTACAAATAATGACGTGAAAGCATAGAAAGCTCACTAAATACTCTTATAACCCAAGTCACATAATTTTTTAAAATCAAATAATCTAATTAAAATTATTACATTTAGAACATTTGTAATGAAATAACTTAACATTTTAATAAATTTATCAACATAAAGTAATATTAGCCACAAATTGTACTCAAAATTTGTGTCTTAGCTACAAACTTTGTTACAATTTTAAACTTTAAGCTACTTTTAAACTTTGAGGCACTTGCTAGCCAAATTTGGTTAGATAACAATTTGGAGTTTGAAATTTTAATAAAACTTTATTCGATATACAGACTTCGAGTATAATTTGTAACCAATATTACTTAATATAGATAAATTTATTAAAACATTGTTTAGCACCAACCTCATCACAAACCCTTTTAGACAATAAATCATATTAGTAAATAATTTTGATTATAATTATATATATAGCTACAATTGAAATTTATAACTTAATTATTTATTTAAAAATAAATTAAAATTTTGGGGGCCATTGTCACGCCCCCAAATTCTGAGCACTCACAGAATCAGGAACGTGACGCCCCTCACGCCCACTCCAGGGGTCGAGGGGTTGGTGACTGATTCAACCCTGTACAATACTACAACGGGGGTAGCATTGTACTTGTAAACATTCCAATGCAACATACAAGTTAGTAATAAATATGTTTGCAAACAATATTACTGAAGTCCAGCTAATCAAGTTTGTACAACTGTCACGGACCCAAGTCCGAAAAAAACAATCAAAGGTAAAGGTAAGTCCATAAATGAACCCTACATAAAGATGTCCCAATAGCTCTGATATGGCTCCAACGGCTATCCTCTACAACCTGTGGAAAAATAAATAAATAGAGTAGGGTGAGCACGAGTGCCCAGTAGGTGATCCCCATCTCCAATACACTATTACATAAATTCCTAAGTCTGAATGGCCAGTGTATGCTTGTGCTAGTGTAGTGTCACCTTCCATCACAATCAAATTTTCAAGACATTATAACACACTTCCATAATTAAAGGTTCACATCGGCCTTTCATAACAGCCATATGTGGGACCTGTGGTGTCTTTGTCGACAACCTACCATATATGAAACCTGGGTTACCAGCCACATGGGGGACCTGCGGCCTCTTACCAGCCCTACGTGGGACCCACGGTTAACTCAACCATCCCTGCCACCCAAATCATCCCATTTCTAAACAAAAGGAATTTAGCATGGTGCTTTAACAGCTAACGTTCAATACATCAATCATACAAAACATTTCAATCATCAAACCAAACATAGTGTACCAAAATTGACAACTCTATACCAGACAAAAACAAGTCCAGACCCAACTACAATTTCAATTACACCCTTTCACTTCTATTTTAATTGACTAATAATATTGAGCTACAACAACATCAATATATATATATATATATATATATATATTCACATACTTAAATTAAACTAACTTATTTATTTGTTTAATTAATTAATTTATTTACTTAACACATATATATATATATATATATATATATATATATATATATATGGCGCTCACACGCGCGTGTGCGCCCCTCCTCCACCAACGCTAGGGTTGGTGGCCCCTCACGAGCGGCGCGTCAGGCTACGCCGCGCCACCTCTCCCTTCCTTCTCCGCGCCGTCGAGCAGGCAGCGGCGAGCGCTTCCTCTCCTCCGCGTTGACGCCAGCGCTGTCGCCCACCTACACCCGATCTACCTTCCAACGCATCCGCACGGCGCGCGAGGACCCGACCAGTCAAGACGCTTGGACCAACACCCTCGACGCCGCCCGAAGCCGTCGCCCATGCCACCGCTTGAAGTCGTCGCCCCAGATGCCGCTTGAAGCCGTCACTGGTGATAACTCCATCCGACGGTGTCAGAAAGACTCGTATTTGGGTAGTTTTGAGAGATAGTCATTCATGGGAATGTAACTATCCGGACGGTAGGTAGCCGTCGATGCGAGCATTTTGACCGTACTTGGGCCCGATTCGAGTCGGGGCCCCGTTTGACCCGATTGTTGACTTTTTGGGGTTTTTTGGGCCACCTTCGCGCCGGGAGCAGTCATTCGAGTGTGATAATATCTAACGGTGTTGTGCTCGTTATTTCGAGCGTTTTGACGTAATTTGACTCAATTTGGAGTTCGTGACCTCGGGAGGTCATTATGCATTCGGGTCAATTATTCTTGGGAGGCCAATTATTGGCAACGGATATATATAATTAAGAACCGCCTTATCTCTTTAATTTCCAATTATTGGTGCGTGCGTGTTTGAGCAAGAGAGAGAGAGAGAGAAAGGGGAAGAGCGTGAAGAGCTTTCTTGGTGATTTTGGGGCGATTGGAGCTCGTGGATCGCAAAGAATCTTCCAGGTAGGTGATTCTAACTCCTTATATGATTCATAGTAGGCTTAGCATGCTTAATTTGGGTGAAATCATGGAATTTGGGGGTGAACCTTAAGATTTGGGGGAAACCCAATTTTTGGTGAATCTTCCGATTTAAATGCATAAAAGAGGTATTTCCGTTGATTACATGAAATTTAGAGTTATTTAAGACGTGTAATGGGGTGTATATCAAAATAAATGTGTTTATGAGTGTTTGGGGTTCCGGGTTGCCGTTCTAGTCGAGAAAATTGGCAAAACGACGGTGAACAGTGTTTTTCCGGGATTAAGTGAAGCAGTGTTTTTCGGGACTAAGTGAATAGTGTTTAGGGACTAAGTGAACAGTTGTTTTTCCGAGACTAAGTGAACAGTGTTTCCGGGACTAAGGGAACAGTGTTTTTCCGGGACTAAGTGAATAGTTTTTCCGGGACTAAGTGAATAGTGTTTCCGGGACTAAGTGAAGTGTTTTTCCGAGACTAAGTGAATAGTGTTTCGGGACTAAGGGAACAGTGTTTTTCCGGGACTAAGTGAATAGTTTTTCCGGGACTAAGTAAATAGTGTTTCGGGACTAAGGACGGTGTTTTTCAAACAAGGCGAACAAGTGTTCCGGGACTAAGTGAACAGTGTTTTTCCGGGACTAAGTGAATAGTGTTTCGGGACTAAAGTGAACGTGTTTTTCCGGGACTAAGTGAACAGTGTTTTTCCGGGACTAAGTGAACAGTGTTTTTCGGAACTTTTAATTTCAAGGAAATATGCTTTGAGTACTTCCTTCATAAATCAAGGGTCGAGGATTTACTTGTGAAGACCGGCACATTCTAAAGGAAATGTTGAGAATGACATGCCATACTAATGTTAGTATTTGATGTGAGGTATTGGGGCATGGACTCCGTGACTTGTTTGGGTTCTCACCGTGATGCACCGATGGTGCTATGTGGTTGATGTGGCGGCATACGCACCGATGGCAGCCCGTGTGGCGACCGTGGCCGGGCATATTGCGCCGTAGGACCTAAGGCCCGAGTTGAGCCGATGAGCTCGTGGAGCTAGAGGCCGAGTGCCCCGAGGTGGGATCCCATGGAGGATCGTGGACCAAGTGTCAGTCGCCCCCTTGTCAGCCGAGTCCCGATGATTGGGCACACTACACGGCGCACGAGTACACCGAGCATATAGTATGGACTTATATGTGTTGCATGACGTGGAGTGTTGGGGTCACCTACCGAGCTTGTCGCTCACCCCTACTTGTTGCTTACCCTTTTCAGGTGTGACCCGAGACTAGTGGAGGACTTTCTTCCAGGAGGACGCCCCTCTACCGATGTATGATCCGATTATATTCGTTTGTTTTATGTGATATCCGGACATGGGTCCGTGGACGGTTGTATTTGCATCCGTATGATGTGATGTCCGTATGCCGTTTGACTCTTTGTATGCATGATGATATATGGGAAAGTACAGGATTACCTTTGATGTATGACCGTACGGGGTTGACATCCAAGCACCCGTGGTGTGTCTCTATTGGTTAGTCACCACCCCTTGACCTTTCGGGTGCGGGCATGGGGAAGTCATGTACCCGGTTCCGGGTTCCACAGGAATCGGGCGTGACAAGTTGGTATCGAGCATGGTCAGTGGACCTAGGTTAGTGAGGGGTGGTTAATTGATTCCATGTGACTTGGAAAACGTAGGGAGGGCGCCCGATCAACGCAGTCCTTACATGTATTCTAGGTTATTTTGGTGTCGGTAGATCATCCTAGGAGCATACATGGGGAGGGGTGCTTCTTAGTGGTATGATTGTGTGCATATAGGGCACTAGCTTGTCTTTGTGTGTGATGTGCTTGTATGTGGTGCCGGGATGGCACGTGGCCGTGAGAGCCAGGACTTGATCGTGGTGTACCCCGATGGGGGACACGATGCTATATGCATGGTATGGACCTACGGTCGTGTGGTGAGAACCTACAAGTCGGTTGTGCCTTTGATGGTTTTTTGTTTGCAGCGATGCTAGTATTGATTGTTTGTTGTTTGTTGTTGTAGCCGGTGTGATGGCACCACCGAGGAGGGTTGTCGAGGCCGGGTCCGGCAGAGGAACCCACGATAGAGTCGGGGCACCAAGGGCAAGCCCGCAGCAGGGTCATCGGCTCCCGTTGTGGGACCCGATTCGACGCACGTGTTGATCGATGCGGAGGCCATGCGGGTGCAGGGCTCGAGAGGGATATGGCAGAGAGGTGGACAACCCAAACACGAGCCTCGGCGGCCACCACGCCTCAAGCGGCGGAGGCGAGGGTGGTGCGGAGTGCACCAGCCAGGAGGTCGTGGTAGAAGCCGCACGACGAGGGGGGAAGCTGCGCAGTTTAAACACGCACCCGGACTTTTGAGGATGGTTGCGGCCGAGGTAGCCGAGGACGGATTAGATGGACAAGAGGACATCTTTGAGATGATGGGGTGCCGGATGGGAGCGGGTGCGCGTGGCGACGCCTATTTGTGGGGTATCCCACGCGTGGTGGGAATCCACGGGTCCAACAGAGAGGTGGAGAGAGTTTGTGAGCCTTCTTTGGGGAGTATTTTCCCAACCGTGCGGTATGCTCGACGGAGAGTATTATGAGCTTGTGCGGGGAGCATGAGTGTGGGGGACCCCCCGTATGCGCGCCCCCCCGCCGTTGGGGGGGCGCGCCTCCCCCCCCCCCCCACCCCCCCCCCCCCCCCCGGAGTCTTGGGAAAAGGAAGGCCGAAGACGAGGACTTCATTCAGGGCTTGAGGCCATCTTTGAAAAGACAGTGGAACCGATGCATTGACCCACGGGAGGCGGTCGACAAGGCGATCATTATGAGCGAGGTCGGGATCGGGCAGAGCCAGAGGCCGGGCGGTTCGGCGGTCCGAGCAAGAAGAGGCGAGGGGGAGAGCGGTGCCCCCCCCCCGAAGGGGCGGTGCGAGGGTTTCCACGCTGGGCCCCGGGGAGAGTTCACCACAGGAGGCCGGGCTGTTGGAGTTGGGGTTGCCGGGCGTCTCGAAGCGCCCAAGGAAAAGATGACGTTTCCGATGCGGGAAAGTAGGGCATGGAGCTAGGGAATGTGTTACCCTACTCAACCACAGGAGGCCCTCGTCGAGAGATCACGGACAGAGGAGGGGGCTCCGTCTCGAGAGGTCCCCCAAGCACAGAGCACGCACGCGACTGCGGTACGGCGACCTCGGCGGAGGCACGGGTCAGTTGATCGGCGGGGCAAGGCCCCAATGGGCCAGCTGTGGCGTGGACCACGAGGGAGGACTTTGCCCTTACGAGAGGGCAGAGGTTCCACCAAGGGACGAGGCAGAGCAGGACCTTCAGTGGTGGAGGTACCATTATCATTTCTCATACTATTTGTTCGTTTTGATTGATCCTGTGCTACCCATTCTTTTATTTCGTATGCTACGTGGTTGGCTTGGAGTTAGACCAGGGAGTGAGTCATCTCGATGGTTGCTTACCTTTGGGTGGATTGTGATCTTGAGAGTATCGTCGTGCTTGTCGGGTAACACTTGGGGGTGTTAACCTGTTGTGTGATTTGTATATCATGGAGTTAGATGATTTTGATGTTATCCCGGGTTGGACTGGTTGATCTCCTGGAGGCCAAGATTGATTGTTTCGACGGCTGTGACGTTCCTCACACCAGAGGGCACGCGGGGTGTCTTTGTGGGTGAGTGGACCGAGGAGGCATGCGGTTGGGACCTTTGAGGCATGGGTGGGGTGATGTGACCCACGGTTAGACTGACGTTGGTGACAGGAGGAGAGAGGGGAAGGCTTTTTGCCACCCATTATAGATCGGTTCCGGATGTGTTTCCCGAGGACTTGGTCGTTTGCCACCCATGAGGGAGGTAGAGTTTTCGATCAAGTTGTTGCCGGGGACAACACCGATCGTTAAGCGGCCTACGGATGGCACCGACAGAGCTTAGAGAGCTCAGAGACGATGATGATTTTTGGCACAGGCTTTATCGGCGGAGTAGCTCACGTGGGCGCTCCAAGTGTTGTTCGCCAGAAGGCGGATGGTTCACTCGTTGTGTATAGACTAGAAGCTGAACCAGGGTGTGAAAGAACGTATCCATCCGGGATCGATGACCTGTTTGATCGTTCGAGGTGCAGATGGTTTTCCAAGAAGACTTGAGGTCCGGATACCATCTTGAGGGTTAGGGAGGCGATATCCCTAAGACCGCGTTCGATTGTCGCTAGGGCATTATGAGTGGCTTGGAGCCGTTTGGGCTCACGAATGCTCCAAGGGTGTTTATGGGATGATGAACCGGTGTTTGCTCCATATTTAGATATGTTCGTTGTGGTGTTCATCACGATATCTTGGTCTATTCCGACCAAGAGGGAGCATGAGGAGCTGCGGGTTGTGTTGCGACCTTGCGGGAGCATCGGTTGTACGCGAAGTTCACGAAATGTGGCTTCGGTTGCACGGTGCCTTTTGGGGCATGTGGTGTCTTCGGAGGGTATCACGTGGACCCAAGAAGATTGAGGCTATGTCGTGGAAGAGGCCCACGAGTGTTTGAGATTCTGCTTCCTTGGTTGGCGGCATCGGAGGTTCGTGGAGGATTTCCGGTTGGCAGCTCCTATGACACACTTGACTAGGAAGGGAGTTCCTTTCATTTGGTCGATGCGTGTGAGAGTGCTTTCATGGAAGGCACGATGACCTCAACCCTATCTGACTCCCACGGGGGTGTGCCTTTTGAGGTGTATGGATCTTCCAGGGTGGGTCTTGGTGTGTGTTGATGCCTCGCGGTAATTGCTATGGGTCTAGCGAGACCACCATCCGATACTGTTGACTTGCTTAAACTTATCCATAAAAGGTTGCAATGGGACAACCCCCCCTAATCCAGCAGAGATGCGGCACGGACATAAGATCAGGGGACATGATCGTGAGGTCATCGGGGACGGATTCGACCGGGCAAGCACCTTCGATTGGACCGAGGACCCCAGCCCCCCCTGCCAACACCCCCCCCCCCCCCCCCTCGCCCCCCCCATAGTTCCCCCCCCCCCCCCCCCCCCACTTCTCTTCGGGAGGAGGTTCTTCGGGAATTTCACCGGTCGAGGTACAGTACACCCGGTGGGACCAAGTGTACCATGCGTTGGGGAGTGTTTTTGTGTGGCCCGGCCAACCCCCAAGGCCGCTCGCGATTTGTGAGGAGGTGTTACCCAGACGCGCCCCCCCCCCGAGTGGAAATGGGACCACGTGACCAGGATTTTGTCCCCACCCCCCCTTCCCCCCCCGCCCGGGGACACACCGATATGGGTGTTGTCGACCGGTGACCAAATCCGCCACATTTTATTCCACTCCCAAAACCCACCCCCAACCCCCCCTGAGGACTTTGGGACGAGGTAATTGATGTTATGTGCGGTTGCTGGAGTCCCATTATCTATGTACCGATCGGGATGCGAGGTTCCATCTCGGTTGGGAAACCCACCCCCCGCGCCCCTTGGGTACTGGGTGAACCCCCACAGACCTTTCACCCGCGCCCCCCCATCCCCGGAGCGGACGATCTCGGACACTCGAGGATATGTTGCGTGGCCGTGTCCTAGATTTTGGAGGTTGTTGGGAGACTCCCTTCCTTTGGTGGAGTTCTCTTACAACATTACTGCCACAGTGGGATGGCTCTATGAGGCGCGTAGGGCGGCCTTGTCGATCACCCTTGTCTTGGGCACAGACGGGAGAGACAGCGTTCTCGGTCCCGATATGGTTAGACGAAACACGGATAGTGCGATTGATTCGCGGCGCATGTTAACAATAGCAGTAGTCCTAAGTCGCGGACCAGAGGCGTCGACCTTTGCGGTGGTGACCGTGTATTTTTCGGGTTTCACCGCGTCGAGGCATCGGAGGTTTGGACGTGGATCCAACTTTCCCCTCGTTTTGTGGGGCCATTTGAGATTGTTGCCACCGTGGGCGCGGTGGCTTATCGGTTAGCTTTGCCACCGAGTTGGCGCGAGTACTGATGTGTTTCATGTGTCTCGGTTGAGGCGGTCATCCCCCCGCATCCTTCTCATGTGTTGGACTATCGCGAGATAGACTTGGGTGATGATGGTGCCGTTGTTGAGATGCGGCACGATTTTGGACAGGGGGACCAGGTCTTGCAGGCAAGACGATCCCACTAGTTCGGGTGTTATGGCGACACCGAGGCAGGAGGAGCAGACTTGGGAAAAAGAGAGCCGGATGCGGGTTCTTCATCCCGAGCCGTTTGAGGACGATCGACCAGAGGTGGGGCGGATGTGAGGACCTTCCCGAGGTATGAGTTATGTTTTATGCATTTGTTTTGCATATGTTGTTTGAGATGTGGTTTAGCTTGTTGTTTGTTGGTTGGCTCCTGGCTCGTGTGAGCCTTTTTGGCTTGCTTGCCTGTGGTCGGTGATCATGTTGATGATCATTTTTTTTGTGTCTTGTTGTTGTGCGGTGCTTGAGCTTGGATTTTGCTATGTCTTTTGGGCTTGTGTTTTATTTTCGAGGACGAAAAGTCTAAGGTGGGGAGGATGAAAGACTCGTATTTGGGTAGTTTTAGAGATAGTCTCTATGGGAATGTACTATCCGGACGGTAGATAGCCGTTGATGCGAGCATTTTGCGTCTTGGGCCCGATTTCGAGTCGGGGCCCCGTTTGACCCGATTGTTGACTTTTTGGGGTTTTTGGTTGACTTTGCGTTTGAGCGGTCATTTGAGTGTGATAATATCTCAGTGTTGTGCTCGTTATTTCGAGCGTTTTGCGATAATTTGACTCAATTTGGAGTTCGTGACCTCGGGAGGTCATTTGCATCGGGTCAATTATTGCTGGGAGGCCAATTATTGGCAACGGATATATATAATTAAGAACCGCCTTATCTCTTTTAATTTCCAATTATTGGTGCGTGCGTGTTTGAGCAAAGAGAGAGAGAGAAGGTGAAGAGCGTGAAGAGCTTTCTTGGTGATTTTGGGGCGTTGGGCTCGTGGATCGCAAGAATCTTCCAGGGTAGGTGATTAACTCCTTATATGATTCATAGTAGGCTTAGCATGCTTAATTTGGGTGAAATCATGGAATTTGGGGGTGAACCTTAAGATTTGGGGGAAACCCAATTTTTGGTTGAATCTTCGATTTAAATGCTAAAAGAGGTATTTTTGTTGTTACATGAAATTTAGAGTTATTTAAGACGTGTAATGGGGTGTATATCAAAATAAATGTGTTTATGAGTGTTTGGGGTTCTTTGGGCCTAGAGAAAATTGGCAAAAACAGACGGTGTTTTTCGGGATTGAACGGTGTTTTTCCGGGACTAAGTGAATAGTGTTTCGGGACTAAGTACAGTGTTTTTCAATAATTAGGGAACGTGTTTCCAATTCCCATAAGTGAATAGTTTTTCGGACTAGTGAATAGTGTTTCAACGTGTTTTTCCGATTGAACGTGTTTCGGGACTAAACAGCTGTTTTTCCGGGACTAAGTGAATAGTTTTTCGGGACTAAGTAAATAGTGTTTCGGGACTAAGTGAACAGTTTTTCGAGCTAAGTGACGGTGTTTCGGGACTAAGTGCCCCCCCCCCCCCCCGGTTTTAGGACTAGTGAATAGTGTTTAGGGACTAAAGTGACGTGTTTTCGGGACTAAGTGAAGTGTTTTTCGGGACTAAGTGAAGTTTTTTTTTCCGAACTTTTAATTTCAGATATTTGAGTCTTCCTTCATAATCAGGGTTGAGGATTTACTTTAGGACCCCAATTAAACCCCCATAAATGTTAGTATTGATGGATATTGGGGCAGGGATCTTTATGGTTCCCAAACCCCCACCAAACCCACCCCCCCACAAAACACCCACCCCCCCCCCCCCAACCCCCCCCCCCCCCCCCCCCCCCCCCCCCCCCCCCCCCCCCCCCCCCCCCCCCCCCCCCCCCCCCCCCCCCCCCCCCCCCCCCCCCCCCCCCCCCCTCCCGCCGGGATCCCATGGAGGATTAAGTTGATGCCCCCCCCCCCCCGTGACACCCCCCCCCCCCCCCCCCCCCCCCCCCCCCCCATAGTATGACTTTATGTGTTGGAGTGATGGAAGGGTCTTTTCTTTTCTCTTTTCCCTCCCCCTCCCTCCCCCCCCCCCCCCACCCCCCCCCTCTTTTCGAGTGTGACCCGAGCAGTGGAGCCGACTTTCTTCCAGGGGACGCCTCACTACTCTACTTATAATACTTTTCTCCTTTTATGTGAATCCGACATGGGTCCGTGGACGGTTTTCCTTGTATGATGTGATGTCCCGATGATGTTTGACTCTTGTATGCTGATGATATATCCCCCGGGAAAGTAGACTTCCTTTCATTTATTTGGCTTAAACCCCTTTTGCACGAAACTCGAGATACAAATTATCGAGTAACAAAACAATTGAACGTGTGTTTAAACCCATAAAGAATTAAGATACTAGTTCTATTCGTCCGTTATTCATTTGAGGTAAATGGACGATCAAGAAACACCTACCTGATTATAGCCTTGAATGATCAACTCGACGGTTTGCTTCAAATCTCTGGCTTCAAACCCGGGCCCCCCCCCCCAAGGCTACACGCACACCAAAAATAGGGTTTCTACCCTAGTTCCTCCTATTTATACTCTATAATAATAATAATAATAACTTTTTAATAATAATCTTAATCCATTAATAATAAATAAAATGAGTAATAATAATAGTAATCATTCATTATAAGCATTATCCTCAGGTACTCTTTAATCAGGCCTCAACATTAAATGTTCGGATTAATAATCACATAATAATAACGACATGTCTAAATATATTTTAATAATCATCATAATATATATATATATATATATATATATATATTTTAACATACTAAAATCATATTATCAAAAACAAATAACATAAAATAACACCAAGGCCACGCTGCCGAATAGATATTCCAATGTCTATTCAGGGCCTAACTTTCCACCACTCACAGCGTACGTCTTTAACCCATCCTCCCCCCCCCCCCCCTTTCCCCCCCCCCCCCTACGGCCCGACCCCCCCCTACCCCCCCCCCCCCCTGTCATATTAGTCCACTTTCACCGGTTGCCTATGGTTTACTCTTTTGAGTGTTTCCTATCAAACTCTATTTTCCAACTCTTGCTCGACACACTATTTTGTATGCTACTAAGTGATTCTAATATCTGTATGTAAGAATGATTGTACACAATTTTGGTCAAGCAAATGCCGCTTGCTTTCCAAGTACTTTTTTATTGGACTTGCCAACAAGATTGATAAGACTTGCGGTGTGGCATGTACATCATTAGGACAATGAACCACCCATACTGTTATAAGAACATACTGAAAGCACTCATCACTAAGAGCATCTTTCGCGGCCTTTTTAAAAATAGATTTTTAAAATAATTAAAAATATTATTTTTTATTTTAATAAGTTATTTTTTTAAAGTTTATTTTTCATTCTCTATTTTGATCATTTAAAATATATTAAAATATTATTTTTCAATCTCTTTATCAATTAAAATATTATTTATTAAATATTTATTTATTCTTTTGAATCAAAATTAAATATGGTAAGAAAAAAATAGAAAAATAAATGTGATGAAAGAAAATATAATATTTTAATAAATAGAGAGTGAATAGTGTTAAGTTAAATTTATAGACTTACTATTTATTTTGTTAAACTTTTGGTTATAATAAAAAAAATATGAAAAGTATAGGTTTTAGATATTTTTATTAAACTGGTTCTAGAAACTAACTAATATATATATATATATATATATATATATATAAATATAATATGCAGTGTGTGCTTAAAATTGTAAATGTTAATTATATTAAAATATATATTCACTATGTGTATATAGAAGTGATTGTTCGAATAAGGATCTAACATGATTAATACCACAAACAAGAAATGGCCAATTAAAGATCTAGTTTGATCCAAGCCATCTCTGAAACTTCTTTAATAATCCACAAAAACTTTATTAATTTTTATTTTAAAATATCATACTTTATTTTATCATTTAAAATTCTATACAAATTAATAATTAAACTGCAAGTAATCATTCATTTGTTAAGGATGTACAGTCTAAAAGCGTAGGTAAAAATTCAATTATATAAATAAAAATAGCTTCAACCGTTATATATATAATAGTCAGTAATATATATATATATATAGCTATCATTAGAATTAATTAGTAATATAATTTACTATTTTAAAATGTTTGTAATGAACATGTTGTTAAATGCAATAGTGGTAAATAAATTATACGATTTTAAAAAATTGTTTAACTTAGTTATAGGAGGATTTGGTGATTTTTATATGATTTCATGTCTTTACTTAAGAATTTTGATGGTGCTAATCACAATTTTACATAAAAAATTCTATATGTGAGTTACACAACTTATATCTCAACCCTTTCTTACTGAACTTTATGGATTAGCTATTGATGTTAGTTTAAATAATTTAACTTATTTCTTTTATATACTTTTGACAAATTTCAATATTATTTTTAGCCTAACAAGTTGCTATGTGGAATTGATATACTCACCATATATATATATATATTAATTTAGAAAGATATAAATGATTAATTTGTAAACAATAGGATGTGAATATCATCTCTTATGTAATATTAAAGAAGATATGCAAGTTGAGAAAACACATGCTGTAGCAACCTAAAATGATTTGGTTGAGAAAACACTGGCCTGTCAGCCTCCACATGATAATGGTGTAAATTATTCAATTTTGGACCATTTTAACTTAATCCACGTTGTTGTTTACAATTATTTTATTTATATCTAACCCAAATGGAATAGTTTGACTAAATTTTTATTACTTCCATTTTGATTAATTTTTAAATAGTTGAGAAACTCATATCAAATTTATTTTTAACTAAAGTATTTGTATAAATAGCACAATAATAAAATATAATAGTTACAACCATCAATTGAAATTATAAAATAAATGTATCCATAAAAAAAAATAAAAACTATAATAGTAAAATATCTTAAATGCAATAAATAATCATTTTAATACATTTCATCAAATAAATTCATAAATATTAAAATTTATTTATATTTGCAATAAACAAAAAAAATGAAAAAAATATAAAACTTAATGAAATAAATATTAGAATGATTTATTTTTATGTAATCATAGAAAATCCATTAATTAATAAATTATATGTTTTAAAAGTTTTATTGCAAGTATTACATATAGCAAAACAATAATTACATCATTATTATTAAAAATTTATTTATAATATTCATGCGCAATATTTAAAAATTAATTTAATCATTTTTATTAGTTCTACCAATTTTTAAATTTAACTTGAAACTAAAATAAAAGATAATTTAACTAGGTTTATTTATTTATTTACAATAATATCTTCCTAGACCACTATACACTTTTTATCCCTAAACATTCTATTCTATGCAGCTGGGGATGGCAATAGGGCAGGTCGGGACCAGATAGTGGGTGACCCGAACTTGCCCCCGATGAGTTCGGGTCAGGGCAAGGCAGGACTATTGAGTGTGGCAAATCGGGGGGATCACGGGGTGGGCAAATCAGATCGAGTATTTTAAGGTTAAACTGTTCAAAAATCTTTTAAAATGTCTGGTCGTGATGGAGTCGCAATACCCATGTCTGCTTCGTTTTCTCATAGGGGCAGACGTGTGGTGGGAAAAAATGGCCCGAGTCGAGGCGGTTCATGCTAAAATTACCATCCCTACATGTAAGGTTCGAACTCATAACTAAACCACACATAAACATATGATTCTACCACATGTTAGTCCCCGCAAGCATGTTTAGTTGGTTTTTAAATGAACATAAATTAAATAAAATTGTTTGATTTAAATTCTTTTAATTGATTTAAATAAAATTAATTTTGAAAGGACTAATTTGGACAACTGATTTTCAAATTTTACAGACAACACCTAATTTACCTATTGCCTAGCGATAGACCTGTAAATGAACTAAATGTTCATGAGCAATCTTGTGTTCGGGTCGGTAAAGGATCGTTTATGTTCATTTGTGAATAAATAATGCTATTCGCCAATATCAATGTTATATTTGTGAATATGTTCGCGAACATTCATAAAATAATTCGTAAATATCATTCGTGTTTATAAAAGTTATTTGTGAATAAAAAATTAATACATTAATAAATATATATAAAAGTTGTTTTATTAAATATAAATGAATTTTTTTAATATAACATATACTTTTATATTATTATTAAATAAAAAATATATGCTTTTTATTTATTTGTTTATTATTACTATTATTATAATATTTTCATGAAAAATATATAGTAATTATTTAAACATATTAAACAATTATAATATACTTAACAGTTAATTAATTATACTTTTTTAGATAAATTTATGATGTAATTTTTTTTTTTACAGATTTTTATAATTTTATAATTATATTCATAAATATTCATGAACAAGTTTAGAAACCATATTAATGAACATTCATAAATAACATAAAATATTATTAAATAGTTCACAAACATTATAACGTGTTCAATTCGACTCATAAATAGATAGTAACCAACACATTTTAATATTTTACTGGGAAGAATGGTGAATAGTGATTAAAAGAATTGCGCCAGTCGCCAGGCACATGGCAAACAGTCAACTGATCCACTTTATTGCTACTTATTATTATTATTATTATTATTATTATTATTATTATTATTATTATTATTACGTTTTGCTCAAAAATTAATAATCCACATTTACACATGCTAATGGCTAAAGTTCGCTTTAGGCCTCAGATTGTTCATCTGGGCCCTCGTAATTTTAGCCTCATTTCACTTTTTTTTTTCACCTGAGAAAATAACAGACGATGGATTGGATGGATTGGATGGATTGTAAGTAGTAGTTGGGTGATTAAGATTAGTGCGAGTTTAAGGCAATCCCAAAATTTTCGCATCAACGATGATTGTTAAATTAATCGTGGAGTGTTGGGCAACCACTGTGAGCGTTGACCTCACTTACTGTGATAGCAGCGGACTACATTAGGGTGCCACAGAAGATCGTGACAGCCCACCTCCCTCTATAGTCTATAAATAGTCTATAGTACACTTTTAGATTAATTCTATCATTTGGTTCAATTTCTCATAATTGTTATTATAACACCTGCTGAGAGTTTTTTTTCCTAATATTAAATTAAAATATTATTTTTTTAATTGTGTATATATATATATATATATTAATATTGTATATAGAGAGATTATTGTCTGTAAAATTATAATTGATGATTATAATTTATTCGTATTTTTTATTATTTGATGATTTGATATACGATTATATCATCACAGTCACACACTAATTATGCAATTTTATTATTACTTATATATATATTTATATATATTTGCTAGACCAGGTAAGGCCTAAATATAATCTAAGAAAACGATTAATTTGGATTTGACAGGATCATGATTTAGCTCATAAAAGCATTAATAATAAAATAATTAAATATTTCAATAAATTTATTTACATGAATCAATAATAAGCATAAATTATATTTAAAATTTATATTTTAATTATAAATTTTATTAAAATTTTAAATTTGGAGACACTGTAAAAGTTGGTTAAATTTTATTAAATTTGAGACTTTAAGTTTAAATATATAACTTTCAATTATAATTGATAAGTATTATTAATTAATTTAGATAAATTTATTGAAAACTTTCGAAAAATGTTAGCTGTGCAAAATTCAAAAAAAAAAAAAAAACCGGTGACATGGTCGGTCCATCAGATCATACGACGTACACGGTTCCTATGAGTGGCTAGAGACGTCGTCGAGCACTGTTGCGCTACCCTGCCGCCCCGAAACAGTGCGGTGCCAGCACGGCAGTGCCAGTTAGTGATTATTTGTATTTTTTATTTATTTATTCGTTCCCGAGTGGAAAGGGCATTTTCGTCATTCCAGGTTCTATATAACCTCCACCCGGCAGCATATCCCCCACTGCCGCGACGTCTCGTCTTTCTTTATTCTTGCTTTGGAGTAGTGCTCGCTCGCTCATCAGTCATCACTGCTCCTCTCCAACTTTCCTTTCACGCGCGCAGCTACCACCCTGCCTTTTTCTTCATCTTCTTCTTTCTCGATTATTGGTTTTGCGAATCTCGGTTCTTCACCCACCAGGTTCATTTAATCTGTTTCTATGGTTCAATTTCCTTTTTGGGTTTCTTAAAAATCTGTCTTCTCTACCAGATTCCATGTCTTGCAATCATAAGCCGCGTCTTTCAACTTCCGATTTAATTTCCAGCTGATTTTACAATTTTTTTCCTCACATTATGTGCATCTTTTCACTATATATGTATATGTATATGTATATATATATATATATATTAATTCTCACATACTAGACTTTGGAAGGGCCTTAACACACGCACACACAGACACAGACGGGTCTGTCAATGGAATTAGTACTTCTAGACATCTAACACATCATTTTACCGTTTGGATGAAAAAAAGAATTAGAAATCGAAAGAGACCATAGATTTTCAAATGATTTGGTTAGTTTGAGCTCTTGTATAATTAAAAAGCATTGAAAATTCAATCCTTTTTTTTGAACATATTTAGAATTTCTGATTTTTCAGCTTTACAATAGAGGATTCTACGTTGTAAGAGATTCTGTATTAATCATGTATTTTTTGAGTGAAGTCGTCCATATGGTTGTATGATTTTCAAAATTGTTTTAAAAATTGAATTTTATCAGGCTACCCATGTAGGTTATTTGGTGAAACTCACTACAGATATAAAGAAAAATCTGACCAGGTCTTCGTTGATTCAAGATTTGTGGTATATATCAGCGCACACTTTTCTGTCAATTACCCATAGTTTGTTAGATGTTTTGGTTATAGTTATTATTATTTTTGTTATGGCTTCTCAAGTTCTCATTTTTTATCCTCTTCAATTATTTACACCTTTTATGATTTGGTCATTTTCATGCTAAATCAATTAGGAAAACCTTAAATAATTAAGATCATTTATTATATAGTCTCTAGAGGGCAATTTTATTTATCATTTAACATTTAGTTATGTCATATGTGATATGCGGGCATAGGAATAACGAGTTTTTTTTTTTGACTATATGTAATAACTTTGTTTTGTAATGAACTATATTTCTCATGCGGGCTATGCCAAACTGCTATGAGGTGATGATAAACTTGAGTGTGATCTCAAACTGCACTTTCTTGTCTTCCAAACAATCAATGAATTTGAGTTCTTTTTTTATTTGGTCAATAGTTGATTGTTGGTTTTATATCTTATAACTTTTGTTGTCTCTTAGATGTGTTTTATATTATCCTATGGCAGGAAAAGGATTGTGGCTATTTTAATTCTGCATTGGAGGAAAACAATATGCCTTGGTTGAATCAATTCATTGACGTTTTTCGCTGGGTGATCCGATTGAACTTGTATTGTAGAGTCATTTTATAAGTCGCACCTCTCTTTGCCGCCTGTATTCATATTTTTTCCTCATCTCTCCATGGGTTCCTACTTCTTTCTCTTTGTCTCTTTCTTTATTCCAAGGATTAGCTGAACGGGGGAGGGGAAAAACTAGCTCAAATTCGAGTTCTTTTTATTGGGTTTATTTTCTGCCCTCACATTTCTCAATAGCATCTGATTGTCTCTCAGTCTCAGTTTCCAACTGGATCTCTTTCTTTTTCTATTTTCTGGTAGTTCTTCGGTTTTTTCTTTATATCTAGAGATTCATTTGAGGGTCAAACAAAGTTATGGTGTGCCAAGCAGCAAGTCAGACAAGATTTCGGGCATTGAAACATGAGAATGGAATGGCAGGAAAAGCACCGATAATAGTTAAAGTCATAGCTTGTTTTCAACCTTTACAGGATTGCCAGGTTTGTTCAAGATATTTTTTTCCCTCATTGGATTGTGCGCATTAAACCCTTTTAATTGTTTATTTATGGCATTTTTTTTAAGTTTTGAACGTATTATGATCATTGCAAGAAGGGCAGGCCTAGTGCATTGGTGGAGTTGCTCCACTGTGTGCTGTGGCAGCGGGTTTGAATCTGCCTCTAAAAAGAAAGAAAAGAAAAAAAGAAGGCGGCCTAGATATTCCTCCTTTTCAGACCCCACACAGTGTGGGAGCTTGGGCACTGGATACACCCTTTTATAATGATTATTGGAAATCCATGATGAATGATACCATGTTTTACTTTTGACCAGGCTGAATACTTCCGTCATTTACTCAAGCCTGTTACGTAGACCGAATCCACGCTTGTGTTACTTGTTGATTTCGGAATTTTACATTTGTTTTGTTTCTCAAGTCATTTCTCTTAGTACGTGGAATTGAAGAGTACAGACTTCTGGTATGTGTTGCAACATTTTCATGATTACCGAAGTAAACATGTTTCAGATTCATATTGAGATTATGGGGTGATCATGTTTTTCTGT
Organism: Taxillus chinensis; assembly: GCA_023512835.1. Lineage (NCBI taxonomy): Eukaryota > Viridiplantae > Streptophyta > Magnoliopsida > Santalales > Loranthaceae > Taxillus > Taxillus chinensis. Next base: position 52,556,530 of record CM042088.1, on the reverse strand, counting down.
GATAGGTCAGTTGTTTTGGTTGGATGGTAAAGACCAACAGTTTCTTGCCTTGTTGGCAGAATCCTACTTTGGAATTTCCCAACTATAACTACATGGATGCCTTGGTAGAGCCAAGCCGAAATGGAAGTTTTCCTGCAGGTACAAACCATGGAACCTGTATGTTTCCTGCAAATATGTTCTGCCCAGGATCTATGGAATCTGGTATGCCTGTTTTAGGACCTGGCTGTGCAAATGATGAACGGGCTTGTAATATTCAGACGCTGCCTCATGCACACATGAGTCCTAGGGAAAAGCATTTTGCTTATTCAATTGGACATGATAAGCGGGTCATGCCAAATGCAATATCCGGGCTTAGCCCCAAGAGGTTCCTAATTTTTGATCAGTCCGGGAGCCAAACAAGGTTAATATTAAATTCCACCTGCTCTCCTTTGCAGAAGCCAACTGGTGCATTTGCAAATCACGGGCACGCTTCTAGATTACATGATGAGGGGGCTGCTATTATGGGGAAAATGTTTCCAATGAAGCCCATGGCGTGTGAAGAACCAGATGAGAATCATATAATTGGTGAAGAGAGTGAGATGCATGAAGACACTGAAGAATTAAATGCCTTGTTATATTCTGATAGCGATGATGATAGTAGGGGTGGGGAGGATGATGAAGAAATAAGTACTGGCCATTCCCCAATTGGGACTATAAGGAACCATGAGAAACTAGACCAGGTTGATATAGCGATAGATGAAGTTGGTAGCAGTGATGGTGCAACGAAAAGGCTGAGATTGGTCGGCGGAGACTACAAAAAATGTTCAGTAATGGATACTTCAAGCTTCATAAAACCTAGTGGATTCTGTGATTACAGTGATGATGCAGACTCAGGCTATACTAAAAGCTGGTTTGAAGAAGAGGCAATGGGGTCAGTCGTGGGTGAGAAGCGGTTTCGGCCCAGAAAAGATAGGATCCGTGACACATTGAAAATTCTGGAAACTATTATTCCAGGAGGGAGGAAGGGTAAGGATCCCTTGTTGATTCTCGACGATGCTATCGATTACTTGGTTTCTCTGAGGCTGAAGGCCAAAGCTCAAGGAGCTTTGCACCTTTAGTTTTGCAGCCCACTGATTGGGACAGGTTTTGTGGGGAGTTGGGAGTGGGGGTGGAAAGTAGTTGGTGCCATCAAAATCATTGATTGATGCAACTGAAATAAGTGCTGTAGTTATGGGTTGGTTCGTTCGTTCAATCTCCTTTCCTGATATGGTGGTATCATTCCAAGAAAGCAAAAGAAGAGTCCATATGGAAGAAAGGGTTTTTTGATTTGGTAGCAGTGGGTGAAGAAATGGGGGGCAGTGTCTGTTAAGTGGGTATGATAACCCGAACTTTTGAAGGATCAAAAGTCACAAATATTTGAATGCATGTAGTATGGTCGTGGGTTCAGTGCATGCGCGTTTGGTAACTAGGGTCCACGCGTTCCACCGGCACCTCCTTTTTTTGGTTCATTTCATGGCTTTACCTTTTTCTTCTTCCTTCCTTTTTTTGTTTGTGTGCCTCAGCATTGAGATATTGAACTTACAAAAGCATGATGGAAAAGTTTTTGGCGCCAGCAAATGGCAAGCCCCCAAAGCGTTCCCCCTCCCCTCCCTGATCAAATCAGGTGGCATAGTGCTGGCCCATGCTGTTAAAGCTTTTGAATGGGGTTTGTTGCGGGGGACCATCCCACGGGCGTTCGTATATCCTTTCTTCAAACAAGTGGAAGAAGTACGTACATGTGTTGTCCACGTTGAGGATGGGATCGTTTAGCCTTTGTAAGTGCTCTTAAATTAAAATATGTTGTTTTCGTCTTTTTGTCTTTTTTTTTTTTTTTTTTTGTTGTTGATGTTGTTGATGTGTGTGTTGGATCTGGTCATGTGGGTTTTGTAACAGAGTACTGCTGTCTTCACCGTGGTTTTTATTATTACATACGGGTTTTGCTATATGCAGTTCATGCTGCGCGCATCAATGTATCATTGGTTTGTTTTTTAAATGATTTGTTTTTTTTTTAAAAGCAAATCAGCGGAGGATCGCAGTGTATTAAGTGTTTTTCATTACTCAATGAGCAAGGGTCGAATGGACATTTGAAAAACAGTCGAGGTTGCAGGAGTTGTTAGCTTACCGCCACCATGATGTCGCTGACCAGTGATCACACTCTTGCCTCACGTTCATGAACTAACCTGCAATGCAAATCTTCATCAACACTTTGAGGATTCCGGATAGGCTAAACCCAACAAATTTGCCTTAAAAATTTCCAAACGAACGATACCACAAAGTGAATCCATGATAGAAATTACTGTCAAATGAGCAATATGATACAGAGAATGTGTTGTGCACTTCAGACGAAAACCCAGTATGTGCATGTTCTTTGATTTCTTTTTGAGGATGCTACATAAATTCGATACTGGAACATGACCCTAATGTGGTGAAAGATGCATGATGGCTCCACGTGACGAGGGCGGCGACAAAGATTACGACAACGGACAGGTCTGTCGTGATTGGCGAAGAAGATGCCGCGTCCTGGTTCCTACTGATGACATCGGCGACTGGGAGGAGGGAGTGGGGGCATGGGTAAAGAATTCGTGCTGAGCTGTAATTCGGAAATGTCCATTCCACTCTCATGCAAACTATAATAATAAAAATAATAAAAATAATAATAAAATTATTGTTTTGTAATAATGGAACGTGGAGATGTTGGTGTAGTGGCCACCGTGAATGTATTTCCCATGTTTCTTTATCTTCCTGACGTGGTCCATTCGATTTGGTCCGCATTTTGGATTCCCATTATGATAAATTGAGAGTATATTTAATCTAGATTTATATTTAATGGTTTAAATAAAAATTAAATATAAACCAATGAATGTAAGATTTAATAATTCAAATTAAAGATCTAAAAAGAAAAACAATGAATACAATGTTAGAATCGATTAAATGGTTATCATACTTTTATTTAATGATTTGAATGATAAATTATTAGTTAAAATATTAAGATTAAAGTTTTTATCATAAAAAATTTGATTTTACGTTTTTATTTTAATAAAATTATACATTTATATTATATGGTGAACATGAGATAAATAGACTTCAACTAGGGGCTCTCTTGTATGAGAATGACGCTCTCTCTACTGCAACGTGAATGTGAGTAGAAACCCTCTATCAAACCAAGCCAACACACAATTCTCTTCTTTATCTATGTAGGTGATTCTCGATCGCCTCTGACGTTGCTGCATAGTTGCTCCTGACTGTGTTACCTTCAATTAGTAATGTTTGCAGGTCGGTTAAAATTTTGAAGGAATCTATGCTCTATTGTAATGGAAGGTAATTTGGCGTAAGTTGTTTGCCATTTGAGTTTTTTTGTCATGGTTTGATTGAGTTTTATTGATGGTTATTTATTCAAACAATCATGCATATTTATATTTTCCAAATTCGTCAATTGTCTAATGATTGGTATTTTTTCCCTTCCCACAAGAACCATTTTGTGAATCCACTAATAAATCCCCGTGTTAAATGATTAATTGATTATACAATAGTTTTGTAAATTAACATCAAGAAATCTACCCTTACCCATTCAACCACATATGATAGACCATGAGATGATTGCCATATTTTAGTTTAATTGTAACTTATATTTAAAAACAGGAAATTGTCCATAATCTAGTTAAATAAACTTCCATGATCAAAGACATATCATATATCAGTATGACATTAATCATCTATAGAAATATCATCAATGCATCACGCTTTTTTTTTTAATCCAAAAACGAAAAACTTAAAAGCATGATGCATTATGTTGAAATTTTTTGTCAATGCATCATGTGATTAGCACTGGAGATACTGTAAATACTTTCATGCACATTATTATCTCATATGTACGTTAAGTCTTGAGGAAAAAAAAGGATTTGTGCTTGTAGTGTGTATTAAATAAAGAAAAGGGATTTCTTCATGTGGTGTCTATGTAGAAAATTATTAAACCGTAAGGATTAGTACTTATATATGGTTTGATTCGAAGATTGAACTTCAAGGAAACAATTGTTTAATAGGATATGGGGGAAAAGTTGGGGTAATACTTATTCTGTTAGTTGTATTTATTTGTCAAAAATGTTGATTTTCATTTGCTATGCAGGTAAAATAAGTAGCTCAATTACTTCAATTGATGATGTTGAAGGCACATATATTAATGAAATCAAATGTCTTAAAGTTGGAATGTGTTTAATACTTTTGAAGAAGGTGAAATTCTATACAAAGCATACATTAAAGTTCATGACTTTAAAGTTTGTAAATTAGGCAATAAATTAGATACGTCAAATATCAAAATTTCATAGTTTCGTGTTTATACAAAACAAGGTAAATCAAAAGGTAAATGAAGTAATGGAACTGCCAAAGAATTCGAGGAAGAGACCAACTATAAGAGAAAATTATCACAATCACATATGATTACAAAAAGAAAATGATGAAAAGTAGACTATCACAAAGTTTGAAAAACCACAATTATATTTGTATTACATCAAGGAAGAGACAATTTCTAAATACAAAATAGAAAAGTTGAAAAATCACGTCGAATTCTTTTGCACATGTTCAAAAAGACAAAATTAAGTATATCACAAGCAGTGTTAGTATTAGAGATTAAAAGAGGATATTATAGTGATATTGGATGTACAAAAAAAGACATAGAGCAAGCATATAATGTATGAATATTATTGGAACTTTTTTAAGAGAAAAAGGTATGTACTTCTTTATTTTACTTTTAATATAAAACAAATGATGAGAATATACTTACATATGTTTTATAGGTGGATGCCATTGCATGGAAAGATTATAAATATTTTGAGGATGTATTAGTTTTTGACATAACATATGGTACAAGCAAATATGCAATCATTTTTACTCCATTCACCGGTGTGAATAATCATGGACAATCATGCGATTTCAGTATTGGTTTTTTGAAAGATGACAAATTAGATTTATTTTTATGACTATTTTGAGGCATAGAAGCATGCAATGAGTGAAAATATGCATAAGGTTATAATTATAAATCAAGATCTTATAATGACAATTGCAATTAATATTGTATTACTAGCAACTATCCATCAATGTTGTATATGTCACATTCTAAAAAAGCTCGGTGACAAGTTAGGTAGATTGGCTATTTATAGTAATTTTAGTATCCTTGTTCTCAGTTATATTTGAAATACTATATCGCCAAGTGATTTCGAGACAAAAAGGGAGGTTATGATAATGAGAAATAATTTAAAGGATAATGTTTGACTTCAATCCCTTTGGTGAATTCATGAGCAATGGATACCAACATGCTATCATTAATCGGTGTTGTCTAGGCTTATTGTTGGCTCTGAACTCAATTGGATTAGCTTTAGTCCTTGAGTCATCAAGGCATAATGGCTTGCATAAAACATTTGTACATATAAGAAAAATAAAGTATAGAGTCGTTACCAAATAAACTAAATGTGTGATTGGTCACTTCAATGGTCTATAGGTCTATAGAAAAAGGTTTGTGAGTTGATTACATGTAGGGAAGGGAGAAATACTCTCGTACCTTTACAACGCCCAATAATTTGTATCTAGTTTTGGTCTATGAGAGTTTGCTTATTTTATGTTTTATTCTTTCTTTTATTTTAAAAGACATTTTATTTTAGAAAAGAGGAATGTAGGGTTAAAGTCCTTATGGCAAAGATTAAAAAATAAAGAAATTTTAAACATGCAAGGACATAAGAAAAATAAAGAAAATGTTACCACAATTATTTTTAGCCTGAATAGATAGAGTATAAGCATAAGTTGCTCATCCCTCGTGGCCATATAGCTCTTTATTTTGTATTTTCTAGAAAGTTGGATTTTTAGTTTTTGTTTTATTAAGGAAAAAAAGAAAATTAGTTAAATAATATCCTGAGATATGTACTATTTTTGATTTTTTGATTTTTGCCTTTTATTTTATTTTCATAAACAATGCAAGCTGAAATGAGTTAATGCTATATAAAAAAAACGAAAGAAGAACTTGGAATGAATGAGGGATTGCTGATATAACGTCAAACTATCTTCTTATTTCCTTCTTTAAGTTCCGTCATTAGATCTGTGAATCTTAGAAGATTTTAATGTCAAAAGCTTGTGTTTGTAACTTATGTTTTTTTATATAATTTCTTTGTTAAAATATGGCAGTAGCCTTCACAGTAATGCAATCTCCTCTTTATGTTCATTGCCTATTTGCTCCATTTGAAGAAGGAAACAACTAATATTCATAGATAATGGGAGGGAACCAACTGACACATTAAAAATAGGGGTTTGCTAGAAACTAATTTCATTGCTTTGGAGTTTTCATGTGGTGTTCTAAAGAGTCAGTGTTGAATTCATAAAGGTTATTAATTTCTATATTTGAAAAATGGATTCCTATGACGTTGAAAATCAATTTTTGAGGATTTCACAATTTCTAAGCATAAAAACTATGTCCTAGGAAGCCAACGGGAGTTGGAAGGGGCATAATCGAATTCCAAGGTGAAAACTAGCATGCCCTAGTGCGCTTCGAAGGTTAAAGTCAAAACCTCAAAAGTTGAAGATCAAAGCCTCAAAGGTCCAAGATTGGAGCCTCGAAGATTGGAAGTCGAAACCTCGAAGGTTACAACCTCGAAGGCCGAAGATTAAATGTCAAAGTCTTGAAGGTCGAAAGTCAAAGTCTCTAAGGTTGAAGGTTGAATCATCAAAGGTTACAACCTCGAAGGTCGAATGTTGAAGTCTCGAAAGTCAAAGGTCAAAGGTTGAAGGTCAAACCCTCGAAAGTTAAAGTTTCGAAGGATGTAGATAAAAGTTTTGAAGGTCAAAGATTAAAGCCTTAAAAGTGGAAACCTCAAAGGATGAAGCTTCGAATGTAATAATCCGTGTTTGTAGGTTTGGGAGTTTTCCATTTAATGGAATGAGTATTTGGAAAAATTAATATAAGTACGACGACGTATGCATTGAATAGGAAAGTTTAACTATGAGTAAGCCAATTTGGAGTTAGGGCCCCGAAATGTTATTTTTGTAATGTTATAGGATTTTTGTGGTATTATCGGGTGACATTGTGTATGAGTCATCATTAGAGAATGTATATAGATGTTAATGTACTCATCAAACGATGACGTATGCATTGAATAGGAAAGTTTAACTATGAGTGAGCCAATTCAGAGTTAGGGCCCCGAAATGGTTTTTTTTTATAATGTTATAGGATTTTTGTGGTATTATCGGGTGACTTTGTGTATGAGTCATCATTAGAGAATGTATCTAGATGTTAATGTACTCGTCAAATGAAATGTTTTAATAGTAATTGAGCCCGATTTGGAGTCGGAGCCATGAAAAGGTATTTTTGTTATTTTATACATAAAATATATAAGGGGCCTGAACCCTAGCCCCTCATTTTTGCATCCACCTTCTAGAGAGAGAGAGAGAGAGGGAGGAAGAAGTGAATCGCCAATTTGAGCTTAAATAAATAGGAAAAGAGGAAAGGATTCGAATTCCTAGTCTTCCCTAATCTATTTCTCATTGTTAAGAAGAGATTAAATGGTTTATTTTCCATGAATTCCTCAATTATGATCCATAAATGTGGAATGATTCATATGTATGTTGGATGTGGATTTTGCATTTTAGTGAGTTTATTGTTATTATATTGCACCTAGAGGTGTGTAGTGCACCATGGTGGCCTTAAGTGAATTAAGGTTGTAGGGTTATGAGCCTATTAACATGAAGACTTGAGAAGTTTAGCTTATTATTTTGATGTGTATGTGCCTTACTTCTATTTAACTTTTTTGAATTTGTGGCTTGAGCATGAGATACTTGTTGAGATTTAAATTGTGATGTTTGAACTTTTACATATGTTTGTTGAGACATGATAATAATATGTGTCTATGAGGCTAATACTGTTGTGCTTGTAACGTTTGGTTTGACAGGGCTGAGAGGTTAAGGTTTAGGCTGAGAGGTTATATAAGTTATATTGATGAGTTGTTTTTGTTTATATATGAGACCCTACATGAGCATATGCCTACATTTCACATATATAATATGAGTTCAGATGAGTTAGAAAGATATGATTCCTACTAAAATGTGCTTATTCACTCCTCCTGTTATATTTATCTTCTTTAGGTGCCTACAGGAACTAAGAGGATCACTCGAGATGGATACCCTATTTGTACCTCTTCCCATTATTTTGATTGTTCAAATTTAATTTTTATAATGAGATGAACATGTTTTAACTCCAATAAAGATGAATAGTATATTAGTTAAAATGGATTATTTGACATTATGTTTTATATGTGTGTTTGGCATGATGAGCAGGTTGGGACGACACCCATACTAAGGTTCTATTGTAGGTATCTTCACCAATCCCTTATCTCTTCGAATGCAAGCATGAGAATTCATCCATGGCTAAGGTTAAAGCCTCAAAGGTTGCAGTCTCAAAGGCCGAATGTTGAAGTTATAAAAGGTCAAAAGTTTAAGGTTGAAGCATTAAATGTTGTAACCTTGAAGGTTGAAGCCTCAAATGTCAAAAATTGAAACCTTGAAGAGCATATGATTTAATTACCTTTTTGCCCTAACCTAAAACTTATTCATGTGTGTTTGTTTTTTTGATCCTAACACAACAAACTTAAAGCATAACATAAGGACTTATATGAAAAGCCTCAACTTGACTTTAGTTTTTGTATTAAAGATCAAATGTCTAAGTTATACACAAGAACAATTTTTAAGAAATTACAACATGAGTAACTTTTTACAAAAAGTTTTGAGGGTATGTGATACAACAGCTATACCAACCCACTAGCTTGTCGGCCTAAGCTCAAGCGGAATCAGCCTATCAAGGCACGTTACAATGCCTTTCTCGTCCCAAGGCCCCACTAGCTTGATGTCGTATCCATTACAGAGCAACCCTATAGGGTGATACCTTCAAGCCATTTTTAAATCTAGATTAATTCTCTATATATTAGAAAATTATTGAGGAAGAGAATTGAACCCACAACCTCTTTTAAGTGTAATTGTCTTTTTCCCTAAGTTTTTGTTTATTGTTATATATTGAGTGCTTGTTTTGAAATGTTTTAAGAATTTATTATTATTATCTTAAACTTTAGGGATATGTATTTGGTACAGACACATATATATTATAGTATATATATATATAATTCTCACCCTCAATTGTTAAAGTGAAAAGGAGAGAGAAATAGGAATGCCAATGGCGTCAATTCCCAAATCAAATTGGCACTGCGCACAACCGAAACCAAGCCGAAACCCCCCCCCAATTGCCCTCCCCACTGGTTTTTGGGAACCCGGGGGGCCCCCCCGCCCCCCGATAAGAGGTCATCTAGGCCAATATCTAGGTTATAAACTGTTGGGAAATTGTGTCCCATATCGAAGAAAAAGGAGAAGTCAAGAAACTATATGGAAGCGGCCCAAAAGTACAACGCCAGGCAGGTGGCGTCAATTCCTAACAAATCAAATTGGCATGCAGGCAGGCAAACTGAAATCGAGTCCTTTTTCCCTTGCTCTCATTATAATGTACTTAAGTGGCCCATGACGATCCACTGGTGGTTCATGGCAACTGATTGGGTGCAACCTTGGATAAGAGGTCATCTAGGCCAAAATATCACAAGGTTATAAACTATAATTTAAACTATAATTTCTTCATCTTGGGGCATGGAACCATCTTCGATTTGCTCTGAGCTTTTTTATTACTTGGTAACCCAATAAAAGATTCATATAATATATCATATCGAGAAATTCTTGTCATAGTTTCTCATTAAACTAGGATAATACTTGTCATTCAAATTCAAGTTTTAAAACTAAACTCTAGTCAAATAAAAGCCAAGCTCGCTTGAGGGAGAGACCCCCATCAAGCTTTCCAAGGGAGCTGAATGTTTTCCCTTCCATGTATCCGATCCATGCAGTATTTGTGCTTTTAGTGGACAGAAAGATGGTTTGGTTGATTTTGATCAAGTGGGGGCTGATGCATACATTCATTAATTTTGGACTACAGGGGTACATGGGGGACCAGTAGGTCCGAGTTGACGTATGAGTGGTGAAGCAATTGGCTATTATTAAAGAATGTTTGTTGAGCAATCTAAATCTTCAATTGAGACACCTCACACCTGTGACATAGTTGGTTAAAGGACTATACTGTTTTACTTGGTCTCTCTGTACGATACAGAATTATGGTAAAAGGAAAATTTAAAAAAAACAAACAAACAAACAAAGGATACGAAGAAACTTGAACAAAAATATGAGGGCAATTAAATTAGGCCCCTCTAATTGGAAGATTTTTCATCAATCCTGTGGTTAATTTTATTTTCTGGGTAGTTTTATACATAAGACGGGTAGTTTTATAGTTTATGCTCATTTGCAACGGTATAGATCCATGGAATCTAAATTTACTGTTGATCAAGGTTAGATTGTAGTGATTTGATAATTTTGAAATTTTATTTATATTTATTTCGAAATTCGATTGTTAAGATTGAATATTCATGTTGAATTAAACTTGTAAAATTTTATTATAATTTAATAATTAATTTTTAAATAAATTAAATTAAAAAAAATAAGAAGATAAATAAATCAGACAAAAAGTATATTATAATCTAAATGTATTTACACAGATTTGGTATTAATGCAAATGAGAGGAAAGAAGGAGGGTTTTCCATCAAAATAAATAAATATAGTTTTCTATTCATTAAGAAACTTGTTTACATTTTTTAATCATGTTATAAACACCATAAACTTATATATATATATATTTATATATATATATATATATATATATATATATATATATATATATGAAATGAACTAAAACTTTAAACGATTGAAATTTCTCCGAGTAAGTTACCTTGATTTAAAACGCGGCTCATAAACTAATGACTCTAAGAACTTTACGAAAAAAAATATATGAAATAAAGAATAAAAATACAATATATAAGACTATAAGAGAGTACAATATATACCCTTTTGGTATTAAACACATGACCTTAATTCAATTACAGCTCAATTCAGCAGTCTAACATATATACCATTTTGCTGCAAATATACACAAATAATAGGTTTGCTCATAAAAAGGCAAATCCTGTGCAAGGAACTCCTGCCATTGGTGGGTCTGAGAAGGGGTCTGATAGCACAATATGATAAAAATTACATATGATATTACACCATATCATTTATACAGTGAATTTGGCTGATTTTTTCGGCTTGAGCGATAAATTATGATGTATCATAATTATAAAAAAATTTTAAAATATCATTTACGCCAACACATCAACGGCTCCCAACTAATTCATCCCGTGAAAATTGAAAAATATTTATGTGCCGAGCCACGGTGACACAGTAACTCTACCAATATTAAATAAAACTTTTACGGGTGCAATGATAATTAACTTACATTAGTCTTCATCATAACAACAATCACGAAGCATTTCCAATCAGGGTAATAAGTTCTATTGGTTTCCCTTCTTATGTACGTCGTTTCAGTTTGATCTCTCTAGAATCCTTTTTGTTGTCTCTGTCGGATACCACACATGCAATCATTCATTTTGAAACACGAAGATGAATCTGCTAATTCCAAGAAACTTGTATTTCCCTGACATATGTTGATAATAGGCCCCACGTCAATGCAAATAGAAATAGTTTTGATTTATTTATAATGGCCGGTATTTTGTAAGAGACTAATATGGTGGACAGGTAGCCTGTGCCCCACGGCATTGTCATTTGTGCAATTTCCCCATTTCCTGCAATGCAAGTACTAGACGCAGCAAATTGTGTCTAGTTTCTCTTTCCATGGAGTGCTGTACTGATCTCCTGTCCTTAGATCAGCCGGTCTTTTGGTTGCAGAGTCATTCATAGTGGTAAAATGATTCAGTGGAACCTATTGTTTTTCAAATTTCAATAGACAACAAAGAAAAACATGCATCATACATAGACCATACTTGTGAAGAAATGTAGATACTGTCATTTTGCAGATGCACTCTTCTATGGCGTATCTTCATTATTCAAGAAATAGAGTTCCTCCACCTTCTAGGAGTCTTTGAATTCGGCTCGGTTCCAATTTGGGATCGAGCCCCGATATCTTGGGTTTCTAAAGCTGTCTTGGTAAGTTTGCTCAGCTTCTTCCATCCACTCGTCCAGGCTGATGTCTGTTTCTGCTTGGACATCTTGTCCAACTGTTTTTGCAAGGTCTCCAGTTTGTTCTGGAGCTCGATGTTCTTTGCCTTCACACTCTCAAGCTCAAATTTAAGTGTATTGATGTCCTTTTTAGCCGCATTCCATCCTTCTTGGAATGATTGCGGTGTCCCTTCAAGCAGTGTCTTTCGGCTTGGTATCATTGGTTGGTAGTGTGAATCACCACCTTCTTTCAGGGCACTGGCGGCTATCGCATTGCTTATTTTTATCTGTTCAGAGAAAAGAACTTGGACCACCACTCGTAAGGGAAGCCGTTCATTTTGGGCAGCATGCATACATGCATCCATTGAGAGCTTTTGGCAATCCATTACTCGGCAGAGCCGCTTTCTTTCATGCTCTGATAGAGTCGGGTGGGCCTGAAAATCCATAGCGCCAACCAATGTTGTAATATGTAAGACTCAAGGAAAAAAAGGAAGGTTCAGATAGGTAAATAGCCAATACTAGATTATATACCAGAGGTGCAAAGTTTTGTTTGATTCTATCACACATTTTACCCTTTTCAATGCTATTTTGTCCAATAAAATAAAATAAATAAAACACAGATGTAATTATATGCAAGCTTGAAATACAAAATTCGTAATATCAAATCAACTAATCTTAATTCCAATAACATGAAAGAAAACATAAAAAATTCATATTTAATCCAATACACATATCATTTTCTTTAAAATATTTAGTCACCATTTTTATTCTTTTATTTTTATTCTTTTATTTGTAATTCACCTCGCCTTTTTAATTTAATTATTCTTTTTCTTTTTCAATAAAATTATTTTTTAAATAAAATACTTGTGTGCTTGATTTTGAATAAAAACTCCTTCACTCATTATATGTCCTCTTTTTTTTTTTTTTAAATTTCTTGCGTGTAATTGCATACTTTGTGATTGTATGTTTCTTTTCCCAATGAGAACATTATGTCTAAGGGAGAGTCTAAGGGAGAGTCTGCATGATTGTTTGTTCTTATTTTATATGTAATTAGATTGTTTGTAAGAGTCTGAAAATATTATATGATTATTCTTGAAATGTTAGTTTTGGTGCAAAATTTTAAATTTTTGTCGATTATCATGCTTCATCAGATGTTATGTATGGTTTGATTTGAGTAATATTTCGTTACGCCCATGTATTGCTTTTATTTATACTTAAAATGAGATTAGGACTTAAGTTCTTTCATTAGTTTTTTAATTTTAGGGTAATGCCTTATATTTTGTTGGAGTTTCGTGATAAATAACAATTTTATTATTTCAGGTGAGAGTATCAAAAAGGAAGGTTGTGTTATCAATATATTCACATCAATATCCTAAAAGGCTTGTCAATGACCACTATGTTACTATCCATCACTCTTTTTATCTTCTTCATTTTAAAAATAATTTTAAAAATTACCTGTATTATGTTTTGTCATTCTTGCATATGCATTCACCATTACAAAAACAGAGGCAAACCACTTCGCATAATAGGTACGAGGCCAAGCACGATGCAACTGTTTTGCATCCTTATATATATGTATGTATGTATGTATGTATGTATAAGTGCAATAAGTGCAAGTGTATAGTTGTTACCTTAAGGTAGGAATCGATTGCTCGATATAGCCCATCATCGCAAGACCTGGCCGACTCCGGCAGAGCCTCTGCCAGTACCTGAAACTTGGTCAGCGAGAGGTTCCTATCCCTGGACACCTCTGTAAGATAACTGTCAACAAGTTTTGCTACTCTTGTCTTGGCATTAGGCCCATTACCGCCCCATCCCTCCTGCACGTGTTTCCCTGTCCCTGGGAAAGATTGACTGCCTGGACTCTCCGTCTGTTCCTGAACAAGGAAATGCTCCAACAGCCTCTGAACGAGGTCGATGTCGTACAAGGTCTCAGAGCTCTTGTTGTAGGACGGTATGAGGAGGTCCGGCAGTTCAGCCTGCTCAAACTGCATGCCCACCCGCTTCTCCAGCTCAGTGACCAAAGCCGGAGCCACCTTCATCATGTTGGCCATCCGGAGGAGCCGCAGGAGGAAGCTGCAGGTGACGGAGTCCTTCTGGGGGGGGAATGATGCTGATGAGGCTCTCGATTATCATGCGTTGGTCCTTGTTGAGCCTGCCGGGCGAGTCATCTTTGGTGCTTCCAGCTGCAGCCACAACCATGTGGAGCCCCCCCTTCCAACCGGTGCTGTTGCTACTGCAGCAGCTGCTGCTGCCACCGCTGCTGTTGCCATCTCTAGCTGTAGTAGTAGTAGTAGCAATACTAGCAGTGGCAGTGTTCATTATGCTGCCTTCATCTGCAATCCCAATCCCAATCCTAACTCCAGCCCCTTCTTTTATTATCCCTTCAAGCCATTTATCTGCATAATGCATTATAGAAGCTCCAATCAATTCAAATCCCATCCCCTTCACCTTGATTGCTGTCACAACCCGGACAAAATGGTCTATCCTGAGGATCGAAGCGTCCTCAAACCACCAGTCCGGAGGGACCAACTGGCTCCTGCTGGGGCTGCTGTTGTCCTTTGCTTCGTCCCACCTGGGGCTGCGAACCTTTGGGGGCTTCCCGGTGTAGCCCCACTTGATGCCCTTCGGGTTGGCGCAGGCCTTCCACGCTATGGACTCGCTGCACCTCCGCACAATCTGGAGGTTCTCCGCCCATGGGGAGAGCTTCTCGCAGCTTTTTAGTACTATTATGGAGTCCCTCCAGGAGGACAGAACCACGTAGCTCAGGAACGCCTCTGTTTTGAAGATGAGGTTGCCTTCCTCTAGGTCCTCTGTCATTTCCAGGTACTCGGCAGCACATCTCAGGCCCGAGATGTTCGTGGCGGTTAGATCAATTGCAACCCCGTAGCAGAACTTGGCCGCCAGCTCAAACGCCTCCGCCCCTCCCGGGAGTTCGTCCAAAGCTATCTTATTCAAGTTTGGATCATTTGACTCATATATGATTCTGTTCATCTTCCCACTCCTAGAAAGCAGGGGATACTTGGGGGAGAGGGGAAACAACCAAAACAAAAAAAAAACCAAACAAACTTACGACTTTACCAACTTAATTCAAATCAAAAAGAACACGCACAAATGGAAGGGAACAGACTATATTATATACATACACACACACACATACCCTGTGTAAGTAGAAATTAATATCTCCGATTCGAACTAGAAGGTCGCTTGGGACATCGGTTGCTACATGCCTACAGATTTATATTCATAATTTTAGCATATGTGAACACGGCATATGGATGATGAAGGGAGGAAAAGAGTTTTATAAATTTATATTCGTAGTTTTTGCATATATGACGCATATACAATTTTTGCTGCAACCACGACAAGAGTGATGAAGCAGGGAAAAGAAGTGGTGCTTGATTTGTGAGATCGATCCTACATTGGTCAGCTGGTTTCATACCATGACTGGTCTCGGAGCTCGAATCCATTGGTCTTGACGCTGTGCTTGCTACAGCCCAGCAGTCCATTTCCATGAGACGGCAGCTCGTTGTCTGATTCCCACATGATGTGAACTGGGAATTGGACGACGACCCGGAGGAGCAGAGTTTTCTCAGTCTCAGCAAAGCGCGTCAAAAGCTGCGGAAAATGGGGAGAGCAGAGCAGGCGGTGGAATAGAGGTGGGGAGGAGAAAAAGGATAGACTTTGTCACCGAATTGTCGGCTGTGGCTGAACTACAATGGGCACAAAATGAGTGCTGTTATTGGATCTCGTGAGGCTGTTGGGTCTTGTTTCTAGGATTTTCCATTCCATTTCCATGATAGGATTAAAATTTGGGAAATTACAAAAAGCAATTTGAGCTTACGCCATCACCATCCTTTTTTTTTTCGCACTTTCTTTACACTTTATCTTTTATGCATACATAACTCTTACTGCGATCCCAATAGGCCTTATGAAACAAAGTGTCGCCCATAAAGCGTGTGATTTTTCTAGTAGTTGGGTTCTTTCGCCTGTTGTGGTGTTTATGAACAGTGAACCTGACATCTTGCATGGAATAAAAAACCAGATCCTGCTTGTTAATGCTTTATAGGACACCATATAAAACAATTATCACAGATGTGATAAGAAGTAATAAGATATGCATGTGGTATACGACTTTTTTTCCATCTCCCTCTCCCTACGAGTAGGCAGACCTGGCGGTGGGGCCTGCTCTCTGGGTAGGTAGTGCGTGTCCCTTTGGATGCTCGCGTTTAAATTTCCTAATTTTGGACCCCCCCTATTTTTACTTGATTTGTCCAAAATGGTTCAACGGACATCTGCGGGCGCTTAGTTTCTTCTGGCGGACCACATGAGGGTGGGATATTGATCTGGCGGGGTACACTTTGGAAGAGAGAGGGTACAGTTGTTGTTGATAGTTGATAGATTACTATAACTTTCCAATTTTTTTTTAAAATGATGTGATAGATTAGATCATCTCTTTCGTGAGACTGTGTTGGTTGTAAATCAGAAGTGTTAGATGCATGCTGTGAATATATACCATACCTGAGCTTGTTAGGTGCTTGTTACGCCCAGCAATCTTTGGATGCCCCTCCTATAATGGTTTTAAACTATGGATTCCTTTTTTTTTTAAAGGCCCAGACGTGATTATGTTTTCAAAGTCGGAAAAAGGTGGGTTCCACGAGTTTTTTTCAGAACTGAAAACTATGTTCGGCCTGTATATTAATTTAAATAATGTGTGTTATTTTTTAAAATATTATTTATTTATTTTTTTGGTTTTATATTAAAATTTGATTTTATTATGCAATCCAATTTATTTATTTATTTCCCTCGCTTTTATTTAGTTCATTACTTGAACCCATTTTTTTTTAAAACAAAAATCTCATTTATTAAATATAACTTTTTTACAAAAAAAAATCAAACATATATCTAACTTCAAAAAAATAAAAACTCATGAAACCAAAACACAAAAGTAAAAATAACTACCAATTAAACACCACCTAAATGTTGCGGAATAATAGGGTTGTAAATGAATCAAACGTTCGCGAATAAACTCGCGTTCGGTTCGATAAAAGATTATTTATGTTTGCTTGTTTAAGAAAGATGATATTTGTGAACAAATTTTTTTGTCCATGAACATAAATGAACGAACACGAATAAGATTGTGTTCGGCTCTTTTATATTCGTGAACATGTGTTCACGAACAATGTTTGAGAACATTAATAATTAATTCATGAATAGATGTTTATTAATAGCATTTTACGAACAAATATTCATAAGTAGTTAAACAAATGAACAAACAATTGAATAAATGAACAGACGAACGAGTATGTTTGTTTATAAACTCTGAATCATTAATATTTTAGTTCACAAATAGTCGAATAAGGTACAATCTTTTGAGTTCGCGAACAAACGAATGAACGAACTAATTTGTTTATAAATTTTAGATAATTATATATTTTAATTCATGAACAATTAAACGAACGAACATATTAAGTTTTTGAACAAAGTAAAAATATAATGTTTATGAACAAGTATGTTGGTGTATTTATGAACACTGTTCGTTAACAAGTGTTCGCAAACTGTTCGTGAACATTAATGAACTGTTCGTGAACACGAACACGAACACGAACACGGTGATTTAGTGTTCGTGTTCGGCTCGGTTCATTTACAACCCTACAAGATATTCATTTTGATGATAAATTTTACACTTTGACAACATTTACCCACTCTATTACTAGAGTACATATAATCTAATTATGTTACACCAATGATAAATACCACCATAGTCACCCCATTCTATGCTTAGTAGCTTTAAGAATGTTCATGTGGGACATAAAAACAATGTGATGGCATGGGTCATTGGTGCTAGGAGAGTGCACACATAGAGGTGTCATTGTTGTCCATTAAAGATAAAAAGCTGAATTGATTTAGGATTAGCCATGTGAATATATGTAGTTGTTAATTTTCGAATTTAACACGTGTCTTTTGTTATATGTGAGTGTGGCATTAACTCAAATAACATACAAAAATAAAATTATTGCAATAGAGTTTTATAGTATTAGAGCCAAGTTAGACTTTTGTACCCTATATAGGTAGGGTTCCATCAAATTTGCTATTTTGTGTACCCCTTCGCTCTATGTTATGCGTCATTATTCTTTTTTGTGCTACAAGCCTCTATGCTCTGCTTTGCCTAGTGTATGTCGTCCACTCTATCTTGCACCGCCTATCATCAGGAGAATATAATCTCTTATGGTACACCTCTCTCTCTCTCTCTCTCTCTCTCTCTCTCTCTCTCTCTCTCTCTCTCTCTCTCTCTCTCTCTCTCTCTCTCTCTCTCGGAGTGTTTTATGTTTTTATTTTCAAAATATGATAACTGTTTTCGGGTACAAAAAATAAAAAATTAAAAATAACTAAATAATGTTTTATTTTGGAGTTCTCTAAATTAAAATAACTCTTTGTTGTTTTAAATTTTTAATTTTTTGTACCGAAAAAGGCTATTATTTTAAAAATGAAAACAAAAAATATCCCAACCAAACATGCTCTTTGCTTTCCATAAATTTGCTTTTTTATGAAGAGGGTTAATAACCCAGCCCGAATTGTACCTATGGTTCTACAATTGATATCTACCCAACAATTGAAAATTTTTGTCAACTCCACTAGCTCTAACTATGAGAATGGTCCACTTTTATTGAGAGTAGGTTAGATTCACTTCTAAATGGAAAATATAAGATAGAAGAATCATAAGCTACTGAAAACTGAAAAGCCAGAAATAGCTTTATTCACATGATTTCGTACAAAACGATGGAACCCAGTGTTTTATCCAATGTCCATGCCTTAAGACTATAAAAAAATGTGGGTTCATCTCTAATTCACAAATTCTAAAAAAAGACCAGCATGACACAAACACAAACATTGTCATTGTCACGCCCCCGAATTCCAAGAAAACCCGGAACCAGGAACATGACTTTCCCTTGCCCGCACCCGAAAGGTCAAGGGGTTGGTGACTAGCACCAATAGAGACTACACCGCGGGTGTTATCTCAAATATGTAACCCTGTACAGTCGTACATTAAGGGTAATCTTGTACTTTCTCATACATCATCATGCACATGATAAGTCAAACAGTCATACAGACATTACATCACAAACAGTATGCAAATACAACTGTCTACGGATCCATGTCCGGGATACAACACACAATAAAATACAGAATACAATATTGTATCATACATCACAGTAGTGGGCACGTCCTCCTAGAAGAAAGTCTTCCACTAGTCTCGGGTCACACCTGAAAAGGGTAAACAACAAGTAGGGGTGAGCGACAAGCTTAGTAGGTGACCCCAAAACTCCACATCATGCAATACATATAAGTCTATACTATATGCTCAGTGTACTCGTGCACCGTGTAGTGTGCACAATCATCGGGACTAAGCCTGCAAACAAACATCGGGACTCGGCCCGCTTACACAGACAACTTGTCCACGATCCTCCATGGGATCCCAGCTCAGGGCACTCGGCCCTAGCTCCATGAGCTCAACGGCTCAACTCAGGCCTTAGCCTGTCCACAACGCAATATGTCCGGCCACGGTTGCCACACCAGGCCCGCCATCGGTGCATATGCCTACCACGTCAACCACATAGCACCATCGGTGCATCATGGTGAGAACCCAAACAAGTCATTGAGTCCATGCCCCAATACCTCACACCAACATACTAACATTAGTATGGCATGTCATTCTCAACATTTCCTTTAAGCGTAGTCGGTCTTCACAAGTAAATCCTCAATCCTTGATTTATGAAGGAAGTACCCATAGCAGCCTATTTTCTTGAAATCAAAAGTCCCGGCATTGGGTTCCCATATCATAAATAAGATAATCGATTTTTGGGGATTTTTCCGAGATGTCTAACCCCACTTTCCAAAAATTCACCTCTACGAACTTTTGGGTTTTTTCGAGATTTTACACTAAATCTCAATTTTCACATTTTGAAAGAGTGAGAATTAATTTTTCTAGTATTTTTCTTTGAATCCAAATGGGGGGTATTTCGTTATTTACATTGTAACTTAAGTATAATACTTTATAGGTTACAATGTAAATAGGTCCAATCCGGTCTTTGTCCAAGTGTCCAGTTACACTATAGGAGCTGCGACTCGTAGCTCAGAACCTGCGACTCGTAGCGGCGGAACGGCGACTCATAGCTGCGGAGCGCACCTCGAAGACTTGAAGCGGGTCTTCGAACTTCGACCTTCGGACTACGGGTCTACGAACTACGAACCTTTCGAGCTACGAACTACGGGTCTACGAATTACGACCCTAGATCTTCAACCCTTTGACCCAGAACTTCGGATTTTCGTCGGTTCGACCCAGTAACGCGCTCAGGGTACTGTTTATCGTCGTTTTCACCTGTTCTTCATCTGAAACGCGCCCAGAAACTCCTAAACGCTCACTAACACCCCTGTTTTACCACAAACTATGATATTTACCTCAAAACGCATCCAGAACGCCTTTAAATCGCGCAGAAACAATAGAAACACGTATAAAATTCCATATTTCCATGGTTGACTTATCAACCCTCATGAAAAACACAGTTAATCAACCCCAAAATCACAGAAACATATATCCACAATGATATAAAACAGTTCTTAATCACAGATCTTATGCTAAACCATTAGATTTAACCCAAAATTGGTTTTCCCTAAATTCTAGGGTTCATGCTCAATTTCATAAATCATGATAAATTCTTGCAGATCCAAAAAAAGAGAGAGATAAGAAGTTCAAGGACACCTATTTGAAGTGAATCTTTGAACTACACGAACCCAAATCGCCCCAAATCGCCAAGGCCTCCAAGCTTTCTCAAGCTCTCTCTCTCTCTCAAACGCATAAACGTGATAACGTAAAGTAAAAGCTTCTTCTTTTTTTATTCTATTTATATTTCTGCCAGTCAACTGACCTAGTCAACCATTGACCCAGTCAATAATTGACCTCCCAACATAAAAATTGACCTCCAAGGCCCCGAACTCCAAATTGAGTCAAACTACAGTCAAAATGCTCGAAATGACGAGCATAACACTAGACTGATATTATCACATGCAATTGACCACTCAAACACAAAGTCAACCAATAAACCCCGAGAAAGTCAAAAATCGGGTCAAACAGGACCCCGACTCAAAATCGGGCACAAGTACAGTCAAAATGCTCACATCGACGACTACACTACCGTCCAGATAGTTACATTCCCATAGAATGGCTATCTCTCAAAATTACTCAAATACGAGTCTTTACAGTCATTCCCAATGAATAGTTAACACACTTACCAATGTATAAAAAGGGGTAAATTTGTTACACTATAAAATAATACACTGAATATATAATTTACAAGTGTATAACTAGGGTCCAATTCCAATTCACATTGACAATATCAAAAACCACAACACAGAGTAAATACTTATAGGGGTGCAACATTATACTACACTTACTAATATTTGCTTTAAGACCCCTTTTAGTCCTTAACATAATCTCATAGATTAGTTGGTCCTTTGGGAATGATTTCTTTAGAATAGGAATTGGTTATTCTTGTTGATTTTGAGCTTTTTAAGAAAATTATTAGAATAGTGAAAAGAATCATGCAATAATAAAAAGGAACACACCATATATGTGGTTCGATTATTGTGACCTCAGCGGGTAATGAACTTTTACCCCCACCAATATCAACCCATCATCAATAAGCAATATAAGAGGTCTCTACCTTAATTATAAGGATTTAATCTCTCTTACTTCTCCCTTCCACCCTTTACATATTTACAAGCACGTAATAATAAGGAAACTCAATCATTGTAAGTCTCTGTTTGATTTATTCAGCCTCCATGTCAATGTAATGTCTGCTTTACTAGACTCACAGTCAATCAACACTAGCATGCCTTAATCTCACAAAGACGATCTATAAGTATATCCTGAATTTTCATGTGTGAACTCATTCAAGGAGATGCCTCTCTCTCTCTCTCTCTCTCTCTCTCTCTCTCTCTCTCTCTCTCTCTCTCTCTCTCTCTCTCAAACAAGCTCTCTATAAGCACTGAGGTGAATTGGGTTAACACCAAATATGATCCCTATAACATTGACTTATAGGTATATGCTAAAAGAGATTTGCATAATTGGATCTCCTTGTTTGAATCTCTTATTTAGATCTCTAGTTTGGATAACGAAACTCAAACTCTTAACCAAATCTCTACCCTGTAACTCCTAGTTAATACTCCTTGTCCGTATGCAAGGTTTAGATCATAATTTCCCTACCTTGTATAATAGATTAAATCTTGTCTACAAGATTACTCTAAGAGGTCACCTTACAAAGTTATTCAATCATACATACATATTGATTGCCAACATTTACTTCCATTGACAATAATTACAACTATAATAACAACAAACCCCTTAATGCAAAATCCCCAATTAATAAGTTGAAGCTACCAAACAACAATGATATATTGGTCACACAACCTAAAACTAACCTTAATCCATGTTTAAAACATAAAAAATTATAGAATTTAAGAAGTACAAACCTAGAAAATTAAGGATAATAAGGATAGATCTTTGCTTCAAGAACAAGTTAGAGAAGAAGAAGAACTTTGGACATACCCAACGCCACCCAATAAGCTTAACTATGGCTTTAATATCTGACAAGTTTTATCTCTTCTAGCGATCCCAATTCTAACAAGGTGTAACTTCTCTCTCAACTCTTGATCGTTGGCTAAGTATGATGTTTGGTAATTCCAATTCCTACCTAGTTTTTTTTTTTGAGCAAGTAGAAGAGCCATGGTCTCCTTTGGTCCTTAAGTGGCTTTATCTTTAAATGTTAACTTTGACTATTTACTTTTTTTTTTTAAAGAATAGACAATATATGATAAGTATATAAATGAAAGCAATCAACATATAAATTCAAATATCTAACTTAGATCAAATGAAACCTAACAAAGGTCATATTTGATCTCACCAAATCTTTCAAGAGGCATGCCTATTGTAAAGATTATATGAATTGCATAGTGTCCACATCAAATATCGTTTTAACAGGCTTACTAGATGGGTGTAAAAAAGGCTTCTAATGAGCTAAGTATTGTCTTGTAAACGAACTTAGCTTGTTTAAAAATTTTCAACCTTGAGTCTAAGTCAAGCTTTAAATCATATTTTAGACTCATTTATTTTTGGCTTAGACTCGTGAACTTTTTTTGCTCTTTAAACTCGACATGATTTAAACTAATGTATGCATGGTTTGCCAAGCTCATCTAAATTTATTTAAGTCAAGTTAGCTAAGAAAATAATATCAACTTATTTAACATTCGATTATTAAATATAACATCAATATATTAATATAATATGTTAATAATATAAAAATAATTATATAAATTTATGAGTACAAGAAACTCATCTCGGGCTCATTAAGCTCAAGTTCAACATGTTGAGCTCTATAGGATCAGACTCGCCTAAAATGAATGAGGAACAAAAGCTTTTTGTGAGCTGATCTCATATAACTCCGCTCACTGACACTAACTCTAGGCGTAGAGCAAGATTCATTTCATGTTCTTGGCTGAATTAGTCTATTTAGGACCTGAGAGTGAATGATATACTCGTTAAAAAGAGTACAGCAGAGATTGTGTACCAATAGGATTTCGTTCCCGATAGTTTCTAGAGAGACTATATATTAAGCCGGTCCACTGGGAAATAAATAAGATTAATGAGACTTTTAAATATCCTTCATTTGCATCTAAAGTTAGATTTGGACCCTCCTATCTTTGGGATATATATAGTAACTATGGAATATATTTGATTAGATATATATACCATATTTTTTGAATTTAATGGAACTTAAATCAACCCATGAAATGTTACAATTGGGTTATGATGCATGTTCACTTGGGTATCACAATAACAATGGGGCATACCAACATCGGCCTTGCAGCCAACAATTTTATTTGTTTTGTATTTCACCGCTGGTTCGATTTTTACGTCAATCTCTTGGTATTTTTGATATATTTTGTATACCGAAATAAAATAGTTTTGGTATGCTGCATTCCTCTAATTACTGTGAATCCTAATTCCATTAAAAAACCATATCCCGGCACATGCCTATAGCGTAGCTTCACCACTAGCTAATCGAATGCTTCGCCCTCTCCCATCATAATGCGTGGTTTGGTAAATAAATCTGCCTGAGGCCAGCTGCTCCCCCCTATGCATGCCCTTGTGCCTCGTCAATAGGAAGAGACTCGAAGACAGATTTGAAATTTTTGCATATGGGGAAGAGTGGAAGAATTTTAGTTAGAAAGAAAAAAAAGGTTGAAAGCAAAAAAAAGTTAGAATATTGGTTGTTTGATTGAAATGGGAAAAGGGAAAAAATTATTGTTTAATTAGATTTAAAAAAAGTATAAAAATTAAGTATTGTTGAAAATATTAATACTAATACTTACATATATAATAAAGTAAATTTGTATAATAGTATAATTTTAAAACTTTTTCATACTAAATCTATTATTATAAAAATAACATAATTTTTTTTAAAAAAAATCCATGCCTTTTTTTTAATCTCTTATTTTTCACCCCGATGAAAATGAATAGCTCAAATGAGATAAATAAATAAAAAAAATTAAAATTTTCTATAATTACTGTATCCATGCAGTAAATTTTTATTTTAATATTTTTTTATATGAAAATTATGCTTAATTTTTTAAAAACAAATATCAAAATAATTTAATTTTAATGTATTACACGGGCGATACCCCACGGTGAGCTAGTTTAGTACCATTTTATTTATATAAAACGAGTCATCTGTCGGCTTGGTCCCGCCATAAATGCAGTACCCCTTGGGATACAGTAGGCATGTCTTTGGGTACAAAGAGGCGGTATCACTGTCCACCCCTGTATGTATATTGGGTCCGAGAGCAACATGTTCGGGCAAGCGATGGAAGTGAGCCCCATTGCATTAAAGCGTTTGTTAATGGCCGATGACTGTAAAACTTTATTAGCCGTCCGATGGAGGTCATTGAGTCTCATCCCACGGCCCAGGGAACTCCACTCATCAGGTGTCTCTCTCAAAAGAAATTTATATATATATATATATATATATATATATATATATATATATTATATATATATATATATATATATATATATATAAGAGGTTCCATTCTGATGTTGCCATTAGGTAGGAGGTGGACGAATGGGCTGATACGGGTGACGAAGCACAATCGGTGATATGCGGTTGACGAGTCAATTTATCAAATTTGTCTTACAAACCAGGTACGTCTGTCCGATCCTAATCAAATAATGTCATATTTGTGGTATCCTTGTCAGTAGTGTTATTCACAGCCATGCATCATCTTCCTTCCTTTGTGCGATTTTTGGGTTTAAGATTAAAATTGAATTTCCACACCTAAAAGCACAAAACATATATAAGATAAGTACTCCAAAGAATGTAGTTAAAACATCCGTGGAAATGTCCATCCATGAAGAGATGATCATGGGAAATAATTTGATATAATATTTTTTATCATAAAAGAGATCTATGTGTTTTGACAAAATTTACTGCCATGTTAAAATTATACGAATGAAGTTTGTGTTGAAAAAAGAAAAACAAATCCCCCAAATAAACTCAAACACGTAATAAAGAAACTAAAAAGACAATCAATTACATAGTATATGACTGTTAGCTAGTGAAAGTTATGGGCAGTGCCTCAAAGTTTTTCTTTCAGAAGCTAGTTACCAACAAGGAGGTGGCATTTATGAAGATACATCAAAGGAAAGGTGCTTCAAGGAGAATTGAAGTGCGGTATATTGGAGGGTGAAAAAAAATAGAAAATCAGGTCCAATATTTTGAGATAATTTTGGATACTAGTTTTCACATATTCCGTTGGGTGTTTTATTGTAAAATAAAGTTGAGGTTTCTATAGAGTCTTATATTTGGATTATTGGGGCTTTCAAATTATAGACATTAATTTAAGATAAAGTTGTATAAATTATTTGATATATAATAGTTTTTCTCCACCTCATGATTTTGTCCATTCATACTAAAAGAGTTTTCAATTTTGATATTCTTATTTATCTTTTTCCTATTAAATTTTAAATATATTGTTATCATAGATGAACAGCATATTCTTCTAATCTTTTCTAAAATTTCTTTAGTGTACCGGGACCTAATAATATTTAATGTAGAGTTCATAGAGCTTATTTTGTTTCTTAGTTAGTGTCTTCTCCCCTATTTAAAGAAGTAATTGTACCCTAGAAAGGAATTTTGGAGATATTGTATCAAAAAGTATAAGATTATAGCTTAAAATTTTTGATATGTGCTCCAAAAATCACAAACATTGTTTTAATGGATCTATTTCAAGGAACGATTAATTATGAAACAATTGCAAGCGCCCTAGGTCCTCTCCATAATATAACTAATAAGCTTTTGGATATCTAATGCTATGGCAATAGTTTTACAAGTTGCCTAATCCATCTTTATGAGGTGCCTAGGTAATGTTGCCATAAACACCTAATTAACTAGTTTTTTGAAACATTTGGTGTATCGTACGATATCTTTGGGGACGTCTTTTGTATCGTGGTAACCTTTGATGTCTTGATTTGAATCTTGATAACTTGATTTGAAGGATATCCCAACCTTTGATGTTCTAGTTCAATTGTATCCTTCTTTGTCATCTTCATAACTTTAATAGAGATGTTGTTTCCTCCTTTTTATCAGGTAGTCCAATTGGGCACGCAAGGACTTCATTCATGTTGCTCATTAATTCAAGATTTCCAATAACATGATGATTGGCTCCAGTGTCAATTATCCATTCCACTAATTTATACGTACCATTTATTCTTCTTTACTTACTTTTTTTTTGTGAGTGTAACAAATTAAGTAATAGACTTCATTATTGATTGCTCAATCCGCTTATTCCAGCTCTGTCTGCCTCAATAATTTGTTCTTAGGTTGTGCCTTTTTGGGTTCCTATAATTATTGCATTAGCATGAACAAGTCCACCACGTCCCACTCCACATGATCCACCAAATTGTGTTATTCTTCCTTGTCCATGATTTTCTCCTCATCCTCTTCCTCCTCATCCATTTACTCAGTTCTATCACTCCACCAATTTGGCTATCCAATGAGTTAGAAACATGAGTTTGAATGATGTCCTAGCTTGTTACAATGAGAATATATTTTAGTTTTCTTTTTATTATCAGATTGTCCTTTTAAGACTTGGCCTATATGAGCAACAAAAGCCTTTGCCTCAACTCGTTGTTCTTTCCCATGAGTTATGTTGTGAACACGCTCCTTGTGTACAATCATAGCATATGCTCGATTTAGGGTTAGCAATGGTTCAATGCTTAGAACGTTAGAGTGCATTATTCCATAAACCGCATTATCTAATCACATCAATAGTTGATGCAATCATTCTTCTTCACATATCTTGTCCAATCTGCCCAAATATGGCATTTACATTCTCCACAATAACATGTTGGGTATTGCTCATAGTTTTCTAATTCTTCCCACAATATTTTCAACCTCATGTAATAGTTTATTATAGGAAGGCCTCACTTAGAGATGTCAATCTTATCCCGACCCACCCCACCCCTAAGAGACAATGGGACAATCACGATATTGGCTGTCTCGACTTTTTAAAATGTTTTAAAACAGTTGTAGCTTAAATACCCGTTCCAAACTGCCACATTCTTTAGTTTCGCCCCCACCCGAATACACTTAGGATAGATTCGGGTTACCCACTACCTAGTCGCACCCCACCCCATTGCCATCACTCATTTACATTCCTGGTAACTTGTAAGGACCCGTACCTTGAGTTAGTCACGGTTTTGCCTTCTCAGTAGAGTTTTTCTAGATTTTGACCTAGTGAATGGGCTCAAATGAATTCACGTGCAAAAGGAAAGATGCTTAGAATGATGTCCTCTATCTACCACGAAGTTTCAGGCCAAACGGACGTGTATGTAAGGTGCACGTGAAATGGGTCCAATTCACGTGCAAGTGTAGTTGTCTTAAATGATGCAAGGAGGCTAGGGGTGAAGTTTGAGCGCATTTGGAGTGCATATGGAGTTACACGTGAATTGGGGAATTCACGTGCAAATTGGCGTGCAACCATATTTTTGCATGGTTCCCTTGGTTTTGACATTCTAATGATCTTTCTCTAAAGGACCATATTGAAATTTTAAGTATTTTGGCCTATATGGGTGCGGAAAGGTGCTAACTTGTGTGATCAAAACTACGTCGTTTTGATCCTGGGTTTACTTAATCAAAACTACGTCGTTTTGATGTGGGTAGTGTCTATATAATGAGGGCTTGAGTTTGAGTTTAGGGTTCTTGTGTTCTTCTTTGTTTGCAGCTGCTTGCCAGAGAGAGAGAGAAAGAGAGAGGATCTCCGGGCGACTTGGTGGTGGTTGCGTCGTTGGAAGGTGTCTAGCATAGAGGATAGGACAAGAGCCTGAGGTAGGGATGCATGTTCTTCCTAACTCTCCTCTGTTCTAGGATATTCACCTATATATATATATATATGTAAATCCATATAGGTGTGATCTCCTATATGGATGTTGGCCTTCAGTGGCATGTTTGTTGATTACGATGTTAAATTTGGCTTGAGGATTTTCTGGGTTTGTTTATGCCCACCATGTGTTTGATAAAATGTCTGTGAGGCCCGCACACTATATGTTTGATAAAATGTCCGTGAGGCCTGCATGCCATGTATTCAATATAATGCCTGTGAGACCTTGTATATGGGTGTCGATGATATACCTACGTGCTGGTGTGTCTTGTGTTTGATTTGTATTTGATTTTAAGCCTATGAGGCTGATGTGTGTGGCTTGTATTTGACCATGTTGGTCCTTCCGAGATAAAGTGTAAATTTGTCTTGAGTTTACATGTTGAGATGTAATGCTTATGTTGTCGTTGATCCGTTTCGAGCGAGATATGGGCCAGGCACAATAGCCGGACCCCTTTGAGATTTGGCCAGGACGTGGTCCCGAGTCTCGGTGTAGCACTCACGACGGTGGGCTAAGTCTACACCCATTCCTGAGGGTAGGTATGGCGCCCGAGGAGGTGGTTGACCATATCCGACTCGGGTGGAAAATGTTGCATTGGTGTCCATGCAACATTCGCCTGGATGTGGTATGTCATGTCGCCGTGGTGGTGGGGTGTCCTCTCGCCCTTGGTGCGGGCTCAGGTAAAGAGTGTTCTTGGGTGATGTTTCTTTGCTTTAGCCTTAGGCACGACACGAGCACAAGCATACACATATCATGCATGTTGTAGAGCGGGACGGGTCTGGGGAGACCGGATCCCCTCGAGCTATGGTTTGCTCACCCCTCCTATAAACCGTCCTTTTGCAGGGGTTTAGCAGGCGGTAGGTGAAGGCGAGGAGCCGGGGCCCCCGAGGCCGGGAGTTTTATATTATTTCCTTTGTTGTACTTTGGTTTTATGTGTTTGGAATTTGGTTTGGTTTTATTTGTGGCTTTATAGGGGTTTTTCCCCGACTGGGTTGTAATAAACATTTAGTCGTTGAAATGAAATAAAATGGGATGTTATTCAATTTGTGTTTGTGTGCATGGTTTGGGAGCAGGAGCATGCCCCTTGGCATGTTAGCCTGGTTGTGCGGGTTTGGGACAAGACCCGTGCCAGAAGTCCTTTTAAGGTGCTTGCACCAACCCCTTGTCCCTTCGGGTGCGGGCATGGGCAGTCACTACTCATTTCCAAGTGGAAGGAAATTGGGGCGTGACATAACCGAACTTGTCTATTTATCATAATTTCAACTGAACTTGTGTGATGATAATTCTTAGATTGTCATTGGTCGAGAGAAAATATGGTGACCTTATTGTGATCTTTGTCAAGGTTTCATTCCCTTCCTTCTCCCCATCGGATGTGTTTCTTGCCATGAGACCGGCTTTGATACGTCAACAATTTGATGGAGTTGTAAAAATTGTGCGGAGTGATAATGGACCCGAATTTACTTGTGTAAACAAATGTTTTGTAAAAAGTGGCATAATGCATCGGACCTCGTGTGTTGGTACTCCATAATAAAATGCAAGAGTAAAACATAAACATCATCATATACTCAATGTTGCCTACGCTCTACATTTTCAAGCCAAATTGCATGTTGAATTTTAGGGAGATTGTGTTCTAACGACTATTTATTTAATTAATTGTAGTCCTTCAACCTTGTTGCGTGACAAGATAACTTATGAAATTTTATTTGATTGCCTTCCACCATATAAAAATATCCACGGATGTCTAAATTCATCGTTAAGCCTATGATTAGTAGCGTGCTCCTCACATTTAACCGAATCAACATGTTTAAACTCTGAAGGAGCTCCTATTGATCTCCTATACGAAATGTTTAGGAGCCTTCTCATCCGCATCAGCTATGCATTCCATCTTGTTTCTCCTATAAGTAGCACAAATGTAAATCTGCCTCACACCACTATGAGAAGTTCTAGCTGCATCTGGCTACTTCGAAGCATGACACTATGCTCACAATCAAAAACATTAATGTTGTGATAAGCTTGCTAGTTGAAGTAGGAAATGCATATTTTTGGGATATCCTTGAGGATATTTGCTGTATTATGGCATATCTTTTGTATATTGTAGAGTAGCCTCTGTTTATATGAAGTAGATATCTTTTGTATATTGTATACATATATGTAAGTAGTATGGTGAGTAACGGATCAAGGTTTTCTCTTCCACATTCTTGTTTGCACATAGCCCCTCTTTATGAGACACCTAGAATTTCACTACATCCGTTATACA
The DNA here is from genome assembly GCA_023512835.1 of Taxillus chinensis. Classification (NCBI taxonomy): domain Eukaryota; kingdom Viridiplantae; phylum Streptophyta; class Magnoliopsida; order Santalales; family Loranthaceae; genus Taxillus; species Taxillus chinensis. The sequence goes on along the minus strand of CM042088.1, from coordinate 52,525,655 downwards.
TTGGGTGATGAGAAAACATTTTATGATCTCACGTAGATGATTGGAATGCCTGGAAGTGTCATCGTCGTTGGTTGCACCATTTTTTTGCCCCCTCAGATGGCATATCTTTTGACCTATGAGAAATTAAAAAATGGCTAGTCTGAGCTAATAATATAATTTTCTTTTGAGACTTTAATGAATGCAAGGAAAAGTTAAAATGTTAATCGATAAAAGCAGAATTGAACAGGTGATCATGTTTGTGATATATAAACAATAAATCCTATCGTTAGATATACTTTAATAAATGCAAGGATGAGTTAAAATGTGGATTGATAAAAAAAGAATTGAACCATACTAATTTAATTTAAATAAATGGTCCAATGCCCTTCGGTTATTAGCGAGTGCTAAGACCGCGCCAGTAGAACAGACATGCAAAACCTTCAATAATGAAATTTTTTTCCCAATGCAGAAACGTGTCACGATTAAAACCTCACTATAATAAATTATCAAGGAATTTGCCTAATTTTTAAATTATAAGATAAGGGCTAAAACAAAAAAAACATATAAAAAATAAAAAGTACACAAATATGCATAGAAAAAGCCTACCAAAAGGCTTAGACATAGTGTTAAATCCCTTGATTAAAGTGACGGAAGAGGAAATCCACTTCAAAGTGACCCTTCATTTGGGTGGTGGGGGAATTTCCGTCGCAGCATTAATTCACTGCCCAATCTGCCTTCCATCTCGTTTACTTGTCACTTCTATTTTATCACTGTAAAATCCAAATCTGAACCGATCTATGAATTACTAATTGATGATGTTGACATAAAGAGAAAGTTCTTATCATTGATAGTAGCTTCATCCAACAGAAGCACTGTTTAATCGAGCACTGTTGCTTCATAATGCATACATCATATCAGCAAACTATTATTGAGTGGTTCAATCCATGTAGAGGTATCATGATTGAAGGGTGGTGAAAGGATGGAGTATCCCAACCATAGTTTTTTTTTTTAATAATTAAATCAAGGGAAACAATATTCAAAAAATGCAACATTTTTAAGGTTTGAAGACTCCCCAGAGAAACGAACAACCATGTAGCAGTTAAACAGATGGTTTATTTTGAGACAGTACAGGCTGAATGCCTTAAGTTATGTAAATGCTGCAAATATGGTAGGCATTGTTATTGTTTTTCTGTTCTACAAAACGTGAAAATGCTGCTATTGTGTTTTCCATAGACACTTTTATTTGCTATTATCTTGATCCTCCTGAAGAGGGATAATGTCTCTTTCAATCAGAAGCATACGAAAAGTTTCGGCTCTCTCTGACAACCCAATCTCCATAAATGAATTTAGAAGCCTGTTGCACATTGAAATGTCAAAATCAGTAGCGGAGGATTGCTTCCACTGTCCAATGACTTCTACTACCTCCTTCAGATGCCCCAGCATCAGATACGAAGAAAGAACGCACATATGATTTCTATTGCTCATCTTCTGCTTCGTCATTTTCAATGATTTCCATATCTGGTCGATTTTATCTTTGTCTCCCATGCTAGCATACAGAAGAATAAGGAAGTCATAAGTTACCCACTCTCTCTGGGTAATACCCTTTTTAGACCCAACTAGAGAGTTTGCCCCTGAATTCACAAGGCGACCAGCATCTATATAAATGTTGACAAGATTCATATATCTCACCCAATTTTCATCGGAACTAGAACTACAGCAATGAGTCATTTCATCAAGAATTCTTTTGACCCCATCAATATCAAAAGTGGCAGCACATGAACTGATCCACAAATTGTAGGTGAATAAATCTGGTTCCACCTTCCGGCATTTCAGCTCTTCCACAACTGATGAAACCTTTTCCATTTGTCTAACTGACATGTACAGAGTCATCATTTCGTTAAACGGAAGGGCAGTGAAGGGAAGGTTTGAATCCCTTATTTTTGCATAGAGGTCCTCTGCTTTGTCTGTCAGCTTTGCTGCAGCATAAGAGTGAAGGAGAGCCATGTGGGTCTCATAAGTTTTTGCAGAACGAGGTAGCCCTTCGAAGTAGCGTTCAGCAGGATAAATTCCAAAAACTTTATTTATCAGATCAATCCGCGTTGCATAGTCAGAATCTGACAACTCATGCTCTCCATGGGCAACCATCCACTCAGATATCTGCAAATTCATTTGAATCCCGCAACAATATTTCTTACCAAACTTACAAACAAACAAAGAAGTAAATAGAGCAAGTTTATACAATTTCTATCCTCTATGACATCTAATGTGGCATAACGTGAAATGGGGAAAGGAAACATGAGAAGAAAATAATAAAGTTTGCAAAGCCAGTGCAAATGGAGAAGACAGTTATCCATGTTCGTGGCAGGGTTGCTTTCTTTTTCTGTAGGATTGGTGCTCCGTGTACCAGAGATAAAAAAAACAAAAGGAAAGCTGAGTCAAGAGAAACTGGGAAAAATAGAAAGGTGCTATAATAATGGCTTGATCCCATTGATAAGGCAACTTAACCTGCAATTGATGAAGGTTCAAAATTTCATGTTGGTTTTCTAGCCCCTTGCTCTCTTTTTTATTAAATGACAAGAAAGGTAAATGTTTTCAAATTACTATAAAATTATCTTCAAGAAACCAGATTGCACCTACCCTATTTGCAAAGTGCAAGACTCACTAAATGTTTTCAGGCCTAAGCTCAAAATGCACAAAATTGAAGATTCCAAACAAAGGAATTGAATGAAGATAACGTTGACTCCTTCAGTTCTAGTAGCCTCATATTTAACCATTGAAGTGCATTTAAAACTCCTTTCTTTCTCCTCTCTTACAGTTCTCTACTCTCAATCAAGGTGGACTAAACTAATCCAAATAGGATCATATCATCAAGAGAGGAAAGCTCCTACATTTTCTCGATCAGGAATGCTAAGTTCTCAATCCTACATTCTGGTGATTTCTTGTACATAACTGTAAAACAAGTTCTTGTTGAATTTGTTCATCCTTTCTTCTCATTGACAAATCGTGGTCTCTTCAGTGGAAACTCAAGCACACTAGTAAGGTTGAGGTTAAACCCACAAAAGCATCCTTTATAGAGGACATTAGCGTTCAGCCCATGAAAATACATGTGAAGACATGGCAGAGGCCCATGAACTCAATAGGAAAGTGGGAAATCAAAGGTGGTCTGAGGTAAGGGCCAGATTGAGCTCTCTATAGCATGTATTTTAATACTGTGTGGTGCTTAGATTTTATTTCCACCCTGTCTTTGTGAAGATCACATTGAGCCTTTCATCCTAATTTAGACAAGCCAAGATTTCCAACATCTCATCTCTAACTTTCCCACTTTAACCAATAAAAAATAATTCCATGACAACCTGACATTAAATTCAAAACACATTCAGAAAGTACAACATCTAATACTAATCAATGTGTATGCTTTAAACTAGTTTAAACAAGTATAAAACTGTTTTTGTCACAACCCATATTGAGAAATGCTAAACTGATCCGTCCAACATTTAAAAGTCGGACTAATTAATCTAAGAAAATTTGATTGAGTGGGCCATAGAGCAATAGCTGAAACTGGATACTAGCTGCAATTCAGAGCATCTGGCTAAAAGATGTGTATTCCTCGTCTTCTCGTTCATAATGTGATCTCACCTTATCTATTAACCTACCAGCATGGATCATGCTCAGTCAATAACGCAAAATAGGAAATCAAAAACTTCAGTGGAACTGCAGCCTTCGTGTAAACCTCAATACAATACAAGATGCTTTCTTTGCACTAATTATTATATTTGTACCCAAATGGTTAGTCTCACTCACTCAACTAAACTAATGTGGCATCGTTACATATGCATTAGACATAAGTTGGAAAACGGTCCCAGATTAAGGATGATAACATAGATTTCTGTTGTCCAATTTTCAAACTACAAAAACTAGATGTCGCAATTCGCTACAATAAGACCTCCATTTTCACTGTGAGTACAACGCCGGCCGACAACTCTAGAATACACTTTAACTGAATAATGTGGTCACCGTACCGATTCCTAAATCCTCATTGCACTATTTCAAAGAGCACGGCAGGTCATCCCTAATGTACTCATTTCTAGTCTACGATAGCTTCCTTCTCGGCATCCAAATGGAACACAGGAAATGTTTCGGGAAAATAGTACAGGGAAAAGGCGAACCTCGAGAGCGTGCTTGTAGCGCTGAACTCTCCTGAGGTCCTTGGAGATGTGTCGGAGGTCGGAGAAGGCGATGGGATTGCCTTGGTGGACCCATTTCTGAAGCACGTTGGTGACGCTACGCTTGGGGAGCCTGAGCCTGAAGATCCTGCTCCTGAGATCATCATTCTCATCCACACCCCCGTCGCTAGGACCAGGATCCACGGCCGCCTCGTCCGCAGATTCTTCGGACCTCGGAGCGCCAGAGGAAAGCGATCTGGAGACGACTCCGCCGCGAAATTGAGGGTTCGCGCTTGCGTTATTCCTGCTACTGCAATTTCTAGGGCTTAGAGAGAGAAAGAGAGAGAGAGAGAGAGAGATGAGAAATTGAGGAAGAAGCAGTGAATTGAAGGGAGGAACATACCGTCCAAGTACAAAGAAAAGCAAGCGTGACGATGCCATTACAGTCTCACTGTCTCAGTGACTCCGTCCAGTCCAGAAGCAACGTTGTTGCTGTTTGTTTTTTTTTTTTTTTAATATAACAATGTTTTATTACATGTCTTAAAATGTTTTAAAATTATAATATAATACTGTTTATGGTGTCAAAAGTTTAAAACTCATCATTCATCCAAGCATTTTCCATCCATACTATCAGGAGTATTTTTATTTTGCAGTGAATTGTTTTTGGGTAAACTCACAATATATTGGCATAATAATAATTGGGTATATATTATAGATCTTGTCATCGGTGAATTTGCTTTTGGAATTGGAAACGCCGGTTACTACTTTCTAATTGTTTATATATATGACGCTAATTAATCCACTACCACTATGCTGATCCAGCGTTGTAGATTAGCATTCAATCTTGTGCGTTAATGCCAAATTGGTTCCTGCATGTGATCTCAATAAATATAAAGTGGTATTTTAAAAGTGGATGATTGAGATCATGATATCATCCATCCATCCATCCATACAATTAAACACTTGCAAAAGCCAACGCTTACCATAATTTAATGAGAACGGTAACTAATTTAACTATTAATCTCTACCCCCAGCTTTTGCAAAACGTATACTAATTTTTGTCGTGATTTATTCACGCCACAATGCCTGTGATATGCTAATTATGTAATGAATCATGATCGGTCATATATACTACAGCATATAAAGTCTTTATAACGGACATGTTTCTTTTAACTGTTTTATATTTTTACTATCAAATTGTAATAGTTGTATTGTATCCTAATGCTATAAAATCACACGCACCAACTCCAACTAGTGTCAAGATCCACATAAACGCACCAACACCAACAAGGCACCCAGCTGAAATTCCACCCAAGAAGCCTAATTTCATTGGAACAATTTGTTTGCTAGTGGATTGCAATAACACGCCAAAATATCTACTAATGTGACGCTTGTATCGTCCTCATGGAAACAATCCTGCTGTGAACCTCAATCTCACAGCACAATGCATCAGACCAGACAATGGACCAGATTAGGATGGCAACAGGGTGAATTGAGACAGGATTATAGGTGACCCAAACCTGTTCTCATATGTTATATTAATATCCAAGTCCATCCCGCCTGGGTGGTCGAGAGAACTTATGATGTCTTGCACCCAAACCGCCCCCGCTCCCAAGGATCGGATCATACCGCACTAACCCGAACCAGTCCAACCAGTCTATGAGAACCTGACTTAATCCGACACAATCACATGAAAACCTCATTCAAACTAAATCAATAAACTTGATTCACATGGAAACATAATTGTTTGGTTTCCCCGTATTTTGGCCTATAGTTATAGTATTACAAATCAATATTATCCCATTCAAACCAAATTTGTAATAAAGAAATATTATAATATTAAAGGCAAATCTTAACATAACACTAGTGTTATTATCTTGTGACTTGAAAGTTGTTAGGATTCATAAATAAACTTTTATAATTACATTAATTTTAGGAGAAAGTTACATACTAATCCCAGATCCCAATCCTTGAGAGTTCTTTTCATTTGCCCCTTTTTTTAAAGTTTGCAAATTAAATCTGTAGCGAGTTGCCACCTTGCCTCAATGAAACCCCAATGGCAATATTATTTTCGTCTCAATTCGATTTGACTCGTCCTGATAAGTTATCAAATCGGCTTAGGTCTCGAGTCCCATCCCAATTTGGTTATTTTATTGTATTTTAAAATAAAATTAAGACAAAAATTCCAATCCAACCTAAACTGCTTAAACTATCAGGTTGGATCAAATTTGGAGTAAGACTATACAAGTTAGGATGGGGCAATACTCGATTCGAACTCAATCCGTTTGACATCCCTACGAAATTGCCATCCCAGGTGAAATGTCGCTTCACTGTGATAGATTATCATTGGTAATCTCTTATCCAAAACCAGTGTATAAAACACATCCACTCAGCCGTCATCAGTAGTCTTACACAGTGGTGGATATTTAGTGGTGTGTAATGTAGAATCACCATACTGGTTCACTTCTTACATGAAGCCAAAAACAAAAATGTTTTCATGGAAGAACACAGGTTACAAACTATCCTTCCCAGCCGTAATCCTATTAAATATACTCACAGCAAGAACATTCAGCTGTAAAATCCTTCATTATACTTTCTTTTCTTCTTCTGAGACGAATCCTTCATCATATTGTTATCATGCGTGATATTAATATGGACAAGACCGCATTCAGAAAAAACACCAAACAAGTTATATAGAACAGCATATCATCAAAAAGTTATGCAACAGAAACTAAACACGATATAAATATATTGCCTTTCGATCATGACTTCAGTTGGAGTCAAAAATTTACATTTGTAGGCTCTCTTTGAGAAAATGAAAAACAAACAAACAATTTTGCGTGTGAGCTGATACCCATTAGGGATAGCCTTCAAAGTCTAATCTTCTTCTGTGCTTATACAAGGAGACAGCCTCTCTGTCTCATCATAATACTGCTAATACTCACTTGTCGAGAATGGCTGAGACATCTGGCATTTGCAGACATCCCATCCCACAGCATGATCTACTTGATGATACATATAAAAAAGAGAGTTGCAACCTCAGGTGGTTCGGCGATACCTTGCCATGAACAGCTTTGCGCCGCATGAGAGTGACCTTTTAACAAAAGAAGGACTCGGCTGCAGAGATCTCCCTCTCGAAGAACCGTTCATCATCACTCCTACCAAGCTCTGATTCTGCTTCACATCACTTGTCCTTGCAACAACAAGTTCCGAATCCGATTTCTCATCCTTTGCCCATCGGTTTCTCGAATCCTCAGCGGAGGATGAGGATTCTACAACAGAAGCAAAACCCATGTTTTTGATGGATTCCGACAGCGAATACAAGGAAACAGACCTCCTCAATGATTGAATGTCATCAACCACCGCTGGGAGGCCATCAACACACAAATCTTCCCCGTCAAGTTTTCATTTTCATGCCTGATTGGTGAATCACGGAGCCCAGATTCGATATCGCCACCAACACCACCACCATCGCGATCAGATCCATTCCTGAATTCACTAGCCTCCTCCGAAACCACCGCCGGCGACGGTTCCCTCCCGTGGCGACCAGAGCTGGCAACCGCCGCCAACGATTCCGACGCCGGCAAGGGTTGGTGGCGGGGCCAAGTCCGCGACGATTCCGGCTCGGCAGAGAGGGCACTGGTGTGGGATCGAAGCCAGGTATCGATACAGGGGATGAAAGGCGTGATGGCACTTGGGCAAAGGCGGAGGGTCTCCCCCCTCCTCGAACTCGGACAGGCACACGGCGCAGTCGGTGCCTTCCACGAGCCGTCGCCGACCTTGTACTTGCAGACGGTGATGGCACTGATGACGGAAGGGTTGAGCCCCGCGGTGCGGATGTACCAGATGGGGTGGTCCACCACAGGGCCGTGGTCCTCGTCGAGAAAATCCTCCACCAGCGGGGGCAAGGGCGGGGGCGGGGAGGAGGTGGTGGCGGGGGCCGAGCCGCAGGGGTTGCCTCCCGGAGGCGGCGTCGGCGATAGCGGAGATAAACGACGGAGACGACGACGAGCAAGAAGGCGGAGGCGAGGACGACTGCGACGATGATAACGGCGGCGAAGGGTGTGGTGGGACGGCGGCGGATGTTTGTCGACGTGGGACCGCGGAGGATGTTCGTCGACGTGGGACGGCGGTGGATGTTCGTCGACATCTACGTCGAAGAGGATCGGAGGTATCGGGTGTCTTGTGGAGATGGTCAGGTCCATCATCTTTCGGGGATGAAACGCCATAAGAGAGAGAGAGAGAGAGAGAGAGAGAGAGAGAGAGAGAGAGAGACAGTCAGCTCAGAAAAACGAAGAAGAAGAAGAAGAAGAAAAGTATGTTTTGGGTTGCTTCTGGAGTTGGGAGTTCCCCACCCTCACACACAGAGAGTTGTGACGAGGGCGGTTGGATTTCGCCTTCTTGGCAATTGGCGTCTTCATTGCAGAGCCAATTTGCGCCGCATGCCTGGTCAACGGGTTTTTTCCTTGCTATTTTCTTTACGGGTTTTTCCTTGCTATTTGTTTAGAGTGACATAATAAATACAATTGGAATTGTGTGAGCATTAATCCTGATAAAATACCGCTTGCCAAGTTGTACTACAAATACTCTTTCTAGTTAAATAACCAATCAAATTAATCCTGATAAAATTATACATATTTTTTAAATAATTACTCTTTTTATTTAGATAAATAAATGCATTTGTGCGGAGATATTATTAGTGATAAGTATAATTAGTACAATAATATTATTGAACATTATTAATAATTTTTTAAAATTAATAATATCTTTATAGTATTCTCATGTTATTTTTCTTATCCCTACTAATTTCTTATAAAAATTAGTAGTAACAAAAACATATGAACCATGTGTCATGTTAAAAATTATGTGATTATTATTTAAGTTCCATTGCTTAGCAAAATGAGTCTTTCTATATCAAATCCTAGTTGCGCCCATAATGAAAATAAATAAATAAATTACATTTCTACAAATAAATTAATTCAACCTAAGAATTATCAAGAGAAAACTTTAAAGTAGAAAAATATTTTGAGATATTTGAATGTATAAATTAACACCATAAGCCTCTTTCTTAAGCATACGTTGCCTAGCATAAACCACATAGCTCATCCAAACTTACTCCTCTTTATTGCAAAATTTAAACCTGCCTTTCTTAAGCATAATTATAGCTTTGTTTTGGCCCCTTTTAATCAAATCTTGGTTCGAAAAGGAAAGAAAAGTAAAGAACCCGTATTTCTACAAATAAATTAATTGAACCTACGAATAATAAAGGAGAAAACTTCAAAGTAGAAAAACATTTTCAGATATTTGAATGTATAAATTAACACCACAATAAATAAATAAAATAGAAAAAATAATGCAGAGGTAGATAATTAGAACATCCTATAATTTTCGAATAGATACAAAGTTGTAGTAGAAAATGAAAAAAATAAGAGAAAAAATAGAAATGTGGAATAGTATTTTTCAAAGCATACAAAATTTATTGTTAGTAATAAATTAAATGGATTTTTTCCAAGGTTTTAAAAACAATAATCAACTGACTCAATATTAAGATTTCATACTTTAAAACATCAAATTGTTCCCTTTTTATCCAATATTAGAATTTTTTCATATTGACCCTTAAACTTATCCTCAAACTTATTGATAAAAATATTTCAATTTCCTATAACTTCATAAAGCAATTAAAAACATTAATAAATAGAGGACAAAATTATAATGTAGTTAATTAGATTAAAAAAATAAAAGGATTAAATTCTATCTAACATGCTTAATATATTTAACAATTAACAAATGTAATGGCTATAATTAAGAAATAGAATATTCACACATTCAATAATGAATAGATTATATTATATTGCTAACTATTTTTTCATTGATTGAGGATAAATGATATGTGTAACTCTTTCAAAGCGCGGTATTGTTTGGAAAGTATTTGTAAAGACTCGTGATCTGGTAATTTTGAGAGATAGTCATTACAAGGGAATGCAATTATCCTGGAGCAGAAAGCCAGAATAATACGCATAGACTTTATTGCATTTGGCGTCAATTCTAAAGTCGGGGCCGGCTGACCCGATTGTTGACTTTTCAGGTTTATTAGTTGACTTTGCGTTTGTAAACATTTGGGTGTAATAATATCTGTTTAGTGTTGTGCTTTCGCCATTTAGATGATTTTAATTTGACTCAATTTGGAGTTCGAACTCTTGAAGTTAATTATTGACTAGGCCAGTTATTGGTCAATGACTGGCAGAAAGATAAATAGCAGGAAAAGAAAGAGCTTTCACTTTACGTTATCACGTTTGTGCGTTTGAGAGAGAGAGAGAGAGAGAGCGATTGAAGCTTGAAGCCTTGGGGCGATTTGGGTTTGTGGAGTTCAAAGAATCACTCCAAGTAGGTGTCCTTAAACTCCTTATCTTGATTCTGTTTTGGATTTGCACAAATTTATCATGATTTATGAAATTGAGCATGAACCCTAGATTTGGGGAGAAATTCAATTCTGGGTTAGATCTAATGGTTTAGCATAAGATATGTGGTTAAGAACTGATTTAGATCATTGTAGAGATGTGTTTCTGTGATTTTGGGGGTGTATAACTGTGTATTTCATGATGGTTGAGAAGTCAACCATGGAAATCTGGATTTAGATCTAGATTTATCGAATCTGCAATTATATGTGCGTATTTCTGTTGTTACTGTGGGATTTAGAGGCGTTCTGGACGTATTTTTAGGTAGATATAATCGTCTGTTGCATAAAACATGTGTATGGGAGCGCCTGGGGGTTGCTGGGTTGGTTTCAGATGAAGAACAGGCGAAAATGATGATGAACAGTACCCTGGGCGCGTTACTGGGTCGAACCGACGAAAATCCGAAGTTCTGGTTCGTAGACTCGTAGTTCGTAGACCCGTAGTTCGTTGGTTCGTAGTTCGAAGGTTCATAATTCGAAGGTTCGTAGTTCGTAGTTCGTAGTCCGAAGGTCGAAGATCGAAGACCCGCTTCGAGTCTTCAAGGCACACTACGCAGCTACGAGTCTCCGAGGTGCGCTGCAGTTTTGCGCTACGAGTCGCAGCTCCAACAGTGTAACTGGACACTGGACTACACTGCACTAGACTATTTACATTATAAACTATTATGCCTTAAGTTACAATGTAAATAACGAAATACCCCCCATTTGGATTCAAAGAAAAATACTAGAAAAATTAATTCTCACTCCTTCAAAATGTAAAAATTGGGATTTAGTGTAAAATCTCGGAAAAATCTAGTTTTTCGTAGAGGTGAATTTTTGGAAAGTGGGGTTAGACATCTCAAAAAAATCCCCAAAAATTAGATTATCTTAGTTATGCTATGGGAACCCAATGCCAGGACTTTTTATTTCAAGAAAACAACTCCTATGGGTATCTCCTTCCTTAGTCAAGGAATAAGGATCGACTGGTGAAAACTGGCTACAGTTTTAAAGGGAGTGTTGTATACCTTAAGACCATATTGGTGTTGGTATGTTGGTTTGAGGGATTGGGGCTTAGGCTCTATGACTTGTTGGGTTCTCACCGTGATGCACCGATAGTGCTATGTGGTTGACGTGGCAGGCATATGCACCGATGGCAGGCCTGTGTGGCGACTGTGGCCGGGCATATTGCGTTGTGGACAGGCTAAGGCCTCAGTTGAGCCGTTGAGCTCGTGGAGCTAGGGCTGAGTGCCCTGAGCTGGGATCCCGTGGAGGATCGTGGACAAGCTGTCTTGTGTGGGCAGGCTGGGTCCTGATGTTTGTTTGCAGGCTGAGTCCTGATAATTGTGCACACTACACAGTGCACGAGTACACAGAGCATGTAGTATAGACTTGTATGTTTGCATGATGTGGAGTGTTGGGGTCACCTACTTGTTGTTTACCCTTTTCAGGTGTGACCTGAGACTAGTGGAGGACTTTCTTCCAGGAGGATACCCACTACTCTGATGTATGATACAGTATTATATTCTGTATCGTTTTATGTGATATCCCGGACATGGGTCCGTGGACAGTTGTATTTGCATACTGTTTGTGATATGATGTCTATATGACTATTTGACTCATTGTATGCATGATAATATATGGGAAAGTACAAGATTACCCTTGATGTATGACTGTATAGGGTTACATATTTGAGACAGTACCCGCAGTGTAGTCTCCTTTGGTGCTAGTCACCAACCCCTTGACCCATCGGGTGCGGGCAAGGAGAGTCATGTACCCGGTTCCGGGTTTCCTGGAATTCGGGGGCGTGACAATATTGTTAGAAAATTATGAATGATATGAATAACTCTGATTTATTCATATATTTTTTCTCTCCTCCAATAATTTGGCGGTACATAGCACTACTCTTAATTGAATCATAATCTAACACAATAAACATTAAACATTTTCATATATAAATGAGATATAAAAATACTATCGTAAATAATGCATAAATTAATGAGTCAAAAACCAATAAAAGTTTATTATAAGAATATAATATAATTAAAAAGGCTTATGCAAGTTATGAAGTGTATCTAAAATACTTACAAAAATTGTCTAACATAATATAGACATTGCATAATAATGTTATGTCTATGCAAACCCATGGCTCTATTCCTTAGTTTTATTGCCAAGAGTAAAGATAGATCAAAAGATATGCCGGGAGCATCACGAATATGATATCATCTTTCCCACTCACTTATAGATGAACCTGAGATTCGGAGATCTAAGGACCGCACACACTCACACTTAGTGAAATTCTCTTAGTAAATAGTCCGGTTGTAAAGAATGGGTAATCAAGTTCCTTATTAAGGTGTGCAACTTGACCACATCGGAATTCTCGAGAGAATTAAGCTGACCCCTCCCCCCTAAAGATGAGAGAATAAGCACCACCTTTTTAACCTCTTACTCATGGGAGAGCCACTTTTCATATGATGTATTATATTAAAGAATTATCTGCACAATATGCTTGCCCTATTCCTTTGAACCATCCAAATGGTAAAAAGTTAAAAGCTTTATCCCTACGAGTATAAAGTTGCGAAACAAAAACAAAAAAAAATTAAAATGTGGAATAGTGTTTTCAAAGCATTCCAAATTAATTATTAGTGATAAATCTTGTATTAATCCCTAATAGATTGGACAACAACCAAATATCTCACTTGATTTTATACTTTTATTAAATGTTATAGGTAATAAGCTATAAAGAAAAAGACAAGATAGACTCAACATTTTGGTAAAAGATAAGACATTTGCATGTGGAATAGAAATTAATTTGTTGAATAGAAGTCTACCCATTAGAAAGAAATCCACATATAGAGTAGATTTCCAAATATGGAGTGGTGTTCGCATGTAGCGTTGACATCTACATATGTATTTGAAGTTTGCATTATGATCTAATACATGTGGAATGTGCATTCGCATGTGGATAAAGATTTAACTTTCAAATATCAATATTCTGAACTTATTTAATTACATGGACTGACATATCAAGTCTAGTGCTTTTAGTACTCAATTTGAGACTAATTTAACCATTGGTTTAATAAAACAATTTTATTGACATAGCAATCAGAAATTCAACAAGGGACAACTATCATGGAAATTCTTACATATTTGAGCTCCAAAACTATTTCCAAAATATGTAACTTCACTTGTTATATACTGAAGAAAAAAATTAATATTTTCTAAAAAATAAAATATTTCCCATTCAAGAGGTGGCACTCAAACTCTTATGAATAGATTAGGTTTGTTCATATTAAAAACATGGTCTTGAGAAATACAATTCATAGTTTGTGATTCAACTTTTCATATAATAGTATTTTTAGAGAATTATTAGGGTTTTCATTATTAATCTCCACTAAGTTATAAATTAACAAAAGTGATTATTGTATTAAGGTATAACTTTCTATTAATAAAATCTTTTATTAACAATCACTCTGTTTATCTTTTGCACTATTACATTTATTGTAAACACAAAAAAGAGAGTTATAAAATGTTTGTTAAAGTTATTTTGTGATAAATTTTGAAGGGTTAATCTATTCACCCCCCCCCCCTTCTTTTTCTTTCTAGATCACCCTAGAACCAAATAAGTGCTATCAAAGTCATTTTACTATTAAGTAGAGCTTCAATGGCATAAGGTAACACTCATTTAATCTTAATCTACCTCCTAAATGTAACAAGGGGCACTTCTAACAATGGAAAATCCATATAAGAGATTTCATGTGATTCCATTATGATAACTCATTCTAGTACCTATTAGAAGAACCTGAAATTCCTATAACGATTGATAAGAATGGTGAAATTAGACCAAAGAAGCAATATGAATTGTCAATAGAAAAAAAAAAGAGTTAGGCTAAAGTAGCTTTCAAGGCAGTATATTTTCTGCATGTATCCCTTAATCTTGATATGTTTTTAGATATTTAGATATTTAAAACTAAAACATAGTGAAAGAAATATGGGATTCACTTTGCACTCTTTATAAGGGGAACATACAAGAGGAATAAACGAAGAAGTGTATACTAAACCAATAATATAAGCTATTTAAATATAAGGCAAGGGAATCTTTTGAAAGCATTGATAAGAGGTTCACCGGGATGCTACTAGAATTAAAGACCCATAACATACACTTGTCTAATGAAGACACAAATGACAAGTTTTTTAGGCCCTTGTCAAAGAGGTTCTATATGAAGATAGTTATCATAATAATTATAGAGAGTGAATAGTATTTTCTAATACATTAAAAAGTACTATACAAATCCTATAGAAAAAGTTAAATATAGGATTTTTATTGTGAAAATAATTTTATGACTTTTTAACCTTTTTTCCCTAAATAAAAGAAAACAAACTCTTATAAGGAATGCAATACTAGTGCTCTAAGAATAAGTATTTTATTCAATCTTATTTCTTTTGGTAATACCTATCATAAATGAGTAAGAGCATTCACAATAGGAAATTTAAAGTCAAAGTTTAAGTTAAAAAAATAGCTAAAATTTTGAATACACCCCACAATAGTTTTTTTTAATGTTACAGGAAATTTAACTTGAAGCTACTTTCCTAGCTAAATTTTATAAAATGTAACTATTTGGTTAAATTATAGTTAAAGTCCGTTGAAGTCACTGTGAATGCTTTAATAATAAATTTTACTCATTAATTAAATCTCACAAATAGTTATGTATGAATTTAAGGAGACCTTATATTACCCATTCTATCCCCATGCACGTCCTATATAAATAATAAAATATATAATTAAATATATATTTTTTATTATGTATATCATAAATGCATGTATGTTGTATTGAATTTGTATATAATATTACTATAATTTTGTAATCAAATATTATTATTAATTTTTTTGTATTATATTCTATTTTATATACTTTTTATTAAAATAATTATTTGAAAGTATATTAAATAGTAAAAATATTAAGATAAAAAATACTCGTGAGTATACCCCATACCTGTTACCTGGGTATTACCGTATTAGATTGAAGAAGGATAAAAAAACAACAAAAAAGGACTAACCCCACCCAATGGTCATCCCTATCAGCCCCATCCCCTCCCATTTTATTTGCCATTAAAGGCTACTGTTCCTTGAAATAGACCGGTGAATAACACAACCAACTCAAAACCGCCCAAACCCACCTCGCCAATCCCATCTAATTTGATTACGGGTCAGTTTTAGATTTGTCCAACCCAATTTGATTTACTTTGAGCCATGGTTTGGGGCTAACAGATGGCTGATGGACTTTTTAAGAAATATAAAAATAAAAATGGGCGACATAATATTAGAGATGACAATTGGGCAGGACAGGGTGGGTTTTGAGTTGTCCCGTTTTCATCCCCGATAGTGAAAGTATACTCCATTCTCGCCTCGTGCCCCGGCGGGTAATAAATTTTTTGCCCGATTCCCGTCCCGTGCACCAGCGAGTAATAAATTTTTTGCCCGATTCCCGCCCTGTCGAGACACTGGGCGGGGATTCCCCGCCCACACGCACCAGTCCAGCACAGCAAGCCCACAGCCTAAATCCGCAGCGCCCGCCCACGCCCAGCAGGCAGCCCCCCCACAGCCCGAAAATCAAGCAAAATAAATTGCTTACCCTAAATTTCGAACCCAGGACCTCCTCCTTAGATGTATTACTGCCAAACTATCAGGCTAAATCTATTTTGTTATTTAAATTTATGTAAATGATATATGTACTTGTCATATCACATATAATTACTACTACTAATAAAAATAATAAATATAATTATTAATATTATTAATTATAATGATAATAATAATATTAATAAAAAGTACATACTTTATTTTAAAAAATAATAATTACAAAGTATATATATATGTATTATAATAGAAACTAAATATATTATTACTATTTTGATATAAAATACAAACTAATTAGATTCAAATTTAGTTTTAAATTTATTAATAAGTTGATTTATGATTAGGTGATCTAATCAAATATTATTTGATTGAAAATGTATTAATATTTAAACTAATAATATCATTTACATATTTTATTACTTTTAATTTAAATATTAAATACATACTATCAAAAGTTAAAATCACTTTCACAATACATGACTCATATCATGAATAAAATAATTTGTAGATGGACATTAATTAGATTCAAATTTAATTTTTTAGATATTAATATGTTGATTTAATACTAAATAATCTAATTAAATATTATTTAGTCAAATAATTATAAGATTACTTATGTCATACATAATATTTTAGTTCATACTAATAATTATAAGATTACTTTGTATTTTATATTAAATATAATATTATTTATATGTCGCATTTAAAGTATATACACTAATTATATAAATATAGTAACAATAATTATCTATGACATATAATTATCAGTGAACTCTCTAACATTAATTATTAGATTTTAGATACTCAACAATTATAATCTTACTTATGTTATATATGATATATATAGTTATATAATTGTCACTATATATATACATTTATAAATTATAATCAATAAGTAATAACTTGAATATATCGAGTAGTAATAATTTAAATAATACAATTATCATTAGTAATAAATGATAACACATTAGTGAAAACCTAATTAATATAATTATATAACATAGTTATCATATTATTTTTGTAATAAGTAATACAATATTATGAAAAGTCATGTTTTTCAAACTTGTTTTCCTTAATATAATAAAAACTTATTTTTATTATATAAGTAATACAATAATATGATTATTTTTGGATAATACTAATTATTGAGTGTAAGTGTATATATATTCTTTGGTATGATAAGTATATCTATACTATTATAATTATAACTAATGTTATTAGTTAATTAAACAATACTAACAAATTTGATATACTAAAAAATACATGGTGAGTGTGAGTTTTGGCTTTTAATAGTATATATTCAATATTTGGGTTAAAAGCTTAAGTAATAAATCATGTAAATGATATTACAAGTTCATATATAAATGTATTTATTGATCAAATAATACTTGATTTGATCATTTAGTTTTAAATCAACATATTAATAATTTTAAAACTAAATTTTAATCAAATTAACATGACTAGTATCCCTAATTTATTTTATGCGCGATATGAGTCATACATGGTGAGATTAATTTCGAGTTTTTTTAACATTTGATAGTATGTAATTCATATTTCAATTAAAAATAATAAAATATGTAAATGATATTAGTAATTTAAATATTAATATATTTTCAATCAAATAATATTTGATTAAATCATCTAATTATAAATCAACTTATTAATAAATTTAAAACTAAATTTAAATCTAATTAATTTGTATTTTATATTAAAACAATAATAATACATTTAGTTTTTATTATAATATAAATATTTATATTTTGTAATTACTTTTTTTAAATAAAGCGTACACTCTTTATTAACATTAATATTATTATTATTATTATTTATATATAATATGATAAGTATATATATCATTTATATAAATTTAAATAATAAAATAAAATTAACTTGATGGTTTGATAGTTATACATGCAAGAGGAGGTCTTGAGTTCAAAACTTACGAGAACATTATTTAACTTTTAGGCAGGCTAGGCGGGTGGGGGGCGGTCGCGGGCGGGTATAATTCTTATACAAAACTCTTGAAAAGTTTGAACTGATATTAAAAAATGGAATGAAATCTGATCAGCCAAAAAAAAAAAGGAAACTGTGAAACTTGCATGAGACCATTTTACAATGCAGCAACTGCAGTATAATTCTTTTGAAGCTTTCATACGAATTTAATTTAATAATTTATTATGCGTTGAACAGTCAAATACAATGATGGTGATAATGCATGCTTGCCCTTAAATCAGCATAAGATGGTCAACATGACCCTGGAAGCTACTTTCTAAAAGCTTCTGTAAAATCTAATGTACACAAAACCAAAAAAAAAAAAAAAAAAATGGCCAGCATTTTCACCTGGAAATTGTGTCCACCAGGTGCCACTGAAGTTAAAAGAATCAAACTTTTTTTTATTCTGAGATTTCCTTAGCCATCACAACTGATATCACCAACTTCGCCAAATTTTGCCAAGAATAGCGATGGTGAAAGAGCCAGGCCTATTGTTGAGATGGTGCAGCATCAGACGAGCCCTCAGTTTTCATTTTACCGTTGGCCTTTATAAGGCTGCTGAGTGGGCCATTCGATTCTATGCCATACAGGTGGCCCATCTTAGCACGTTTAGTCTCTAAATATCTCCTGTTCTCCTCGGTGACGGGAGTCAGGAGTGGGACTCTGCTTGCAACTGCCAAGCCATAACCCTTGAGCCCAATGTACTTCGAAGGGTTATTTGTCATTAACTTCATTGTTCGAACACCAAGATCCCTCAGAATCTGCAATCAGAAAATGCTTCTAGTTACTTTAGACTTTAGAGAGAAGAAAAAAGGTCAGCACCACCAGCAGAAGTATCAAGAGGCATCTACCGTTTGAACTTGGGTTTATATGATCTAAAATGTTATCCATAATACTTGGAACTCATATGGGGTGTCAGAAATCAAATTTTGATGTTTTGGAATCATCACAATGAGACCAAACATTTGCCAACAACTAGTGTGAACTTCCAGTAAACGGACACCATATCAATTGAATGATAAATAAATGAATAAATCAAATTTGCAAACAATTTCATTACACCGTACCTGGGCACCGATGCCATACTCGCGTGAATCAACAGGCAACCCCAGCTCCTCATTGGCTTCGACTGTGTCATGCCCATCATCCTGAAGATTGTACGCTCGAAGCTTATGGCCCAAACCAATACCCCTTCCCTCATGCCCGCGAAGGTACACTAGCACACCCCTGCCTGCAGCCTCGATCTGCCGCATTGCAAGTGCAAGTTGATCGCCACAATCACATCTGGCAGATCCAAATATGTCACCTGTGAGGCATTCTGAGTGCACCCTCACAAGAATCTCTTGTCCATCCCCAATTTCTCCCTGTTCACACAGTAAAATGTCATGAGCAGAAGCAGCACAACTCAATGTTCTGATTTGTAGCCAAAAAATACCATTTGTCTAATGAAGAAGTGAACGTTTTCAATTACGCAACATATCTATAATCAACAAAATTACAATCGTGTACGGAGGGATATGGGGCTGGAGGGAAAAAAAATTATAACTTCATCTCCAGCTCAAGCTGAGAATCTTATATTTCATTAGTCATTACATTCCCAACAGGTGTGCACAAATTTCAAAAATGTATTTCTATAAATATCCACCTGATGGATTATCAATGTTTCTTCAACCTACTACACATTTCACAAAGAAGAAAAAAATCCCATAGCGTCAATGAGATTTTTCCCTCCTCATGCGCAAAGCTCCCCCCCCCCCCCCCCCCCCCCCGTGATGGAACAACTGACAGTCACTCTCCCTAATCCCCAAGATTATGCTTAATGAGGTAAAAGCCTCACAAATGGATTAATCTATTCCAGTCTATATGAAAAGAAAAAGCAATTGTGTAAATGTAACTCTTATAAGGCCAACAATTTCATCTAAGGGTTTCAAGACTTCCTGAAATCAGAATTCCAGCATCAGTTTTTGGTTAGGAGTGATCCTGTATTTATAGTAATCCATGGTTCATAATCTTTTACTTGGCCCTAGGGAAAACTGAGATATGATGCAGCCCAGGACAAGGACTAGAAGTAGGGTTTAAATGAATTTCTCTTTTTGTACCTGGCAGTCCATGACTCCATTTCTATAATTCTGAGAATGGAATTCAAGTTTTACTGCACTAAATTAGATGTGAACTGGGGAAAAAAAACAGGAAAGTAAAGTGATATTATACTAAAATATTAAAATTATCTGACAAAAGTCAGAAGTCAAAATTTCAAATGTAGCTCACCTTGACCATTGCAATATGCTCAATCCCATCTAAGATTGATTTGTAACAGAACGCTGTAAATGGGCCCCACATTGTAGGTATTCTTGCAGCAGAGGCGCGATCTACCAACTTGTCTCTCTTTCTTCTATATCTGGAAATTGTTGACAATCTCAGATCAATACTTTTCTTTAAGAAGCATAACTCATGATTACATCAACATTTAAAAATAATAACAAAAAAAAAGATAAAACTACAAAATCATATAGGAAAAGGTTGCATCACGGTTTAGAAAAATGGATATGAAATCAGGCACCAATAACTAAGCAATAACAGGAAATGGAAACCATCCAATTAATTTTTGAAACATATTGATTGCACTGCCCAGGTATCCTGCAATCGATGATACTTCATGAATTAGGGTCTGCTTCTTAATCAAAACAATTTTCGTTTTCTGTTTTCAGTTTTGTGAAGTTATAACAAAATTTTCCACCCTTTTCAAAATGTTTTCTAGATATTTATTAAAAGGTGATGGAAACAGAAAAGTTGTAAAACATTGCTTTAGCTTGACTGTTTCTAGATTTGAATGGAAAAGAATGAAGAAAGCAAGACAGTGAAGAAGGTCTCCAATATGTATTTGCTTCAATGCTTTTTGAGACAAACAAATACATAAACGTTGTCAATGATATTTGAAAGATTTGGATGACTCATCCCCAGTGATGTCAGTGACCACCAAAAGTTTGATAATGGTTAAGCACCACTTGCTTGATAAATCATTTCATGATAAGCCAGTTAGCAAGATAAACAAAACGAGTTAGAAATATGAATTAACAGAACCATAGATGATAGAAAAAGAAATGTTGAATAATTGGCCCACCAAAAAATGATGGGATAATATACCTGATCAAATCAGCAATGCATATTATTTTTAAGTTTTCCTTCTGGGCAAATTGCCTGAGTTTTGGTAATCTAGCCATGGAACCGTCATCATCAACAACCTCACATAGAATTGAAACAGGATCTAAGCCTGCTAAGACTGCAAGATCAACAGAGGCTTCTGTATGCCCAGCTCTTTTCAACACACCACCTTCCCTGTACTTTAGTGGAAAGATATGACCTGGACGATTGAAATCGTCAGACCTCGAACCTTTGGATGCAAGAGCTAACACTGTTGTTGCCCTATCACGAGCTGAAACCCCAGTACTTGTACCATGTTTTGCATCCTGCAGAATCAGGTTACAAGAAAAAGGTCCCCAAATTAAACTTCAAATCTAGATATACCACGTGCACAATGGAAGCAATTGATAAACATACTCTATATGATCAGTAAATTATTATGAAGGGGGGGTTCATTAGGGGGGGGGGGGGGGGGGGGGGTGTTATGCTGCAAAAGTTTATGCGCACATTTAGATTTGTTTCCAATAATTGATACTAAGAAACTAGAGGTTGACATGGTTTTTGCCTGTATAGGTAGAGGGGTTCCATATAAAACTTAAATAGTGTATCCCAACATACTTAATATAGAGATGGTTTAAGGAAAATCGTACGCACTGAGACATAAGTATCAGTCTTATTAAAACACAATTAGTCCAGCAAGTAATATTCAACAATCTCTTAGAAACCACATACCACAGACACTGTGAATGCAGTACAATGTTTGTCTTCATTATCCCTGACCATCAAAGGAAGTTGAAGCCTCTCTAGGTCTTCCCCTGTCATGCCCACACAAACAATTCCAGTTCCATGCTTCACAATAAAAGCCATTGCCTCAGGCGTAACCAAGGATGCTGCCATTATCAAATCTCCTTCATTTTCTCTGCCTTCATCGTCTACAGCCACAACCATCTGCAATATTATTGCATCTTAGTAACTAGAAGCTAACGAACAAAAAAACTGGAAGTCTGGAGCCAACAAACCTTTCCTTGGCGGATGTCTTCAATAGCCTCTGGGATTGGATCAAAACCCTCGGTGGGAAGATCCAACTCAAATTCATCTTTATCGATTAGGGCTATATTATTTGTGACAGCTATGTCAGCTGAAAGCGTACCAAATGCTACAGCATCAGGCGATATCTCAGTACCAACTGATTGATCAGCGACAATAGTACTTTTGATGGCAACATTCCCTTGGCTGGGATGAGATAGGAGACCACCTTCTTCAGAAATCAGTGCAGCTTTTGTCCTAAAACCACCATTTACCCCAAAGGATGATTTTCCACCCGCTCTAATAAATGTATTCCGTGAATAGCCACTTGGCCAGTATTGATTCGAACCTCGAAACCCATTGGATGGTATAATGTTTATGCTAGTCCTGATATAAACGCAAAGGGCAATAGCATTACTTTTAAGGCGGTTTTAAAGCATAGTATGGATGGGAATATCATGAAACTGGATACCAATAGTTGCATTGTATTCAGGTCAAATTCCAACTAAATACAATCGATGCATTAGATTTGGGTACCATAAATACACATATCTAATAGTAACGAAGAACCCAGAAAACACTACACGCGCTAGACCTTCCTGACTTGAAATTAATACAGAATAACAGGAAACATGTAAGCAAGCATTTCCTAGGGTAAGTGGACAAACTCGGAGATGCCACAGAGGTTGCTAAAGTAGAGCAATGGAGAGTGCAATCCATAAGACATGTTTTACGTTTCGTTAATTTTCTCAGCAACCAAACAGAGACGGATGAATATCAGAAGCCAGAGAGAGAGAGAGAGAGAGAGCGCTTACTGGGAGAGAGGGGACGTGGATATGGCGCACCAAATCCCAAGGGAAGAAGCCATGTCTGAATCGTTGGACAACGCTTTATTCCAAAGAATATGGGAATATACGAATATTGGAAACCTGCAGCAGCAGCAGCCAAAAGAATAAATGACGAAGCTTTCTAGCTAGGACTCGAATTACAGGTCTTGGCTCCCTCCTCGATCGTCTGGTATGGGTGGGTGGGTGGATGAATGCAGAGGGGAGAGGCGGAGAAGCAGAATATAAAGCAGGGAATGGGTTGGTTCGTTCGTGGAAGGAAGGTGGATGCCGGGATGGGATTGATTGAGGCAACTTTCAAATTCAACCGTACCCAGATGGGCCGACAAGAAGTCAATTTGGGATTTGGGTTTTTTTGTTTGCTTTGTCTTTAAAGGGAAGATAAGATAACATTTGGGCAGAATAGAGAGAGAGAAGTGGGGAGGGGTGACTCACAAAACCATTTATTGGTTTAAATTTGAATTTTATCTAATTATAATTTTGCTAAAGTAAAATTGAAATTAAAGTGCAATATGTGCTATTTGATTTAGATCTAATAAAAATAATAAATCAAATGCTAAGTTGGATGATATTATTTTTAAAAATATAATTATTTTTAAAAATAATAAATTTTATAAATTTAAAATTATATATTAATTCATCTGGACATATAACTTTTACAAATAATTATATTTTAAAAAATAACACAGAAGAATAACCAGACAAAAATATTTTTTTTATTTTACATAAAACACCTTAGTTTACATTAATATAAATGAAAAATTATATGTGTAGATATATTATACAGTAAATTATATAGGATTATACTCAGATTGATTTTAGAAAAAATGTATATTTTAAAAAATGTCAATCTAGGTATATCCTGCATGATTTAGCTTAATAAATGTGATAAGCAAGCAAAATTTTATGATTTTTTATTTGATGAAAAATAATACTTTCCTCGTCATACAAATGTGTGTGACATATATTTTTCATACGTTGAACTTGTTAATGCCAAGAAAAACCTTGTTGACATTTTTCTTTGTGCAACCTGCAATGCCCCATTCAAAGTTTTCCTCTGTACGTAATGAAGCTGGGATAAAAATCAATGTTTTTATTATCTTATTTAATAAGCCAATGAATTAACTGTTAGTGTTTAATGATTGAAATATCTTTGTTATTAAATAATTTTTAAAGGATAATAATAAATTAAAATACATATTAATGCATATTATCGAAACTTAATCCAAACGAGGTAGGGGACTGGGGTGGCTGGATTTGAGAGGTGGGAGGGTGAAGATGGCATAAACGGCTTATATACTTCTACATCAACCTCCTATTAGTTCATTAATATAATTAGTGAATAACTTTTCAAAGTTCAATGCTCTTCCAACACTTTTTGCATCTTCTTCCTAAAATTTTCATCCATTTATTCCCTTGACAAAATCATTTTCAAACATTGACGTCTCCTTTCCACAATGTGCTTTTAATGATGATTTGAACAATGATATTTTATGTATTTTAATTAAACTATTGATATATATATATATATATATATATGTTACAATGCAGACATTAGACCAAGCTTTAACATAAAAACATTCAATTTGAGTCATTGGATTTGTATCAAAAGTTCAAATTTAAATTTTGTTTAATTGTAATAGAAATATAGTTAACTGTAATGGCATGTTCTTATTTTCGTAAACTTTTATACATATATATATATATACATATACAAACAGTTAACAGAAACCATGGGCGCCAAAAATAAATGTTGTTCCGACAAAAACAGCGAGCGAAGTAGACAGGTCGAGGTCGTTGGATGAGATTTGGGCGAAGTAGATTAGTCGAACCCGTTGGGTGAGATTTGGTCTTCATCCACCGAACCAGCCACCCAAAGCAAATGCTGACCCGCCAGATTTCTTTATTATTATTATTATTATTTACTTTCATATTATATAATATAAAAATCCTTTACAATTTCTCTGAGGGGGTTTCCTTCATTTTTCGTTTCGCCCGCCCCATGTATCTGACCAAAGAAAGACCGTCTAATTCTATCAGACCCAAAAAAAAAAAAAACATCATCAACCAGTAGTGACGTGTATGGAAATTTCTAGTGGTAAAAAAAAAAAAGAACATACTTGAAAAACATTTTTTTTAAAAAAAATAGCAATATTTTCTTATAAAATATTTGATAATAATATGGGATCAAATGTGTCAAAAATACTACTAAATATTGTCTTATATTTAATATTTCTAGCCTAATAATCGCCACACTAGACAACACACACAAGACAGGAGAGATCAATTTTGATATGTTTACGTCTATTTCCGGTTACCTAAGCTTCATTAATTGTCATCATTTTTGGTTTTAATTGCAAGAAAATCTTACATTCCGGCCAAAATAAAATAAAAGCACTCATTTGTTGTTTCGTGTGGAGGATAGAATCCGAGCTGCGGAAGGAAAATGTGAATTCATTTTGTAGGTGCAAGTGGTTTCGTAGATAATAATTAAGCATCTTTATTTTGTTAGGATAGTAAGCAATTTTATTAAATAAATCAATAAGCATTCAAGTCATCGGATTAGCCCACGTGATGCGAGCTATCCACTTGCGTTAACCCGAATTAACCCTAGTAAAGAGTGGAAAAGTTATGGAAAAATTTTAGGTGGAGAATGAGTGGAAAGAAAATAGGTAGAAAAAATAGTTGTTTGATTGAGGTGGAAAAGAGGTAGAAAATATATTTTTTATAATGTAAATAGAATTAGAAAAAAAAATATCATATGAAATACCAATTAAATCATATAATAAGATTATTGATTGCTAACAAATAGGAGTAGTTTGAGAAAAATACATATACTGTTTATTTTCTATAGCATTTCTCACCATTTTGCTGTGGAAAAGAGTGCACAGATTTCAATGCCCGTTTGACATCACCAAGCATATTTTTCATAACTTTTCTATCTCTACCAATCAAAGGAAAAAAAATAATCAACCCATTTTCCATACCCCACCCACAAATCCATAGCAACCAAGCAAGGGGTAAAGCATTTTTATAGAAAATAAGCATGATTTTTAGTTTACTAAGGACGGCTTTTTTATCGGCCACTTTTTTTCATGTCATAACAAACACTATAACAATATTCGCATGAGAATATAAAATAATATTAAAAATAATTTGGTCTTAAAAATGATTCTTTTTAAACTATGATATAATATTTTTTTTATTTTAGTTTTCATAAAAATTCTAGGAAAATTAAAGTTCTATGCTAGTAGATAGCGAACCTTGCAATTTGTATTCCACCCTATGCCTTTTTTACTCATCTTGATTACTATTTTTTCTAGTTTTATCATCCAAATGTCACTTTCAACTTGTTTTTTTCACATCAAAGTCAATAATTTTGCGATTTGTGGGTGACATGTGGCATTTGTTTTCTATTTTACATTTTTTTCCAAAATCATAATTATTAAAAACAAAAGTCATCCAAAATGCTCAATGCATCTTCCGCAACTATACTTGCTCCCCTAGGTGATCCTTGACACTACCCTCTAACCCTGTGTTTGGTTGTGTATAGAAAAACTATGAAAAACCAGCTCGGTGTGAAAAATAAGTAGATTATTAGTTTACACGTGTTTGGTTGGCCGAGAAACACTACAGGAAAATGTGGAAAATGATGTTTTAATGGATAGTTTTTTCTTACGATAAAAACGTTATAATTTTCTATGGAAAGACACAGTAATCAATCGTTAGACACAATAACCCTCACCTTCTCTACGTTCGTCACACCACCAATAATTCCACCGAAAATGCTAGATCTAAAAACGCATGGAAGAAAGACGCCTTACACTCGTCGTCATCCCGTGGCACAAAGCCCCTTGCCGTCATCGCGCGCCACAACGCCCATCGTCATCGTCGCAGAGCAGATCTAAAAATGCAGAGCAGAGCACCTTGCTCTTGTTGTCGTCACGTGCCGCCAACAATCCCACCGGAGATATTTGATTTGAAAACGCATAGAAGAAGAACGCCTCCCTTGCACCATCGTCGCTCCCCCTGCTCCTCAACGACTTTGGATCCACAAAACGTGGTTGAGATAAGAAACCTTTTTTATTCATTATATTCACCAATCAAGTGGCTATTAAAATACAATCAAAGAGATATATTCGATTACAGTAAAAGAAATCGTCATATAGGATAAAGGGTAACATTGGTATTTTATATCTTATTATTATTTTTAATTTTTATATTTTTATCTCACTTAAATCATCAATAATACGTTTTCTATATTTTTTCACATCAATCAAACAACTAATTTTTCCTCCCCTTTTCTTTCCACCTATTTTCTTTCTACCCTTTTCCATATAAAATTCTTCCACCCATTTTCCATGGTATACCAAACAGAGGGTAAGTCTCCACCCTCCCTCTCTCTCCCTTTAGACAACCTCTCGTTTTGTCCATTATGATAGTTTATGTGTCTCCATAACTACTTATTTTTATTTGATCTCAAATTTACATTCATTTGTTAAGGCCAAGTGGTTGGGATTAGAATAGATTAGTGGGGGGGTATAAGTTGAAATCATAAAAATATTTAGAGAAAATGAAGGAACCATAGATAATTAAAAGGAAAGACAATCTGTGAAGAAAAATAGAGATTATTTATTTGTTGCTTCGTGAGGGAATTAATAAAACAATAAATCCACTAACTGAATATATCTTCGATCTCTATTAGTTTTGGATTTTTTTTTAGCTTTTATATCAGAGAGAAATTGCATGTGTATGTGTGTATTTGTCTACTTAGTGCGCCAATGGGAGTGTAAATTTGTAACTTCAAATACTTTTTTTATTTAACTTCTTTAGTCTTAACCCTTTTTCGTTATTTTTTAGGTGATATTAAAATATATACACATGTAATCACAATTATACACGTATAGTTTTTTTATGCGATTTACTCAATAATGTGTAAGATTATTTCATAGCGTGGAAGAAAACAAGTTTGTTATGGTTTACTATCTCTATTTTGGAGCTCATTGCCCTTATAAATGCTTCACATTAAAAAACTTAAACAATATGGAGTAAGCTTCATAAGCTTCACTCATGTCAGTAACAAATACAAAGATATATAATATTGAATCAACACATGCAATAATATTAAGATAATAAGATAACAAATAGTAACTTAAACCTCATAAATACATATATTACAATTACTTATAACAGTTCAGATATTGTCATTCTCGGATAATGATTGGTGTGTATGGATTTACAAACATAGTATTGTGGAATAATATAGTATTTTAAGCTTCATGTTTGTAAATGTGCCAATGATTATATATATAAGGGATTATATAGATTTTCTTTATGCGAGTACACTTGAATAAAAATTTATTTTGAACAATTAGTTATAATATTTAATGATCTAAATTAAAATTATCACTATAAAAATTTAATTTTATGTTCTCCATATAACATAATTATATATATATATATAATACTTTTAAACACTATAAATATAAATATATTATATGCGGTTAAAAATATCAAAAGTAATCCCATTTTTTTATCACAGCGTTTATGGGTTTTAAAAAATAGTATTTGTAGAGTAATTAGGGCATATGTTGTTGTTTTTTGTTTTTTTGTTTTTCATTTTCAATTTGTGATATTTGTTTTTGAATATAAAAAATATAAAACTGAAAACAATAAAAGATTGATTGTTTTCACTTGTTGGGACAAAAAATACTACCTTTTATTATTTATTATTTTATATTTTTTAGCTCAAAAATAATTATTATATTTCTAAAATAAAAATAAAAAATAGATAAAATAAATATACCTATAGTGTTTTATGCTAATTGTCTAGTTTTAATAAATGAAGTTTTCTTATTTATAAAATTAAAATATGTGATATTGAGTCTTTTTTTAGGAGAAATAAAAAAACTGTAACTATAATCGATATATATATATATATATATAATAAGATATGTTTGGTTGGAAGTGTTTTTTTAATTTTGTTTTAAAAAATTTAAGTATAAAAAATAAAAATAAAAATATTTTAATTTTTTAGATGAATTAAAATAATATTTTATTATTTTTAATTTTATATTTTTTATATTAAAAATAACTGCAAATATAAACATTCCGACAAAAATAACACAAGGATTGGTCCGACGCGCTGAGTTGAGCAACCGGCGAGGTAGGTTTTTTTGTTGGCATATTAAAATTATTATTATGATTTTTGTTTTTTTGCAATTGAATTATTTGCATTATAACCTTCTTTGTTTGCTTGGACACAAACCCCTCCGGCAGTCCCTCACTCGTTCACTACGACCCCATCAACATTCGACAATGGATTGCTCTGCGCTCCATCCCACCCCCGCTGCCGCCTCTAAGTCCTTCACCGCCGTGCAGGTATCACTCCGCCGCCGATATCTCCGCCCTCCCCTCCCCAAACCCCCGCCCTTTCCTCTCTCCATATCCAACCTCCGATCATCCCCCTCCCCTTCCCTCTCTCTCTTCCCTTCTAAACCCTTCCTCTCCACCACCTCCACCGCCATCCGGCGCCCAATCCGAGCCTCAGAATCTCAATCTCCGCCGTCTCCGTCTCGTCCGCCTGCGGCGGCGGTCACCGATTCGAGCCAAGGCGCGAAACTCGTCCCCCTCGTTATTTCTGTGTCCATCGGCCTCGCCGTCCGATTCCTTGTCCCCAGACCTCTCCAGGTCTCTGCCCAGGCCTGGCAACTGTTCTCCATCTTCCTCTCCACCATCGCCGGCCTCGTCCTCAGCCCCCTCCCCGTCGGCGCGTGGGCATTCCTCGGCCTCACCGCCGCCGTGCTCACCCGGACGCTCACTTTCGCCACCGCGTTCGGCGCCTTCACGAATGAGGTCATTTGGCTTATCGTGATCTCCTTCTTCTTCGCTCGAGGATTTGTGAAGACGGGGCTTGGGGATCGGATCGCTACTTACTTCGTCAAGTGGCTGGGTAAGAGCACATTGGGGCTGTCCTATGGCCTCACCATCAGCGAGGCCCTCATTGCGCCGGCGATGCCAAGCACCACCGCCAGGGCAGGCGGCGTGTTCTTGCCCATTATTAAGTCGCTGTCGCTCTCCGCGGGCAGTCGGCCAGGCGATTCATCTGCCAAGAAGCTCGGGTCTTATCTCGTCCAATCGCAATTCCAGGTTTGCTGCATTATCAATCCTCTTTTACTGATGATGTTATAGGATGGGTGTTACATTTCATTTATGAATAGTCACTTGTTTGTTGGAAAATAGAGGCAAGGGATTGATAGCAAGAAAAAAACTATAGTTTGGTTATCAATTTGTATTAGGTTGAAATAAATAATCACTATATCGACCTAGCTTAGTTCAATTAACTCCCAATTAGAGCTTAGGATCATGAAAATTTGAAAATCTTTGCTACAGACACCTTTTGCATCCAAATCCATGGTAATTGTGAGATGCAATAATTGGAACCAACTTCTGCTGTTTGCATGGCATTTTCTGTACTTCCATGTGGGTAAAGGTTCAGTTTTTGGGTTGATGTGATGAGAAAAGCTCAAAATCTCATGATCTTTTTGGAATTTCGATGAATGGCCGTTGTCCTGAATTGTGGACATGTAGAAAAATTTTTGTGGCATTCCTTCATTGGAAACAAACCCTTCAGCACATGTTTTACTCAAAATGGACTAGTTTTATGGGACTGTAAATTTTACATAGGTAAAAACGCTCAGAAGCACACACTACTCCACCCTTATGGGTAGGGATGGCTAAAATGTATAGGATTAGATATGCCTGATGTTGCCCAACTTTATAGGTTAGGTCAAATTGACCAGCAAACTTCAATTGGGTTAACTTGGTTACCAGTTGAACAAAATGAGCTATAAATCGAACCAACTTTTTGTAGACCAATATGCCATATGCACACACCCACCACTAAATACATCAGACATAGCATGCACATATGGATAATGTGAGATGTCTGATGTGTTCATATGTGCACACCAATAGTATAGATAAAATCCTGCCTTCTTTCAATCTAGTTTCCTTAAACTAGTTTGCAATGTCATAATTCTACAAACATAAGTTCCCAACGGATACCTCAAACTAGTTTTTCTCATTTTCGTGCCTACTCTATCACTCTGTCTACATGTGTATGCCATGTGACTCCTGTCATCAAAATCAAGTTGGCGGCACGTCCTGTGCAGTGTGCACAACAATGATTATCTGATAATTAGGATTAATGGGCCCCACTGTATTCAATTAAGGATCAAATTGATATAATTGAAAGTTTGGTAGCCAAATTAGCACAATATGTAAAGTTTGATGGATCGGGTATACTTAAACCAGGAATATATGAAAATGGAAGTTAGTGTAATCTGTATTTCAGAGATCCCCAGAAAATTGGCCCTTCTATTTTTGAAAATGGAAATGTGATTAACAAGTTTAAGCAAGAGCAGGTATGGCTATTGCCAAAACAGACACATATACGCCTGTTTATGTTTCATTCTTTGATATAATTCCATTGAGTGTATTTGTCCATTTTGATATAGTTCCATTGATTGTTTGTTCAACCAGAATGTATGTACATTTCCCTTTATTATTTTAGGACGTATTTTCATTATTTTGTTTTGTTCGTTGTCAGATGTCATTTTGAATAAATGATTGGATAATATGCATTTTAAATTTCATATATAGTTTGACATGATATTCCTTCCTCTCATGCATTGCTTTTGTGTGATGCATGACAGTCTGCTGGTAACTCTAGTGCTCTTTTCCTAACTGCTGCAGCTCAAAACCTGCTGTGTCTCAAATTAGCTGAGGAACTGGGGGTCGTTGTTGCTAACCCATGGGTTTCTTGGTTCAAGACGGCTAGTTTGCCTGCCTTGGTTGCTCTTCTTGCGACTCCATTTATCTTATATAAGCTTTATCCTCCTGAAACCAGAGACACACCAGATGCCCCTGCAATGGCGGCAAAGAAATTGGATCTTATGGGTCCAGTTAAGAAGAAAGAATGGGTGATGATTGGTACAATGCTGCTAGCAGTCTCATTGTGGGTTTTTGGGTAAGTGTTACTCTGCTGAATTCAGATCTATTAACTTGAACTTTAATATCAATTGCTTAGCTTTTTAAACATGAGTACACGCAAAATAAATTTTTTTAAAACAAACAAAAAATAAAGATTTAACATAATCTATTTTCTTGTTTCAAATGTGTATTTAAGCATCATAAACACAAGGTGATAACTTGTGGATTGTTTGTTCCATTTCAAGTTTGGTAAAATTACCTTATGAAGCCATCGTGTATTGATGTTGCTTGGCCTCTTTACAGGGAAACTCTTGGTCTATCTAGTGTTGTTGTCGCAATGCTTGGCTTATCAATACTCCTGTTGTTAGGGGTGCTCGATTGGGATGACTGCTTAAGTGAAAAATCAGCATGGGATACCTTGTCTTGGTTTGCTGTTCTAGTAGGCATGGCAGGTCAATTAACAAACCTTGGAATTGTGACCTGGATGTCCGATTGTGTGGCGAACTCTCTTCAATCGCTCTCTTTAAGCTGGCCAGTTGCTTTTGCTGTTCTTCAGGCAGCTTATTTCTTTATCCACTACTTATTTGCAAGTCAGACTGGTCATGTCGGAGCTTTATACTCTGCATTTCTGGCCATGCAATTGGCATCTGGGGTTCCGGGTGTGTTGGCAGCATTGGCTTTAGCATACAATACAAATCTTTTTGGTGCTTTGACACATTATAGCAGTGGTCATGCTGCTGTATATTATGGAGGTATGGCTCTTCCTCATATTGTGCATATTAT
Organism: Taxillus chinensis; assembly: GCA_023512835.1. Lineage (NCBI taxonomy): Eukaryota > Viridiplantae > Streptophyta > Magnoliopsida > Santalales > Loranthaceae > Taxillus > Taxillus chinensis. The sequence continues at coordinate 52,492,664 of CM042088.1, read as the reverse complement.
TTGCAATTTGCAACTTGCAACTCATAATTTTCACATTTATGTTTTTCATGGTTTTGTAAATTTTGGTGAAGGAGATGCAAATTTGTAATAAGTATAATAACTTTTCTAGTCTAAAGTGTTTAAAATTCTGTATTCTATTTTCTTTTCCCTGAAAAACCTATCTTCAAAGGGATCATTAGAGAAACGATTACTTGCTACAGTGTTTAGACACACCTCACACGTATGCATTATTAGTATATATGTTATTGTTTATTTTTTATTTTTACAATGATGTCCCACGGACTCTCCCCACCCTTTTTTACTCCTAAAAACCCCTTTCCCGTGATGCATGGTTTTGAACCCACAACTTTGGTGGCCATGTGCCTTATCACGCTATCCCTGGGGGCCTATTTAGTTAATACACTTATTGCATGAAATTGATGAGTTTTTTCTTTTACCTAGCTGGTTATGTTGATCTTCCCGACGTATTCAAAATGGGCTTCATAATGGCACTCGTTAATGCTACAATCTGGGTAGTCGTGGGTGCTTTCTGGTGGAAATTTTTGGGCCTGTATTGAGTTGGCTGTCTATGAAAGTGAGTATCAATTTATTCATTATCTTATGATGACTTCATTTCCAGGTTTTTGCTGAGAAACATCCTCTTTTAATGATAAGTTTCTAATTTCTTATCTCAAATGTTAGTTTGACCCTTTTATTTGCATTGCTTTTTGTGGTAATTTAAATATAATTTTGTAGCTATTTTCTTTCTGAACCATATAAACTGTTATCTATGAAATGCACTAATTGATGTCATTTTATTTTATTATTCACGATGTCATCCTCAAATGAACTAGTAAATATTTCAGCAGAAATTACATTATAGTTTGCAAAATTTTTTGTTTCTATTTTACACATTTGAAGTGCCTTTCCTGTTCTCATCGTAAAAATGCTCACTAAATTTTTTTTCCACGCCACTTCTATTGATTACTGTTGATTTAAATGTATTTTTTTTCGAAAGGGAAATGACTGTTTACCTGTAAAATCACCATATGCCATCCTGTTTCCATTTATGCAGTTACGCATAGACTTGCTAATATGTCCTGGCAAATATTTACGGTCGCAAGATGTGTTATTACTTTTTTTTTTTTTTTTACATATCACCTAATTTTGTTTACAAAAAAATTTAGAATTTAAAAATTCTGAATACATACATCAAAAAAAGCATAAAATGAAATCTGCATGTTCATAAAATTTCATGATTTCTGAAAATTTGTAAGATTTTGAAATCATACGGTCAATCAAAATGCAAATCATGGCTAAACTTTTGACTGAATTTTATTTCATCATGTAAGTAAAATGAATGTCTTTCAAAATTTCAAAAATCATGAAATTTTATAGAAATGTAGATTTTTTTCATGCTCTTTGAATTTTCATTGGGAATTTTTAAATTTAAAAATTTTGGTAAAAAATTAGGTGATAAATTATCTCATGTTACCAGAAATTCTTGCTCGTCTTGTCGGCTTTATTAATGATGAGAGTGCAGATCACTAAGATCATTGTCTGATTGATAAAATTATGACATTATTTTCTTTTTACAGTGGATGTAGAAGCTGCTGGTTCCTGGTTCCTGGTCACTGACTCACTTATACTTTTGGAAGGCTGAAAGTTCTCTTTCTGTCCATATGTCGATTTCATATCACATTTTGTTTTTTAACTGTATGGGCTGTGATTTGGGAATTCCATCCCACCCCAATCTGATGGGGACCATTCCACCCAATCTCTCGCGTCTTTGATAACGCTTCCAAGCAACAAATCCAATAGGCAATGCATTTTTTGGAAAAAAAAAAAATCCTACAGGCTATTTATATTTGTTTTCATATTTATTTAGCTCACGGAATTTACCATTTGATGTTCACATTTTTCAATTACATCAATTGTTTGGTGGCATCTTAGGGTGAGTATGGTGAGTATCGGCAATCAGTTTGTATATAATTTTTAAATCAAACTAATGATATTTGGTTTAAAAAAATTCAAATTAAAATTAATCAGAGATAAGTGAGAATTGAAAAGTGAGAATTAAATTAAAAAATATATTTATTTTAATTTTTAAATATTATTATCAATTGGTTAAGTTTATAATCTTACGAGTAGATTCAATGAGAGATAAGTGAGAATTGAAAAGTGAGAATGTAACTTTTGGCCTTTTTACTTCAAGAAAGCGTAAAATTAAGTGATGTGTGGGAATTAGGAAGCATAAAGTATTGAAGTGGTAATATCTATTTGGTTGGTTCGGTTAATTAAACTTTTAAAACTGTAAATCGAATTAATAGCATCGGTGTTCTAAAAATAAAAATCAAATAAATTAATATAATTTTAAAATTAATTTTTTTATTCAAATGGTTTGGTTTAATTTAATTCTTGATCAGTCTCTTTCACCTTTTTCCATGAATGTTTTTTTTTAAATTATACGTGTGTATAAATATCAATCTTCGAAACTCATATTTTAATTAATTATTTTTTTTAATTATAGATTTCTATTATTTTAGGTCCTTGAATTTAGAAAATCAATATCGTAGAAATTAACATTTAAAAACATTTTTTATTAAAATACAAATTTTGAGATGAATTTATAATTATGTGTGATTGATATTTGTATACATATATATATACATATATATATATATACATATATATTAAAAGACATTTGATTTCAATGTGAGTGCTGTCCCGTTGTATCTCTACGTCATATGGGTCAACAATAACATACTTAAAAGTGAAATTGGGCCATTGGGCGTATCGGTCATTGGGCTGATTAAAAGAAAAAAAGTTAACAAAACTTCTTAGGAGCTGCAAATAAATCAAAATCTAATGAAATTTTTGCAGGCATGTACTGTTTTATTACAATCAGCAGATGGGATAAGCAAAATGTTCTTAACATCGTATACAGAAATAAAAAATGAACAAACAAGCGCAACTTAACAAGTTGGCTAAATTAGATGAAAATTAGCCGGGCCAGAGATCATTCTAGCTGCCATACTAGTCCAGCAGCCAATGCAGCAACAAATAAAGGATGGAGTCTCACTCACACTATAAATCTAGCTGCCGTCAGCCCAGCAACCAAGGCAGCTCCAAATAGTGCATGTAGTCTCACACAGTAATACTTAGCCATGAAGATCTTTGCATTGTCCTGCAAGGAATGAATTCTCAAAAACCCAAAAGTTAGATGCACATATACCAATAAAAAAAGACGGAAGATAGACCATGACCATGGGTTTCTAATATCATGCGAAACTTCTGCACACCTTGTAATTCTCTTCCACATAATCAACCACCAGTTTTCCAGTTGGGAAGGTCAACCCGCAGCAAACCTGGGGCAACGGGTAAATCAGGAAGAAAACAGTGAAGATTAAACAATATTTCAGGGAGGAAAATGCAAGCAATAAGTCTCAATTTTGGGTATCTAAAAGTTAAATGTATGGTTATCATTAATTAATACAAGAACAGCTTACAATGCAAGTAAAGGGCAGTGCTTTGCATAGACCAAGCGGGACCAAAACAGAATAGAGGGTCCAAACAGCTACTTTAACCACCCTTGAACCTGCTTTTGTGCCAACCCTAACCTTCATTAAATAAATGTGGAAAGAAACAAATTATGACTCATGACATCATCTTTCAATATTTATTTTTTTAAATATCAAGGGTCTGAAAGTGTTCACCAGAGGGGACATTTTTCCAACAGCCCTATCTCCGTCTACCTGAATCATACATTGTTCATGTTAGCAAACTTGCACTAACCATATTTTCCGCTAGATGCAAGGTGAAGAAGACTAATGTAAGTTGCATGCAAGAAGAGTGTGTTTGTATGTGAATAAATATTTATAGCCAGATGACTTTGCTGGAATAAAAATCAGATGCTGACGTGTCATATTTTTTTCGCCGATGATTAACATGAAAAAAATTTAAAATATCATCTACGATTTAAATGCTTTTATATTAGCATCCGACTGAATCCGGTTGTATTATCTGACTGAATATCAGTCCTCTACATGTTCCCTACGATTTGATCTGATTAAAGTTGGTCACTATGGGTTTTAAAATTTATAATTATCCACGGTGCATCATGTTTGCTTTTTATAGCCACAAATATCTTATCTCTAAAGAGTAGAAGTCAAATCTTAATCACCACAAAAAAAGAAAAATTAACAATCAAACCAAACCAAGTCCATATGTCTAACCTTTTAAAATTACAAGGGCCCAAAATGAACATAACCAAATCATAGCTAGTTAGCCACACAAATGTTATTTAAGGTCCCATTGATTTTTGGGAAAATATTTTTTTTGTATTTTTTTGACATATTTTATGTTGTTTGGTACAATTCAATGAAAATTATTTTTCTTAGTCAATAAAGCTTAGCCTTTGAGAAGAGCAAATCATTTTCCTTTTTCCTTTTTACCAAAGATTAAATGGGTGAAAACAAGAAGTCCTAAAAAAAACTTTCCTCTAAAAATGTTTTTTTTCTTGATAATACTTTCTAAATGGTCTTATTTTCCCATAAACAAATGGTAAACCTTTCCTATTTTCTGTTGATTTTGGGTTGCTATGTTTGCCACAAAAAGATAGATTAAAGGGCAAATTTGGTGCAAGAAGTTTCCGTGAGTGGTAGAATTTGAAAAGGAATCAGACCATAGGGGTTCCCTCGCAACAAGATAAGTTAATCGATAAAAATGAAATGATTTGCTAGTTGAGCGCATACTTGATGAACAATAATAAGCTCCCCAAACATTCTCACAAACCTGATGAAAGTGACTGCAAAAGAGGATAAGGGTAGTTGTGAAGCCAACAAGGAGTGATGCAGAAAAAATGGTTGGAGCCAGAGGAGGGTGATTAATTACTCTGTAATAACCAGTTCAAATTGTCATTCGGAATACATGAAAAAAAGCTTTTAAAAAAACCCATGGTTTGGAGGTCCATAGTCGAGATTAATAGAGAAAACAATAGACCTTGTACTGCCCTGCAGCAAGTAGAAGGCAGTAGTTGCAAATGGGCCAAATGCTGCAAAGCACAAGGGCTCTCCCAATCCTTCATAACTTAACCTGAATGGTGGGCACTGCAATACATTCGGTTATGAACAGATTCTTATGTATAATTTCACCGTCAGAATTTGTCACAAACCTGATCACTTCAAGGACTACTTGCTTTAATACACAGTTAATAGCAAGAGCAACCTAGAAACTTCTTAATTTGGTTCACTCTTATAATCATGCTTAGTTGTTGGGAGCAAATTCAGTTTTAAGTTATTGAAAACTCCAACTCTCAAATGGATTTTGATGTTGATTTTACTGTCGTTTTCAGAAAACTTCTGATGAATTTTCCTTTATTAATAAAAACGGACAATGCTTGGGATATAAAAGTTTAATTTAATCAAGGAGTTGACATTAATTTGAGTTGAATGAAGAAAAAGGATCCATGCAGTCAACTCTAAAACAATAAATTTACAAGGATAAGATCTCTCAGAATATAAATAAACACGTTTGATATAGACACTATAATTGTAACATGAGATATCCAGAGCTTATTGACCTATTGTTGTTCTATCTACAGCATCCACGATCAATCAACTAGTAATAGAAGTAAGATAAAATGTGCTCCCAGAAATCCTTTACGAAAAAGTGCAGTTTGCAACAAGTACATACCTGATATATATAACCACAAGTGATTGCACCTGCTAGCAGTAGCACTGAACGTATGTTTCCAGCTTCCACAGATGCCAAGGTAAGCCCTAGGGCTCCAAGAGCTAGTAATGTATAGGCAGCAATTAAGGTTCCTGTACGGCTTCCCAGGTGCATTATAGTACAGAATTGGTAGAACATTATTGTCATAAATCAAATTTATGAATAGAAAAAACCAAAAGGCCACCAGCAAGGGAAAAAAAACAAAATGGAGAAAGGAAAATTTACCTTCCAAGCATGTTTACAACTGATTCCTTCTTGCTCTTATCAGCTCCTGTATCATAATCGTAAACATCGTTGCTGTCCATACAATCCCACATTAGGTATACCCCAAAGTCATGCAATAGGACAGCTTCTGTAATGAAGATGATGATGTCTTATACAATGATTGAAGGGTTTCACTATGGTAAAAACAAAAAGGAATGCTTTAGACTGGAAAAGATGCTGGAGAGTTTTGCTCATAAAACAAGATAGCACAATCCAAGATTCTGAGAAAAACTATCACTTGGGACTTGCATATAGTAGCATGGACTTTGTGTCCCCAAGTGGCTTGACTCATAGTCCTAAAAAGGAGACAAGGATTCAACTAACATGATAACAGTAATAAACAATCAACAGTTGCAAATATTATTGGTACCACGGCTAGAAGACCTGATAATGCAAGCGTAAAACTATAGTGAAGGAAGTTGAATTAAGATATCAAGACCAAAAAATCAATACCCCCTGCGCAGGTATGTTGGCACCCTTTTACATGGTATGGCTGAATAAAAATAAATAAATCTCACCTTAAATTGAGCCAACTAATAATAAGAACTGAAGAAGCCAAGAGCACAAAGTAACGCCTAGTTGAAAAGACACCAGCTTGCAGATAAGCAGCTGCACTACCAACCTGTTCGTAAGAAATTAATTTAAATAAAAAATTATCTAAAAGGTTGTGGCAAAAGATCAAATATTTGGTACAACGACCTACTCATCCAGTTTCCCAAATAATAGTGTTCTTGTTTCAATTATTGAGTTCCTCATGCTCTAGCATGCCAACAAATAACATGGATTTGCTCTTGAGTTTTGATGTATAATTTACTTTTCCACTCTCCATTCCATATCTAACGTGTCACCCAATTATCAAACCCTAACAGGCCATGTACTCAATATCCATAATTATGTTCCTTGACCATCAATATGTTGAGATCTGTTTAGTATAATGACTCTGACGACAAATCTTCCCAACACAAGAATTCATTTCTTCTTCAACTTAGGTAGAGATTCACAATTCTTAGTATCTATGGAAAACACACAAAAATTGGTTTTCTATACTTCATCCATTTCTAGTCAACAAATTGGTTGCCTAAATCATTAGGAAAACTAACTAAAATTATTATATTGAACCCTTCAGGCTACATTTCACAAAGCCTACCCCTCATGGCTTCAAATTCTACAATCTCAATGAAGGGGACCCTCAATATGCTGAACTAGCTAGCATAGAAATTTGTCTGACCTTGTTGGGCCTGAGCCTGTTTGACACTTTATAACTTATCACCTTATCAAAACCCATCCACCTGAAGTTCCCCATTAGAAACTAAAAATTTATACTGAATAGTGGACTATTCTCTTTCCAACTATCCCATTGTATGGTGCTAATGAAAGTTAACTTAAACAACAAACTGATAGAATAAATCCGCCAATTATATACAAGTCATTTGAGCTGGTTTGTGTAACTAGCAAGAAATAAAAAACAGATTTAGTCAATTAAACAATTTGAATTATAAAATTATATAAGCTTCCTTGCATACTCAAACAGACAAGTAGGTGCAAGAAAACTTACAGTAAGAGGAACCAGTGCAACAGAGTAAATTGGCAATTTGATTGCTCTCCAGATCAAGGTTGCTCTAGGGATACCCTTATCATTTACATCTTCCCGATTTGTGTTGAGCTGCTGTGCCCAGCACTTGGAAGCACACTTCCTATAACATTTCCCACCACCCCGTTGACGTGTCTTGATTCTCAATTTCCTCCCATGAATCCTATTAATTTTTTTTTTATAACCAGATGAAAGTTTAGAAAAATCAATGCTACCGATGCATGAACAGTGACGATGGTTTCTTCTCTCACAGTCAAACATGCACACAAAGCGTGATAATTTTCTAAAACCAATATGGCATCAATTGCATTTAGAAGTTTGGAGTGACCCCAGACTGTTACAAAACAATCTGCAAGGTTACCGTTAGTTGACTAGATCTTTATCAATTCTAAAACTTTGAAATTTGAAGGATTTCAAATTATAAGAAAATCGAGTCACTTACAATAGCTCAACATTTTATGGATGTAACAACCACACATTATCTCATTTTTCATGCACTCAAGCAAGCAGATGCACAATGCAGGAACGGCAGTATACATAATTACATATGCACACTTTGTTCTATTAATTCCACAACAAATATTCTTTCTGCAATCTGTTTTCCAACAAGAATAATAAAGATCATTCACCGCATCTCAAATACAGTAGACAGAACAAGTGTGATTGAACTATGATAGTAATTGTTTCCATTTCTGACTAGGCAGTAAAGTCCAGGAGGAAGCTTTAAGTATTATATTGAAGATAATAAGAAGTATGATATTGAAGTGAGGCATCCCGAAGGAAATCAGTCTCGCTAACTCTGATTGAGAACATACCCAGTGAGCCCCTGCAAGCCAAACCCTAAGTTAAGGTGGCAGATTGTGGTCGCCATCGCTAGTTACACATTTGGAACATAACTACAAACAAAAAAAAAACGATGAACCTTGATGAAAGTGAAAAAAACGTACACAATCAAGAGCGAAAAGATCGCACTACTGATGAAGAACAATGGGTTTCATGCCTCTCTCTCACTCTCACTCTCACTCTCTCACTCTAGTTTTCAACCGCCAATTTCTTACGTCTTATCCAAAAAGGGCGCTGCGGTATTGCGGCATCTTTACGTGGAATAAGCCACGTGCGTTTCGGATCAGCGAATATAATATCGAGCAGAAATTCGAGCGGGCTCGAACACATACAGATCGAGCAAAAGGCTCGAGCTCCGATATTGTATGCCGCTCTCACATATAAGCATCAAATACTTGACCTCAAACTCGAGCAGGCATCGGTACCACTCCTCATAGCTAGATATATGAGTTTCTAGTTTTATGCCCGACTTCTCTCTCCAGCCTAAATGTGTTAGAGCCTCCCCTCTCTCTCTCTCTTTAGCATAGATATGGTCAAGGCTTAATCAGGCATGAGATAATAGATTTCTGAAAAATAAAAATTTGGTTCGGATGTATGATGGACTGATCGATGCACTGCTTCGAGCCGCTTGAGACTATCTTGTTTGATACGATGCTCGAGCCTTGCAGATCATAAGTATCAAGCAACCAATCGAGCTCGGAAAATTTGTTTTATATTATTTTGTTGACATGAAAATTGCTATATCGACGGAGATGCAAGAAACGCAATGCCAATTGTAAATAGTATTTTTCTATCCAAAAACTATCTCACGTCCACTTGTCCTTGGGTCTGACTTTTCAATGTTATGGTGGTAAATAAATCCCCCCACTCCCTTTTCTTTTCTAGAAACCCTAAAACATCATTTGAATTCCATTGATGTTAAGTTGTATTGCACTAATCAACAAATGATAATATGGTACAAATAGAAATGCAGTCCCAAATAATTAGCCAATCATCGATCAAAAAACAACTCATTAGGGGCCATGGTACCTCAAGTCTCGAATTTAACCGGTCGGATACACGTTTATATATTTTATTCTTAAAACAATATAACAAAAAAAAGTAAAAAAAATAGTTTTCCCCCAAATATTCCTTTAACAGGTCATAATACTATTCCAATGGTCACTATTATGCTTTTTCCAATGACTGTATTTTTCAACAACAATCATATTTCCGTCCTATAAATACACCCATATTCCTCTCATTTACTTGCACTACTCTTTAAACTCTTTCTTTTATCTCTTCATGTTTTCTTCACCTCTTTATTGACAAAAATGACTGGGTGGATGAAGTATGTGCTAACGGTCTTGTTGTTGGTTTGCACCGTCATATATCATCGAGGGTGGAATTTTCATACTTGTCATTCTAATAATCATCTCATTGTATGCTTTATCAATGGTCATGTAATATTCCAGTTTGCATTATGTAATATTTCAACTATGGAGTTTTAAATAAAGTGCATATCACATGTTTGTGTTATCTTACATATGAGTGTTTATATATAAGGAAAAGAGGAGAATCAGCCATGGCCCACGTGGTTTCCATAGCTAAAAGGGAAGCAAAAAAAAAACATCCTCCATGGCCAAACTTCATCTACCTCCTCCAATAGCCCGCGTACGCCAGTGTGACCAGTTAAACTTCGCCTGTAACAAGTTAACCCAAATCCCCTTTCTGGACCACCTTTGGGGCCTTGTAAATCCAAATCTAGCACATAATGGCACATTTCCTCCTAGGACTAACCTTTTTACACTCAAAAAAAATCACATTTTCGAGATTAATATTCATAGCATATCAAATTCCTCCAAGGAACCATGAGGGAAGTGATGACTCTACTCACTACCCTTCAAGGAACAATTGTTCATCATTACAACAATTGGTTTCATATGCATTCATATGCAACAAATCATTTTTTATCTAAGCTAAAACAAGTAGAAACTCCACTTTTCTAAGATATGTACCAATTACGGTGTTGTATGAGTGTTAATCCTTTTGCATGCGTAATCGACTTTTGAACCCAACTCTAGACACAGACCATACTTTAGGTGATCCAACCGCACCTCGATTGGTATGGACTCTAAACAACTAAAAATTTTCCATCACCATAAGATATGTTTTAAGCTTATAACGATAATGATTTTAGGACCACTAATGCTCCTATAGGGTCCAAGCGTATGATCTTGAACGAAATCGGATGATAATAATAACTATCTTGTGTTAATTACCTTATACATTGCCAAGTAAGGGCCAGCAGGGTGTCATAAATGCCTCAATACTTGTCATGCTCAGTTATCACGGAAGTTTTACCTTTGACAAATCAGAATAGTTGTGCTAGTTCACTGAGCTTTTTATTTATGTACAGGAGTATAAACTTAGTTGTGTTAATTGTGTATGAGACCATATTATTTTGAAGTAACCAACTAAGTTGGGTTTTCTATAATCAAAGTTATATCAAAGTTAATCAAAAGAGAAGTGCACACACACAAATACTTTCATTGTTAGATTTAAAAAAGGGGGGGGGGGGTAAACTCAAATATGGGTTATTAAATTTTTATCTAATGATATAGATTTAGGCCCTATTTGCTAGCTAATACTTTATTTGGTAATCCGATGGCAACCGCCTTCGCATATTAAGGTTAATGACTATATCGGCTTCAAAAACGGATAACACGAATTTCTTGTTATCATCATGGATTTGATTGTGAGAGAGATAATAATAATACGAATGGGGAGAAAACTTTTGAAAATAGTTTAATATCGTGCTTTTGTGATTGAAGCCATTAGGAAAATCGAGGGCCCAATCTGCCATGAATCTTGAGGTTGGAAAAATAGAGATCCAAGTTAAAAAGGAGGTAACTATTTGGGACATACTTTTCAAACTCATGTTGTTTCTTGATGTGAAGAAAGATTCATTTCGAGGTTCGAAAAGTGAGCTTTTGTGACATCTCCCATTAATTGATTTCTCTAACCCAAATTTTGGTTGCGCGAAGAATAAATGCCAGGACAGCCAAAAATCAAACCAACTAAGCACGGTTTGTACCTTGCCGGACTTCTCCCATAACAAAGTTACAACAAATCTAAACAAAATCACCAAACTGGCCATGTGTTACGCTGGGATGAAGGGGGCATCAATGAAGGGAGAGAGTTGACAACAAAGAAGAAGAAGAATAAGTTGGAGGAGAGAGGGACTTTTTGCCTCGGCGGAATAACCAATGGACTAATAAATTAATCTCATGATATAACCAAACAAAGAAATGAGAATAACTAACTTATTCTTGGTGGTAGGTAATATCAGTGATAGTTAATCCCTTTTTAATAGACCGTATAATATGCAAACTAAATAGGGCCTTAATGATAAATGTGTATTAAATATCCTTTTGATATTTAATACGCAAAAATTTAGGTTGTTGGATGAATATATATTGTCTTGATTTTCTTTATATATATATATATATATATATATTTGCTATAATGAAAATGTGATTCCGATAACGCGTAATTTGTCATTAAATTTGCATTTAATTTATGAGCTTTAATTTAATATTTTATTGAATTAATGCATTTTTATAATGGTTTTCCCCTATTTCAATTATTTACTATTTTATAGATTTAATATTAACTTTGGTGGTTTTAATGTTTAATTGTTTATTTTAATTTTAATATTATTTCTTTGGGCTTATTTGGTAATTTTACTAAGTGATATTTTGGTTAATTAAATTATGAGTTTTAGTTAATTGTTAATATTAATTTTGGTGGGTTAATTTTAGTTTTGTATTTTGTGAAAATAGGAAAGCATTGGTTAAATGTTGGCATGCTATGTGGAGAGAGAACAAATTAGAAAGAGTGGAGCCCACTAGAATTAAAAAGGAAAGAAGAAAAGTGTGCATTAGAGCATCCACTATAGACTCTCTATATGTATTTTTTTGTTAGTTTGAAGAGCTAGTTTAACAAAAATACCTTAAAACCGTACTTTTCAAACTCTCTATTCTAACAAAAAATTTAACAAAATGAATAGTAACTCTTTAAATTTAACCAAATACTATTCACTCTCTATTTATTAAAATATTATATTTACTTTTCTATTTCTTTTTTCTCTTTCCACATTTACTTTTCCATTTAAAAGAATAAATAAATATTTAAAAAGTAATATTTTAATTGATAAAATGGTTAAAATAGAGAGACCTAAAAGTGTGCTTGGATTGTTAAAATAGAAAAGATATACTTTTGGTTATTTTGAAGAGCCAAATTTGAAGAGGCTATAGTGGATGCTCTTACGTGTGAAAGAAGGGAGATTGCATATATGGGATTTGAATCTAAATTTATATATATATATTTGGTCCAATGCGCCTCATCAGAGAGGAGAGACCCATGCTCGCTCAACTCTCCATCTCACAACATTCAATTTCCAATTATTTATTGGCCGTGTGTATATATTTGAGAGACCCAGGCGCTCGAAGGGGGTCTTCGTCCAAGCTTCCACCCGGCGCCTTGCACCATCAACCATCCTACGCCCCACACAACGATGCCATCAGCCTTCTCCATCGTCCCATCACGTCCGGGGCTAGCGACAGAGGAGACCCATCACGCCTGATTTTATTCACGCAAAGACCTGGCAACACTCATGGGCTGTTCTGTATTTTATTTTCTATGAATTAATTTGTATTTGATTTAACTTCAAACTTCAATTGTTATTTTGAATCTTGGTTCTTCATCTTAATAATTTATTTAGGTGCTATGGTTTGCAATTCGTTCCTCAATCTGTTTTAAATTCTTTGCAATTAATTTGCGGTTGTAGTTAATTGTGGATTGTTTAAAGCATGATTTTTAATTGTGATTAATTCGCGATTACGGTTAATTAATTTTGAGATGTGGAGATTATTATTCGTAGTGTTCGATTTGGTCTTCCGAATGCAAAACATAATCGTTTCTAGGATTAGTACGAGTTCAAGTCTCGAGTTCTAGTGCGAATTCATAATTTAATTATAATCATGGTGTCTTGGTTTAATTGAATTATGAGGCCTTAAATATGTTATTATATTTTTAGAAGATAATGATAAATAATAATTGAAGTGAGAGGTTAAATCATTTGCGTCTTTAGTTAATTAATTTTATTTACATATTTAATTTTATTTTAATTTCACACAAAACCCCCCAATTCTTTAACTTAGCTTTTCTTTATTTTTCTTGAAGAATAAGTTGAATTAAATTTTATAAGTCCTCCGATTAGTGAACGACCTATGTTAGCCCTATGCTATACTTAGTTTTAATTTTATTTGAAGTGCGTGTGCGACAAACGCTCCTTTCGGATACCATTTTCTTATTATAAGAACTTTAATCCAGATCGTTAGATGTTACAACCAACAAGCATTGTAGCAAAGCTACGTTAAATGAAAGTTTATTTTAGACCTTTAAATTTTGATCTAACGGTCCAGATTAAAGGTTTTCATAACAAAAAGATGGTCTCAAATCTTCTATATAACACGACTCTCTCTCTCTCTCTCTATATATATATATATGTATATATATATATATATATATATATATATATATATATATAAAAAAGGTATTGCTAAAATGAGATCCTATGGAACGTGAGATATTTTAATCAACCGTTAAATCTATATTTAATAATCAAAATAAAATTTTTATTTAACCGTAGCAAAGCTACAATTAAATAAAACTTTAATCTAGACCATTAAATACAGATCCAATGGTTGAATTTAAAAGATCATATATATATATATATATATATCCATGTTAGGCGTTGGAGATTTATTAAGAAACATTTGACAAATAAACTTCAACAAATGAGGCACTACTAATATATTATAAATAGTTTTCATTTTTGTTAGCTTTTTATAGTATCACAAAAAAGGTCACTTATAACCTAAAGAAAGGAATTTCTTAATTTCCTAGAATTTATATTCTCAAGAAAAATATACTAATTTGAATTGGAGAACAATTTAATTGTATAGTTTATTATTTAAATATATAGTTATCATTATGTAACACTCAAATTTAATTTGGCTTTAAAACACTTCATATAGTCTTATAAAAACTAATATAAATTCAATATATAGCCAAAATTGTGCCCCCACAACTTTGTATCTATATCATAATTAATTTATCATTATTTGACTCCATGTATAAATCTTTGTAGGTAACAAGATTACTTGCATGACTATTTAGCCTCCATTTAATAGATGAATTAATAGAATGGATTTACAAATAAAAGCCAATGAATTGTTGACTTAGTCATAAACTTAGGTGACTAAGTTTAATACTTTTAATACTCCTTCAAAAGGAAAATCTTAAATCTTATTGACCCACTTTATTGAATTGAACAAGATTTATTAATATTACTTGTAGCCTTTATTGGTTTCAAATCAATATCAACAGTAATCATATTAACAATAATATCACTATATCTTTATATCTTTAAGAACTCAAAGACATTCTTTTATTGAACCCATATAAGCTAGGTCATGTGAATTAAAATATATATAATAAAATATATATAGTATACAAAACTCCAACTTCCATTAGGCTTACTCTTTTGAGTAAGATTAATGTAGCTATGAATATCCTATAAAATATATATAGTACATAAAACTCGACTTCCATTAGGCTTACTCTTCTGAGTAAGATTAATATAGTCATGAATATCCTATGATAAAATCTTCTTTGTTATCTTTATGACAAAAACTTATCCTTGTTTAAGTTCTTAAAAATTGTTAGAGTACAACAACCTTAAATAATATTTTTATTTTTGATAATTTTGTGGAGTATTGTGCACTTTAAATTGAATGGGTATATTTTATATAAGCTTACATGTATGATTATGTAAACTCATTTTGAGCGCAATCCATAAAATATAGTTATAGAATTATTTAGCATCTCTAATAGGTTAACTATACCATTAGTTAGAGTCAAAATATAGATGAAATATAGTTCTAATAGATTAGTTATAGTACCGGCTATAAGTTTGAGTAAATTTAACTAAATTTATAACTTTTAGCCAAGATATCACATTATTTAAAACCTAAAATACTCATTTCTCTGAGCATCTCTAATGTCTGCGCCTTCACGCCTCTCCCTCCCTCCACATCGTTCTAGTCCACTTGCATCGCCCCATCCCCCTATTGCCCCACTGCCACCCTCCCCCTCCCTCCCCATGTCACCCTGATTGCCAGCCTCCTCCTCCTCTATCGCATTGCTCCATTGCTGTCCTCCCCCTCCCTTCTCACGTTGCCTCTGCGCAATTAAATACCAAATGGATTAGGAACTTGGAAAGAATATAAGTTATAGATTAAAAAAATGATAGTTAAATAAATAAATAAATAATATAACATTAATTAAAATAATACTTTAGTAACCTAAATATAAATTGAATTAACCATTTTAACTTAACTAGATATACTCTTAGAGTATTTTCAATAATAATATGTATTTTATTTTTATATATGGAGAATTTTTTATTTATGAAGAGTATTTTTTTTCTTCTAACTCCAATAACACTCTTTATTTCAACTTTATTTTTATTATATTTTTAATATAATAAACTTTTATTTGGAGAAAGAAGAGAGAAGATAAAAATAATAAAATAATATGTGAAAAATGAATAATGACTCTTCAAAAATGAAGAGTCATTATAACATTTTATACATGTGAAGAATTAAATGAAGAGTTTGTTGGAGCATATTTTTGTCATTTGACTCTCTATTTGTAGATAATAGAGAGCTTATTAGAATTACTCTTATACATGTGAAATTATTTAGCATTAAAAAATCAACCATTTTGGTGTTGACGAGCATTAGCTCACATTAAAAATCATTATCACCACGTGTAGATTGCTACCATTAACCACTATTTACTTTTAGCAACCAACAACTACCCATTAACTTGTTTTCATTAATCCGCATCACTATTAACTACTGTTAACTGCCACCATTGAAAACCACAACAATTTTTAACTAGTTTTAAAATATTTTTTATTCAAATAATTATGATATTTTAACAATTGGACATAACACTTTTATTTTTCATATTGGCCATCTTTTTTTCCCCCGTATATGTGGCAGTATGTTTCCTATGATGATTGCATTTTATCCTGATTGATTGCCACCACATATCAAAAGTGTAGTAAGAATTTGGGTAGGGTTCTATTTAGATGGCAAAAAGACTAGAATGAACCCATAGCGAAAGAGGAAAAAATTACAGGAATTTATAAAAGTATAAGGTATTATGCATAGACAAATGTACTCAATTTTTGGTATCGGAAGAATTACTACCCCAATAATGTTGATGTTATTTTATTTGTAATTAACTTTTGTAGAGCAATTGAAGCCCTTCGATCTAAGCAACTCAAAAGACGTAGCTTATTAATTAAATTCTAAATATTAATAACTGATCACAATCATATAATTGCTAATAATTGATGTCATAATTAATGACAAGTTTTCTGATTTATTGTAATTACAATGATTTGTTTGATTTAAATTTATTTCTTATTTTCATATATTTTGTACTTAATTGTGTGTTTCTTTTTTTATTTTTTTATAAGTGATTTTTGTATAAAGACGTCATAGTTAGTGTAAAAAAAAATAGTAGTCAATCACGAGGTGCATGGTTTTATTATGTAGCAAGTGTTGTGTTGTGCAAGTACTTGTGTTGTTTTGTTGTTGTTGCTTCTATCATTGATGCTTCTATCAGGGTGCAACAGGTATTGTCACATTATGCATTAGCTAGGAGGTGCCTGTGAACACAGAAAGCTAAGTATTTGGTTGTAACTTCTATACAATGGCAGATGCAATTTGCCCACTAAGTATGAATCCCCTCCATGCAAGATGGAGAATCTTACAGAACCATTGCACTGGAAGATGGATTCATTCATTCTCTGGGCACTCAACAACAAAAAAATAATAATATTCGTTTATTCATTAGTATATATATATATATATATATGCATTCTAACAGAATAATAGCAGCTAAAGAGTACTAAGTCATAAAATCTTTATATAACATTATAACCATGGTTTGATCATGGGCACTCGATAATAAACAAATTTGAACTTGGATTAAAATACATAAAAACAAATTTGAGTTATACCATAGTAAATTACTTGTAAAAGGTACTTCATTATTGTGTTGAAAAATTATTAAAATTGCATAAATTTTTTACATTAGTAAATCATGCCAGATCGATGCATGTGTCGTTGATTCTAGCTATATTTATTGAAATTTCTATGTCATCACTCATCGGTTGCATTTGTTCTTTGGTGTTGTCTTAGTGTGAGGAAGGTACTTGTGAATTGCGGTGTTTGTTTGGCATGAGTGTGCTCTTCTAGTATTGCTTCATATATATGAGTAGCTCTTTAGTTCATGGTCACGTCTTGGCCTTTTGTTTTGCTGACTGCATTTCATTTTTCTCTGTGTTTAACTCATCATCCTTATTATTAATGTTAACTTTAGAGAGAAAAGTACTGATAGACAAAGAGAATAAATTGTATGTTGAGTATTTTGGTTAAACATGTATAACTAAGAGAATATATATATAGACTTAAACTAGGGATAATATAATAAACGCATAAACACATATTTTAACATCTCCCTTCAAACTTAAGGTGGTCCGATCGAAGCCATGAGTTGGAAATAAGATCATAAAAACGACCATGAGCAAAAGTCTTTGTAATAATATTGACAGTTTGATCAGAATTGCTAATCGAAAGACATAGGATGCCAATAGACAAATGATGACACACAAGATGACAATCAATCTTAATATGCTTGGTATGTTCAACGAAAAATATCACTATGCACAACTTGGAAAGCAATGGTTGTCACAATGTATGACAATCTGTGAAAAATATGTAAGAACTATATCTTCTAACAACCAATGAAGATCAAGAAGTTTAGAAGTAGTATGTTGAGACCCGATTTCATGCAAACATCATTCATAAGAAGTAGTATCAAAGACGAAGCCCGCTATGTGTCTTGCCTTAACGAACAAGTTTCTTGTTTTGACTAGAAGTTTTTCCTTTATTTACTTTACTTTATTTAATTCGTATTAGTCTTTCCTTTTATTTACTTTCATTTATTTAATTCATATTAAGGTTATTTTGATATTTTACCTTAGTTTCTTAATTGTAATATGTTTTAAATTTCTAGCTTTTGTCTATGCCTATAAATAGACCTTGTCTATGACAATTTATGTATTCATTCAGATGATTGACTTTCTTAATTAGAGGTTTATTCATATATTTTAGCATTTTTAGCTCATTACTAGAATTGTTTGAGATTGAGTTTTGGGTATTGAGTTATCCTTCTCTAGATTGTTGTTGGGTCCTAATTAAGGTTCTTAATAATTTGGTGCTTTCATTGAGAGATTCTTATCAAGATTTCTCATTGAGTTATTATTGGAGAATAAAAATTCAATATTTATTATGCGTTCTTCATAAACATGACAAACAAGGCGGTAAAACTGGACAAACAGCGGTTCGAAACCTTAGAGCATTCTGTTACAAAGCTTTCGGTAGCTATGACAGAGATAGTTCAATTGCAAGATAGGACTAACAAGAAAATTGATCGATTGCTAGCCATACACAAGGAAAAAGATCCTATAGGAGGTAAACAAACTTAAGGAGATGACTGTGGGTCACGACGATCTTCGTAGGAGGTTAAAGATACTTGTAGTGTTGAAGATGAATCATGGTGTGAGGCTGAGTTCCCATCTAGTGACTCATTTAAAGGATCAACGACTCAAATCCAAATTTAGAGTTATTGATTCCTCCAACTTCCTTTAATCAACCAATCATGGTGGACGATGCCCAAATCGAAGTCAATAAGGCCTTTACCAGTAAAGACTCCCCCGACAATGTGATCCTTGTCTTTGACAATGTCCAGTTAGGCGGTGCACTCGATGCAAGGTATATCTAGTTCGTAATCATTTCCGACAACGTGGCTTTATAATTGGACTAACCTGTAAGGACCCGTACCTTGAGTTAGTCACGGTTTTACCTTCGAGTAGAGTTTTTCTAGATTTTGACCTAGTGAATGGGCTCAAATGAATTCACGTGCAAAAGGAAAGATGCTTAGAATGATGTCCTCTATCTACCACGAAGTTTCAGGCCAAACGGACGTGTATGTGAGGTGCACATGATATGGGTCCAATTCACGTGCAAGTGTGGTTGTCTTCAAATGATGCAAGGAGGCTAGGGGTGAAGTTTGAGAGCATTTGGAGTCCACTTGGAGTTGCACGTGAATTGGGGAATTCACGTGCGGCCATATTTTTGCATGGTTCCCTTGGTTTTGACATTCTAATGATCTTTCTCCAAAGGACCATGTTGAAATTCCGAGTATTTTGGCTTATATGGGTGCGTAAAGGTGCTAACTTGTGTGATCAAAACTACGTCGTTTTGATCATGGGTTTACTTAATCAAAACTACGTCGTTTTGATGTGGGTAGTGTCTATATAAGGAGGGCTTGAGTTTGAGTTTAGGGTTCTTGTGTTCTTCCTTGCTGCATGTCTTTGCCGAGAGAGAGAGAGAGAGAGAGAGAGAGGATCTCCGGGCCGTTGCCGTGGTGGTTCGTGTCGTTGGGAGCCGTCTAGCGTGGAGGTTAGGACAAAAGTCCGAGGTAGGGATTCATGTTCTTCCAAACTCTCCTGTTTTAAGGATACTCACCTATATATATATGTAAATCCATATAGGTGTGATCTCCTATATGGATGTTGGCCTTCGGTGGCATGTTCGTTGATTTTGATGTTGAATTTGGCCTGAGGATTTTCCGGGTTTGTTTATGCACACTATGTGTTTGATAGAATGTCTGTGAGGCCTGCACACTATGTGTTTGATAAAATGTCTATGAGGCCTGCATGCCATGTGTCCAATATAATACCTGTGAGACCTTGTATATGGGTGTTTGATGATATACCTGTGTGACTGGTGTGTCTTGTGTTTGAGTTGTATTTGATTTTAAGCCTGTGAGGCTGATGTGTGTGGCTTGTATCGACCATGTTGGTCCTTCGAGATAAAGTGTAAATCTTTGTCTTGAGTTTACATGTTGAGATGTAATGTTATCTTGTTCTATTGATCTGTTTGAGACCGAGGCCGAGATATGGGCCAGGCACAATAGCTGGACCCCTTGAGATTTGGCCAGGACGTGGTCCTGAGTCTCGGTGTAGCACTCACGACGGTGGGCTAAGTCTACACCCATTCCTGAGGGTAGGTATGGCGCCCGAGGAGGTGGTTGACCATACCGACTCGGGTGGAAAATGTTGCATTGGTGTCCATGCAACATTCGCCTGGACGTGGTATGTCATGTCGCCGTGGTGGCGGGGTGTCCTCCGCCCTCCGGTGCGGGTTCGGGTAAAGAGTGTTCTTGGGTGATGTTTCTTGCTTTAGCCTTAGGCACGACACGAGCACAAGCATACACATATCATGCATGTTGTACGATGGGACGGGTGCAGGGGAGACCGGATCCCTACCGAGCTATGGTTTGCTCACCCCTCCTATAAACCGTTTCTTTTGCAAGGGTTTAGCGGGCGGTAGGTGAAGGCCGAGGAGCTAGGCCCCTGAGGCTGAAAGTTTTATATTATTTCCTTTGTTGTACTTTGGTTTTATGTGTTTGGATTTTGGTTTGGTTTTATTGATGGCTTCATAGGGGTTTTTCCCCGACTGGGTTGTAATAAACATTTAGTCTTTGAAATGAAATGAAATGAGATGTTGTTATTCAATTTATGTTTGTGTGCATGGTTTGGGAGCAAGGAGCATGCCCCTTGGCATGTTAGCCTGATTGTGCGGGTTTGGGACAAGACCCGTGCTTAGAAGTCCTTTTAAGGTGCTTGCACCAACCCCTTGTCCCTTCGGGTGCGGGCATGGGCAGTCACTACTCATTTCCAAGTGGAAGGAAATTGGGGCGTGACAATATGGTATCGAGCGATAGTTCATGGTCTAGTGGACCTAGGATAGTGGGGAGGCCGGGCCGCTTCGAGACTCTTAGGAGGCGGTATAGGACACGCCTGATCAACGTGGTCCTATCCTGGTTTTCCTGGGGTGTACTCAGGGGTAGTTAGACCAAGGAGTAGGGCACTTGCATTTGGGTTGAGGGTGCATACATGCATTGGCATTAGGGCACTAGTTTAATTTCGAGTATAAGTATATCTTGTGTTGCCGAAACTTGTTGCTAAAAACAAAATTTTGTTCTTGTGAAATTCGGTGATTTTCTGTGAGACTTGTTGCTATGAATTGCTGCTGTGTGCTTCGTGATTTACCTGTGTGTTTAAATGTAAAGTGTTGCTTGAGTACCTCATGGCCCATGGGGATGAGGGTGTGTAGAGCTTGAGAGAAGCCGATCCTAGTTTGGTTTAAATTATGTAGACGATGCCTCCTAGGAGAGTAACCCGAGCTACTCCAGTGTAGAAGATGAATCTTCTGCCCGTGTTGGAGAGGGAAGAGGACAGCGTGTAGAGGGCGATGATCCCCTGGAGCGGATCATGGCCCAAGTCCGGGCCCTAAGTGAGAACGTGCGGGGCATGCGTGAGGACCTCGGGGGAGAGATCCTAAACGAGGTGCGTCGGGAGATGATGGCACGACGGGCGGTGCCACCCGCTCCACCCCGTGAGGCGGAACCTCCGTGTAGGCGGGAAGTGCCGGTGAGGCGGGAAGAGGGAGACGTGTTGACGCAGTTCCGAAAGGAACATCCACCAAGGTTCAAGGGAGGAGCCGAACCTCCGGGAGCAGAGCACCTGGCTGCGGCAGATCGAGCATGTGTTCTCCTTTCTTCGACCCCGAGAGGAAGATAAAGTGAGATTAGCAATCCGGCAGTTGGAGGAGGAAGCCTTGGAATGGTGGCTTAGCATCTCAGGAAGCCGGGACATGGAGACCATGGCCTGGAATGAGTTCCTCCAACTGTTCCATGAGGAGTTCTTTCCAGAGTCATTGCGGTGGCGAAGCGGGAGGAGTTCGGCGGCTGAAGCGGGGATTGCGCTCGATGGCGAGTATGAGCGAGATTTCCGGGGCTGAGTCGGTTTGCTCCCAGGCAATATCCAGGGAGGACCTGAAGGCCCATAAGTTTACCATGGGTCTCAAACCTGCCCTTAAGCAAAGGGTGGAGATCTTGCGACCGAAGACCTATCCTTGAAGTCGTGGACACCGCCAAGATTGTTGAGAGAGGATTAGAGGAGGGAAGACAGGCTCACCAGGAGCGGATGGGGCAGGCGCGCGCGACAAGCACGGTGACACCAAGAGGCGAAGGTTGAGTCCGGGAGTGGGACTTTCCCCAAGGATGGGGGCCAAGCTTCAATGGCTCCGCCCAGATCCCGTTACTTTAGAGGACAGGGGAGTCTTGCTGGGAACTTCCCAAGCGGGTGTACCTGTTGTGGCTGTCGCGGGCACGTCAAACGTGAGTGCCCCAAGCGGCACTTGACGTGTCATAGCTGTGGGAAGGTGGGACACATCAGCAAGGTGTGTTTCGGCAAGGGGAACAGCCGGGAGCTGGAAGCTTAGCACAAGGGAGCAGGGGTGGGACCCAATTCCAGGCCCCGGCCCCTAAGCCAGGACATTCGTGGCGAGCCGGTCAGTGGTTCCGGTCACACTAGGCCACGGGGGGAGAGGCCACCACAAGGAGGATCGGAGGGGCATCCCAGGTGGACTGCAGCAGGAGCAAAAGGGAAGGCAAGTGAGGCCGGTGGTGGGGCAAGCCAAGGCGAGTGTTCGCGCTTACCTCAGGCCACCAGTGAAATGGAGGAATTACCGTCACCCTCCGAGGAAGGTGGAGCTGGACCTTCGGTGGTTCGAGGTACTATTCTAATATCCCGCACCGTTGTTGTTCTTGCATTGTTTGATACCAGGAGCTTCGTGCTCCCCGATTGCTAAGTCCTTGGTGGAGAGCCTTGGACTTGATTGTGTGGAGGCCGATAGACCTCCGAGGGTCGAGTCCCCAATGGGAGGTGTGGAGTTGATCCACCAAATGTGTCGAGAGTGTGCGCTTACGATAGGAGAGGTTGACCTCTCATTCGATTTGTATGTAATGCCCATGAGGACCTTTAGTTTGATTCTGGGGATGGATGGTTGATGGCCTTTCAGGCTAAGATTGACTGCTATAGGCGACGAGTATCGTTTACTACACCCACAGGATCTTCCTGTACCCTAGTGGGTGAATGGGATAGAGATCTTGGGAGAGCTGGACCGACGAGGGAGCTATGGGGCAATATTACCCATAGGCTTGCCACCCTAACCTTTGAGTAACCGGTAAAGAACAAGTACCCTTTGCCGCGGATTGATGACTTATTCGACCAGTTGAGTGGAGCACGGTGGTTCTCAAAAATCGATTTGCGTTCGGGATATCATCAATTGAGGGTCGGGAGCGAAGACATCCATAAGACGGCGTTCGGGTGCAGATACGGACACTATGAGTGGTTAGTGATGCCTTTTGGGCTCACGAACGCACCTGTCGTGTTCATGTATCTAATGAATCGGTATTTGCCCCATACCTGGATTCCTTCGTGGTGGTATTTATTGACGACATCCTTGTGTACTCCAAAACCCAAGCCGAGCATGAGGAGCACTTGGCCGTGGTGCTGCAGGCACTACGAGATCATCACTTGTATGCTAAATTTAGCAAGTGTGACTTCTGGATGCAAGAGGTGCATTTTCTTGGGCATGTAGTATCTGCCGAAGGAGTTAGAGTGGACCCAACCAAGATTGAGTCCGTAGCATCTTGGAAGAGGCCCACAAATGTTTTTGAGATCCGGAGTTTCTTGGGTCGCAGGGGTATTACCGGCGTTTTGTGGAAGGGTTTTCACGGTTGGCGGCGCCCATGACAGCTCTTACACGGAAGGGAGCCAAATTCGAGTGGACGGACAAGTGCCAGCAGGCATTCGAGGAGTTGAAGACTCGCCCGACTACTGCACCGGTGTTGAGTCTACCGCAGGAGGGAGTGCCGTTCGAGGTGTATTGTGATGCGTCTCGTGTTGGATGGGGTGTGTTCGATGCAAGAACGCCAAGTCATAGCATATGGCTCGCGACAGTGAAGTCCCATGAGCAAAACTACCCAACACACGACCTGGAGTTAGCAGCGATTATTTTTGCCCCAAGTCTTGGCGACATTACCTGTTGGGAGAGAAATTTGTGGTATATACCGACCACAAAAGCCTACGATATATCTTCACCCAGAGAGACCTAAATTTGCGACAACGGAGGTGGGTAGAGTACCTACAAATGTTTGACTTCACGCTCTCCTACACGCCTGGGAAGGGAAATTTAGTAGCCGACGCGCTAAGTAGAAAGGGGAAAGGCCGAGGTTTCCATGAGAGAATGGAAAATGATGGAGCAGTTAGCGATCTTGGGTGCAACATGCTTTCGGCGAAGTGAGGGAGCTATCCTGTGTCCTCTCACCGTGATACCGAGTTGTATCGGCGTGTCCATGAGGGACGATTAGGCGACGTGGATCGTGAGGTGATCCGGGCCCAGGATAGAGGCCGGAGAGCCGTCGAGGACTGGACGAAGGAGTTGAGCATGAGCTGAAATTTCGGGGTGTGTCGATAGTACCACCTCCCTTGCGTGAGGATGTACGAGGGAATTTCATCATTCCCGTTTGGCCGTACATCCAGGAGGAACTAAGATGTATCATACCGTTCGCGCATAGTTCTGGTGGCCGGGCTGAAACGGAGTGTAGCGAGTTTGTTTCCAGGTGCCTTACCTGTCGGCAAGTGAAGGCAGAGCACCAACGACCCGCTGGTCAATTGCGGCCTTTACCTGTGGGCGAGTGGAAGTGGGAGCATATTACTATGGACTTCGTGACGGGACTTCCTACCACTTCGGGAGAAAGGACATGATTTGGGTCATAGTGGACCGCTTAACTAAGTCGGCCCATTTCTTGGCAATTCGAGAGCGCGACTCTATCGGCACGTTAAGCCGGTTGTATGTTGATGAGATTGTCCGCTTGCATGGAGTGCCCTTGTCTATTGTTTCGGACAGAGATGCGCGGTTTACATCCCGATTTTGGGGAGGTCTGCAGGAAGCATTGGGAACCCGACTTAATTTGAGTACCGCATTCCATCCCGAGACCGATGGTCAGTCCGAGAGGACCATTCAAACATTGGAAGACTTGTTGAGGGCTTGTGTACTTGATTTTGGAGGATCATGGGCTTCCCACCTTCCTCCTGGTGGAGTTTGCCTATAATAACGATTACCGGGTCTTCGATTGGGATGGCCCCGTTTGAGGCATTGTATGGCCGACCGTGTCGGTCTCCATTATGTTGGGCCAGGTGGAGAGGCGGCTATGTTAGGACCTCAATTGGTCCAGGAGGCTACGGCAAAAGTTCGTAATTCGGCAATGCCTTCTTACTCTCGGAAGCGGACAGAAGTCTTATGCGGATCGCCGACGCCGACCGTTGGAGTTTTTGGTGGGAGACCACGTATTCCTTCGTGTTTCTCCACGGAGAGGGCATTAGAGATTTGGGATTGGGTCCAAGTTGTCCCCTCGATACATTGGACCGTTCGAGATTTTGAGCAGAGTTGGCCCTGTTGCTTATAGGTTGGCGTTACCACCTAGTTTGAGCGAGTTCATAATGTTTTCCATGTATCCCAGTTGCGGAAATATCATCCGGATCCCACACACGTGCTAGATTTGTAAAGACTCATATTTGGGTAGTTTTGAGAGATAGTCATTCTATGGGAATGTAACTATCCGGACGGTAGTGTAGCCGTCGATGTGAGCATTTTGACTGTACTTGGGCCCGATTCCGAGTCGGGGCCCCATTTAACCCGATTGTTGACTTTTTTGGGGTTTATTGGTTGACTTTGCGTTTGAGAGTCATTTGAGTGTGATAATATCTCGAACAGTGTTGTGCTCGTTATTTCGAGCGTTTTGACGATAATTTGACTCAATTTGGAGTTCGTGACCTCGGGAGGTCAATTATTGCGTTCGGGTCAATTATTCTTTGGGAGGCCAATTATTGGCAACGGTATATATATAATTAAGAACTGCCTTATATCTTTAATTGCCAATTATTGGTACGTGCATGTTTGAGCAAGAGAGAGAGAGAGAGAGAGAGGTGAAGAGCGTAGAGCTTTCTTGGCGATTTTGGGGCGATTGGAGCTCGTGGATCGCAAAGAATCTTCCAGGTAGGTGATTCTAACTCCTTATATGATTCATAGTAGGCTTAGCATGCTTAATTTGGGTGAAATCATGGAATTTGGGGGTGAACCTTAAAATTTGGGGGAAACCCAATTTTTGGTTGAATCTTGTGATTTAAATGCATAAAAGAGGTATTTCGTTGATTACATGAAATTTAGAGTTATTTAAGACGTGTAATGGGGTGTATATCAAAATAAATGTGTTTATGAGTGTTTGGGGTTCTTTGGGTTGCCGTTCTAGTGAGAAAATTGGCAAAAACGACAGTGAACGGTGTTTTTCCGGACTAAGTGAATAGTATTTCGGGACTAAGTGAACGATGTTTTTCCGGACTAAGTGAATAGTGTTTCCGGGACTAAGTGAACAGTGTTTCGGGCTAAGTGAATAGTGTTTCCGGGACTAAGTGAATAGTGTTTCAGGGACTAAGTGAACAGTGTTTCCGGGACTAAGTGAACAGTGTTTTTCTGGATCGGTAGTTCGGAGTAGTTAGTCCGGATCGGTAGTCCGGAGTAACCAGTCCTGACATCAAATCCGTAGGAGTGAAACAAGTGTTCATTGCGGCTGTGACCGCAGCCGCACTGGACATTTACATTGTAAACCATTATGCCTCTCCACATTTAGTATAATACTTAAGTTACAATGTAAATAACGAAATACCCCCCATTTGGATTCAAAGAAAAATACTAGAAAAATTAATTCCCATTATTTCAAAATGTGAAAATTGGGTTTTAGTGTAAAATCTCGAAAAAACCCAAAAGTTCGTAGTGGTGAATTTTTGGAAAGTGGGGTTAGACATATCAGAAAATTCCCCAAAAATCAGATTATCTTATTTATGATAAGGGAACCCAATGCCTGGGACTTTTAATTTCAAGAAAATAGTTGCTATGAGTACTTCCTTCATAAATCAAGGGTTGAGGATTTACTTGTGAAGACTGGCTATAATTCTAAAGGAAATGTTGAGAATGACATGCCATACTAATGTTAGTATGTTGATGTGATGTATTTGGGCATGGATTCCGTGACTTGTTTGGGTTCTCACCGTGATGCACCGATGGTGCTATGTGATTGACGTGGCGAGCATATGCACCGATGGCAGGCTGTGTGGCGACCGTGGCCGGGCATATTGCGCGTGGACAGGTAAGGCCTGAGTTGAGCCGTTGAGCTCGTGGAGCTAGGGCCGAGTGCCCTGAGCCGGGATCCCATGGAGGATCGTGGACAAGTTGTCCTGATGTTTGTTGCAGTGAGTCCTGATGATTGTGCACACTACACGGTGCACGAGTACACCGAGCATATAGTATAGACTTATATGTGTTGCATGATGTGGAGTGTTAGGGTCACCTTCGAGCTTGTCGCTCACCCCTACTTGTTGCTTACCCTTTTCAGGTGTGACCCGAGACTAGTGGAGGACTTTCTTCCAGGAGGACGCCCACTACTCGATGTATGATCTGATTATATTCTGTATTGTTTTATGTGATATCCCGGACATGGGTCCATGGACGATTGTATTTGCATCTTGTATGATGTGATGTCTGTATGATTGTTTGACTCTTTGTATGCATGATGATATATGGGAAAGTACAGGATTACCCTTGATGTATGATGTACAGGGTTGCATATTTGAGACAAGACCGCGGTGTAGTCTCTATTGGTGCTAGTCACCAACCCCTTGACCTTTCGGGTGCGGGCAAGGGGAAGTCATGTACCCGGTTCCGGGTTCCCTGGAATTCGGGGGCGTGACAAGTTGGTATCGAGCATGGTCTAGTGGACCTAGGTTAGTGAAGGGTGGTTAATTGATTCCATGTGACTTGGAAAATCGTAGGGAGGGCGCCCGATCAACGCAGTCTTTACATGTATTCTAGGTTATTTTGGTGTCGGTTAGATCATCCTAGGAGCATACATGGGGATGGGGTGCATTGCTTAGTGGTATGATTGTGTGCATATAGGGCACTAGCTTGTCTTTGTGTGTGATGTGCTTGTATGTGGTGCCAGGGATGGCACATGGCCGTGAGAGCCAGGACTTGATTGTGGTGTACCCTGAGGGGGTGACACGATGCTATATGCATGGTATGGACCTACGGGTCGTGTGGTGAGAACCTACAAGTCGGTTGTGCCTTTGATGGTGCTTTGTCTTGCGGTGCTAGTATTGATTGTTTGTTGTTGTAGCCGGTGTGATGGCACCACCGAGGAGGGTTGTCCGAGGCCAGGGTCCAGAGAGGAACCCACGATAGAGTCGGGGCACCAGGGGCAGCGAGCCCGCAGCCAGGTCATCGGCTCCCGTTGTGGGACCTGATTTGACGCAGGTGTTGATTCGATTGCGAGGAGGCCATGCAGGGTATGCGAGGGCTCGATGAGGGATATGGCTAGAGAGGTGGATGAGTGAAGAGGCAACAGCGGCCTCGGCGGCCACCACGGCCTCGGCGGCAAGGAGGCGAGGGTGGTGCGGGATGTGCACCAGGCGGGAGGTCGTGGTAGAGCCGGCACGACGAGGAGTGGACCGGGCTGGCGCGCGGTTTTGAAACACGCACCCAGGACTTTTGAGGATGGTTCTCGGCCAGAGGTAGCCGAGGACTGGATTAGATGGACGAGAGGACATCTTTGAGATGATTGGGGTGCCGGATGAGGAGCGGGTGCGCGTGGCGATGCACTATTTGTTGGGTATCCCACGCAGGTGGTGGGAATCCACTAGAGCTGTCCATGGCGATCGGATGAGCTGGAGAGAGTTTGTTGAGCGCTTCTTTGGGGAGTATTTTCCCAGCTCGTTGCGGTATGCTCGACGTAGAGAGTATTATGAGCTTGTGCAAGGGTAGCATGAGTGTGGGGGGAGTATGTGCGGGCCTTCACGGATTTGGGGCGGTTTGCTCTGGAGTCTTGGGAAAAGGAAGGCCGGAAGACGCAGGACTTCATTCAGGGCTTGAGGCCATCTTTGAAAAGACAGCTGGAACCGATGCGGTTGACCGGCTACCGGGAGGCGGTCGACAAGGCGATCATTATTGAGCGAGGTCGGGATCAGGCGAGAGCCTAGAGGCCAGGCGGTTCGGCAGTCCGAGCAAGAAGAGGCGAGTGGGGAGAGCAGGTGCTCCTCGGCCTGAGAGGAGGCAGGTGCGAGAGGGTTTCTAGCCAGGCGGTGGGCCCCCGGGAGAGTTCAACCAGCCAGGAGGCCAGGGACCTGTTGGAGTTGTGGTTTGACCGGGCATGTCTCGAGAGACGCCCAAGGAAAAAGATGACCTGTTTCCGATGCGGGAAAGTAGGGCATGGAGCTAGGGAATGTGTTACCCTTAGCTCAACCAGCGGTGTAGGCCCTCGTCCGAGAGATCACGGACAGAGGAGTGGGGCTCCGTCTCGGAGGTCGATCTTGCCGGCACAGAGCACGCAGACGCGACTGCGGTGCAGCGGCCTCGGCGGGAGGCACAGGGTCATGTTGATCGGCGGGGCAAGGCCCCAATGGGCCAGGCTAGTGGCGGTGGACCACGAGGGAGGACTTTTGCCCTTACCAGGTAGAGAGGCAGAGGTTCCACCAGGTGGACGAGGCAGGAGCAGGACCTTCGGTGGTGAGAGGTACCATTATCATTTCTCATACTATTTGTTTAGTTTTGATTGATACCTGGTGCTACCCATTCTTTTATTTCGTATGCTACGGTGGTTGGCTTGGAGTTAGACCAGGAGACAGTGAGTTAGTCTCGATGGTTGCTTCACCTTTGGGTGGAATTGTGATACTTGAGAGTATCTTGTTGTGCTTGTCAGGTAACACTTGGGGGTGTTAACCTGTTGTGTGATTTGTATATCATGGAGTTAGATGATTTTGATGTTATCCTGGGTATGGGACTGGTTGGTCTCCATGGAGGCCAAGATTGATTGTTTTCGACGGCGTGTGACGTTCCTCACACCCGGAGGGCACGCGGGGTGTCTTTGTGGGTGAGTGGACCGAGGAGGCATGCAGGTTGGGACCTTTGAGGCATGGGTGGGGTGATGTGATCCACCAGGTTAGCCAGCTTGACGTTGGTTGACAGGAGGAGAGAGGGGAAGGCTGTTTTGCCACCCATTGTAGATCAGTTCCCGGATGTGTTTCCCGAGGACTTGGTCAGTTTGCCACCCATGAGGGAGGTAGAGTTTTCGATCGAGTTGTTGCCAGGGACAACACCGATCAGGTTAGCGGCCTACAGGATGGCACCGACGAGCTTAGAGAGCTCAAGAGACAGATAGATGATCTATTGGCACGAGGCTTTATCAGGCGGAGTAGCTCACCGTGGGGCGCTCCGGTGTTGTTCGCCAAGAAGGCGGATGGTTCACTTCGGTTGCGTATAGACTACCGGAAGGTGAACCAGGTGATCGTGAAGAACAGGTATCCATTGCCGAGGATCGATGACCTGTTTGATCAGTTTCGAGGTGCAAGATGGTTTTCCAAGATAGACTTGAGGTCTGGATACCATCAGTTGAGGGTTAGGGAGGCAGATATCCCAAAGACCGCATTCAGTTGTCGCTATGGGCATTATGAGTGGCTTGTGATGCCGTTTGGGCTCACGAATGCTCCAGCAGGTGTTTATGGGATTGATGAACCAGGTGTTCGCTCCATATTTAGATATGTTCGTTGTGGTGTTCATCGACGATATCTTGGTCTATTCAACTACCAAGAGGGAGCATGAGGAGCATTTGCGGGTTGTGTTGCGAGATCTTGCGGGAGCATCGGTTGTACGCGAAGTTCACGAAATGTGACTTCTGGTTGCAACAGGTGCACTTCTTGGGGCATGTGGTGTCTTCAAGAGGGTATCACGGTGGACCCTGAGAAGATTGAGGCGATCATGTCGTGGAAGAGGCCCACAAATGTGTTTGAGATTCGTAGCTTCCTTGGTTTGGCAGGCTATTATCGGAGGTTCGTGGAGGATTTTTCCCCGGTTGGCGGCTCCTATGACACACTTGACTAGGAAGGGAGTTCCTTTCATTTGGTCCGATGCGTGTGAGAGTGCTTTCATGGAGTCGAAGGCACGATTGACCTCAGGACCTATCTTGATTCTCCCACAGGAGGGTGTGCCTTTTGAGGTGTATTGTGATGCTTCCAGGGTGGGTCTTGGTTGTGTGTTGATGCGGACTCGGCGGGTGATTGCTTATGGATCTAGGCGGTTGAGACCACATGAGCAGAACTATCCCACGCATGATTTGGAGTTGGGCTGCGGTGATCTTTGCTTTAAAGAGCTGGCAGCATTATCTCCTTGGGGGAGAAATTTGTGGTGTATACGGACCACAAGAGCTTGCGATATATCTTCTCTCGGCGAGACCTAAACCTTAGGCGACGGTGGGTGGAGTACACCAACGGTTTCGGTTTGATATGATGTATACCCCTGGGAAGGGTAATGTGGTGGCAGATGCTCCGAGTAGGAAGAGCGGGGCCGTGGTGGCCCACTGTGCCATTAAAGAATGGGAGATGATGGGTCGGTTAGCGGCGATGAGGTTGCAAATGGTGACCGGTGAGGGGCGAGGGACCCTCGGTGTTGTCGTCGCGATCCCTGAGTTGCGGCCCGGGATCATAGAGGATCAGTGGGGGACATTGATTGTGAGGTCATCGAGACAAGATTCAGACGGGGCAGGCATCTTCCGATTGGACCGAGGATGCTGAGCATATATTGAGGTATAGGGGTCGCCTGATAGTTCCCACTTCTCTTCGGGGAGGAGGTTCTTCGGGAATTTCACCGGTCGAGGTTAGCCGTACATCCTGGTGGGACCAAGATGTACCATGCCGTGAGGAGGCAGTATTGGTGGCCAGGCCTGAAGAAGGTCATTGCTGATTTTGTGAGGAGGTGTTTGACCATCGTCGAGTCAAGGCGAGCACCTGAGATCACCAGTGAGTTGCGATCATTGCCAGGTGCGAGTGGAAATGGGACCACGTGACCATGGATTTTGTCACCTGGACTTCCTCGTTCCAGGGGACACGACACGATATGGGTAGTTGTCGATCGGTTGACCAAATCGGCACATTTTATTCCGATTCGAGAGACAGACCCAGGTGAGGACTTTGGGACAGAGGTATATTGATGTTATTGTGCGGTTGCATGGAGTCCCATTATCTATTGTATCTGATCGGGATGCGAGGTTCACATCTCGGTTTTGGAGACAATTGCGGCGAGCCTTGGGTACTAGGGTGAACCTCAGGTCGGCCTTTCACCCGCAGACGGATGGTCGATCGGAGCGGACGATTCGGACACTCGAGGATATGTTGCGTGCCTGTGTCCTAGATTTTGGAGGTTGTTGGGAGACTCACCTTCCTTTGGTGGAGTTCTCTTACAACAACGATTATCGAGCCACGATTGGGATGGCTCCATATGAGGCGCTGTATGGGCGGCCTTGTAGATCACCCTTGTGTTGGGCACAGACGGGAGAGACAACGGTTCTCGGTCCCGATATGGTTCGAGAGACCACGAGAGATAGTGCGATTGATTCGGCAGCGCATGTTAACAACGCCAGTAGGCAAGAAGTCCTACGCGACCGAGGCGTCGACCTTTGCGGTTTGAGGTGGGTGACCGTGTATTTTTGCGGGTTTCACCGCGTCGAGGGCATCGGAGGTTTGGACGTGGATCCAAACCTTCCCCTCATTTTGTGGGGCCATTTGAGATTGTTGCCACCGTGGGCGCAGTGGCTTATCGGTTAGCTTTGCCACCGGAGTTGGCTCGAGTACATGATGTGTTCCATGTGTCTCGGTTGCGACGGTATCACCCGGATCCTTCTCATGTGTTGGACTATCGCGAGATAGACTTGGGCGATGATGGTGCCGTTGTTGAGATGCCGGCACAGATTTTGGACAAGCGGGACCAGGTCTTGCGAGGCAAGACAATCCCACTAGTTCGGGTGTTATGGCGACACCGAGGCATGGAGGAGCAGACTTGGGAAAAAGAGAGCCAGGATGCGGGTTCTTCATCCTGAGCATTCGAGGACGATCGATCCCGAGGTGGGGCGGATGTGAGGACCTTCCCTGAGGTATGAGTTATGTTTTATGCATTTGTTTTGCATATGTTGTTTGAGATGTGGTTTAGCTTGTTGTTTGTTGGTTGGCATCCCTGGCATCGTGTGAGCCTTTTTGGCTTGTTGTGAGTTGCATTGCACTGTGTGGTTGGTGATCATGTTGATGATCATATTTTTGTGTCTTGTTGTTGTGCGGTGCTTGAGCTTGGATTTTGCTATGTCTTTTGGGCTTGTGTTTGATTTTCGAGGACGAAAAGTCCTAAGGTGGGGAGGATGTAAAGACTCGTATTTGGGTAGTTTTGAGAGATAGTCATTCTATGGGAATGTAACTATCTGGACGGTAGTGTAGCCGTCGATGTGAGCATTTTGACTGTACTTGGGCCCGATTCCGAGTCGGGGCCCCATTTGACCCGATTGTTGACTTTTTGGGGTTTATTGGTTGACTTTGCGTTTGAGCAGTCATTTGAGTGTGATAATATCTGAACAGTGTTGTGCTCGTTATTTCGAGCGTTTTGACAGTAATTTGACTCAATTTGGAGTTCGTGACCTCGGGAGGTCAATTATTGCGTTCGGGTCAATTATTGCTGGGAGGCCAATTATTGGCAACGGTATATATATAATTAAGAACTGCCTTATATCTTTAATTGCCAATTATTGGTACGTGCATGTTTGAGCGAGAGAGAGAGAGAGAGAGAGAGAGAGAGAGAGAGAGAGAGAGAGAGAGAGAGAAGGTGAAGAGCGTAGAGCTTTCTTGGCGATTTTGGGGCGATTGGAGCTCGTGGATCGCAAAGAATCTTCCAGGTAGGTGATTCTAACTCCTTATATGATTCATAGTAGGCTTAGCATGCTTAATTTGGGTGAAATCATGGAATTTGGGGGTGAACCTTAAGATTTGGGGGAAACCCAATTTTTGGTTGAATCTTGTGATTTAAATGCATAAAAGAGGTATTTCTGTTGATTACATGAAATTTAGAATTATTTAAGACGTGTAATGGGGTGTATATCAAAATAAATGTGTTTATGAGTGTTTGGGGTTGTTTGGGTTGCCGTTCTAGTGAGAAAATTGGCAAAAACGACGGTGAACGGTGTTTTTCCGGGACTAAGTGAAAGGTGTTTTTCCGGGACTAAGTGAATAAGCGTTTCGGGACTAAGTGAACAGTGTTTTTCCGGGACTAAGTGAATAGTGTTTCCGGGACTAAGTGAACAGTGTTTCGGGCTAAGTGAATAGTGTTTCCGGGACTAAGTGAACAGTGTTTTTTGGGACTAAGTGAACAGTGTTTCGAGCTAAGTGAACAGTGTTTTTTCCGGGACTAAGTGAACAGTGTTTTTCCGGATCAGTAGTCCGGAGGAGTTAGTCCGGATCGGTAGTCCGGAGTAGTTAGTCCGGAGGAGTTAGTCCAGGATCGGTGATCCAGGAGTAACCAGTCCAGAGATCAAATCCGTAGGAGTGAAACAAGTGTTCGTTGCAGTCTGGCTACACCGCACTGGACATTTACATTGTAAACCATTATGCCTCTCCACATTTAAGCATTATACTTAAGTTACAATGTAAATAACGAAATACCCCCCCATTTGGATTCAAAGAAAAATACTTGAAAAATTAATTCCCACTATTTCAAAATGTGAAAATTGGGTTTTAGTGTAAAATCTCGGAAAAACCCAAAAGTTCGTAGTGGTGAATTTTTGGAAAGTGGGGTTAGACATCTCGGAAAAATCCCCAAAAATTAGATTATCTTAATTATGATAAGGGAACCCAATGCCGGGACTTTTAATTTCAAGAAAATAGTTGTTATGAGTACTTCCTTCATAAATCAAGGGTTGAGGATTTACTTGTGAAGACTGGCTACAATTCTAAAGGAAATGTTGAGAATGACATGCCATACTAATGTTAGTATGTTGATGTGAGGTATTGGGGCATGGACTCCGTGACTTGTTTGGGTTTTCACCGTGATGCACCGATGGTGCTATGTGGTTGACGTGGCAGGCATATGCACCGATGGCGGGCCTGTGTGGCGACTGTGGCCGGGCATATTACGCGTGGACAAGCTAAGGCCTGAGTTGAGCCGTTGAGCTCGTGGAGCTAGGGCCGAGGTGCCCTGCTTGGGATCCCATGGAGGATCGTGGACAAGTTGTCCTGATGTTTGTTGCAGGCTGAGTCCTGATGATTGTGCACACTACACGGTGCACGAGTACACTGAGCATATAGTATAGACTTATATGTGTTGCATGATGTGGAGTGTTAGGGTCACCTATTGAGCTTGTCGCTCACCCCTACTTGTTGCTTACCCTTTTCAGGTGTGACCCGAGACTAGTGGAGGACTTTCTTCCAGGAGGACGCCCACTACTCGATGTATGATCTGATTATATTCTGTATTGTTTTATGTGATATCCCGGACATGGGTCCGTGGACGATTGTATTTGCATCTTGTATGATGTGATGTCTGTATGATGTTTGACTCTTTGTATGCATGATGATATATGGGAAAGTACAGGATTACCCTTGATGTATGGTCGTACAGGGTTGCATATTTGAGACAAAGACCACGGTGTAGTCTCTATTGGTGCTAGTCACCAACCCCTTGACCTTTCGGGTGCGGGCAAGGGGAAGTCATGTACCCGGTTCCGGGTTCCCTGGAATTCGGGGGCGTGACAAGATTGGGGTACCCTGGATCTTGGAGAGGATGTGTCATTTGTCGAGGCCCCCATCCGTATTGTAGATAGGCGCGAGAAGCAGCCGCGAGGTAAGACTATTCCGTTGGTTCGGGTGTTGTGGCAACACCGAGGGCCGGAGGAAGAGACCTGGGGAACGTGAGACCGAGATGCGTGCTCATTATCCTAATCTGTTCGAGGACCAACAACTCGAAGGAGGGGAGGAGGGCAAGCATCAAACTTCAACATAATCGGTACTTGCCCAACTAGTTATGACCATGTAGAGTGTATAAATGTGTGAAATAATTTGTGAATTGTTGTGTATTAATTTGTGCTTAGAGGGTGTTAGAGGCCTATACTTTGGTTGTGATTGTTTTCTTTCATTCCACCTTTTCTTTTCGAGGATGAAAAGTCTTAAGGGGGAGAGGATGTAAGGACCCGTACCTTGAGTTAGTCACGGTTTTGCCTTCGAGTAGAGTTTTTCTAGATTTTGACCTAGTGAATGGGCTCAAATGAATTCACGTGCAAAAGGAAAGATGCTTAGAATGATGTCCTCTATCTACCACGAAGTTTCAGGCCAAACGGACGTGTATGTGAGGTGCACGTGATATGGGTCCAATTCACGTGCAAGTGTGGTTGTCTTATAAATGATGCAAGGAGGCTAGGGGTGAAGTTTGAGAGCATTTGGAGTCCACTTGGAGTTGCACGTGAATTAGGGAATTCACGTGCGGCCATATTTTTGCATGGTTCCCTTGGTTTTGACATTCTAATGATCTTTCTCCAAAGGACCATGTTGAAATTCCGAGTATTTTGGCCTATATGGGTGCGGAAAGGTGCTAACTTGTGTGATCAAAACTACGTCGTTTTGATCCTGGGTTTACTTAATCAAAACTACGTCGTTTTGATGTGGGTAGTGTCTATATAAGGAGGGCTTGAGTTTGAGTTTAGGGTTCTTGTGTTCTTCCTTGCTGCAGCTGCGCCGCGAGGAGAGAGAGAGAGAGAGAGGATCTCCGGGTTGTTGCCGTGGTG
The DNA here is from genome assembly GCA_023512835.1 of Taxillus chinensis. NCBI lineage: Eukaryota > Viridiplantae > Streptophyta > Magnoliopsida > Santalales > Loranthaceae > Taxillus > Taxillus chinensis. Next base: position 52,455,457 of record CM042088.1, on the reverse strand, counting down.
GTTCGTGTCGTTGGGAGGCGTCTAGCGTGGAGGTTAGGACAAAAGTCCGAGGTAGGGATTCATGTTCTTCCAAACTCTCCTGTTTTAGGATACTCACCTATATATATATGTAAATCCATATAGGTGTGATCTCCTATATGGATGTTGGCCTTCAGTGGCATGTTCGTTGATTTTGATGTTGAATTTGGCCTGAGGATTTTCTTGGGTTTGTTTATGCACACTATGTGTTTGATAGAATGTCTGTGAGGCCCGCACACTATGTGTTTGATAAAATGTCCTGTGAGGCTGCATGCCATGTGTCCAATATAATACCTGTGAGACCTTGTATATGGGTGTTTGATGATATACCGTGTGACTTGGTGTGTATTGTGTTTGAGTTGTATTTGATTTTAAGCCTGTGAGGCTGATGTGTGTGGCTTGTATCTGACCATGTTGGTCCTTCGAGATAAAGTGTAAATCTTGTCTTGAGTTTACATGTTGAGATGTAATGCTATCTTGTTCGTTGATCCGTTTGAGACCGAGCCGAGATATGGGCCAGGCACAATCCTGGACCCCTTGAGATTTGGCCAGGACGTGGTCCTGAGTCTCGGTGTAGCACTCACGACGGTGGGCTAAGTCTACACCCATTCCTGAGGGTAGGTATGGCGCCCGAGGAGGTGGTTGACCATACCGACTCGGGTGGAAAATGTTGCATTGGTGTCCATGCAACATTCGCCTGGACGTGGTATGTCATGTCGCCGTGGTGGCGGGGTGTCCTCTGCCCTCCAGGTGCAAGGTTCGGGTAAAGAGTGTTTCTTGGGTGATGTTTCTTTGCTTTAGCCTTAGGCACGACACGAGCACAAGCATACACATATCATGCATGTTGTCCACCGGACGGGTCCGGGGAGACCGGATCCCTACCGAGCTATGGTTTGCTCACTCCTCCTATAAACTGTTCTTTTGCGGGGTTTAGCGGGCGGTAGGTGAAGGTCGAGGAGCTAGGCCCCCGAGGCTGAAAGTTTTATATTATTTCCTTTGTTGTACTTTGGTTTTATGTGTTTGGATTTTGGTTTGGTTTTATTGATGGCTTCATAGGGGTTTTTCCCCGCCGGGTTGTAATAAACATTTAGTCTTTGAAATGAAATGAAATGAGATGTTGTTATTCAATTTGTGTTTGTGTGCATGGTTTGGGAGCAGGAGCATGCCCCTTGGCATGTTAGCTGATTGTGCGGGTTTGGGACAAGACTTGTCTAGAAGTCCTTTTAAGGTACTTGCACCAACCCCTTGTCCCTTCAGGTGCGGGCATGGGCGATCACTACTCATTTCCAAGTGGAAGGAAATTGGGGCGTGACATAACCAACGTCTAACCCCCTTAGGCCACGACTTTTTACTGTCACTCTTTGCCATTCCTATTTGCAAAAGTATTCCATATGTTGGAGATATAAGTGAAACTCACAATAGATTTGAGATCTGTTCTGTTTTTCTTTTGCAGTAGCCTAATTTTGTGACAATGAGGCAAGAGGTTCACATAAAAAAGGAGGTCGGGGAATTCGTAAAGGATTATGAGTTTTTAAGATTAATAGGGCATTATACTTTGGATGTAAAATAATTTCTCTAATTTCCCTTTGAAGACAAGAGAAGTTTCGAAGGGTGTGGGGATGTTAAGACCTGATTTCATGCATGCGCCATTCACGAGAAGCAGTATCAAAGACGAAGCCCGCTACGTGCCTTGCCTTGACGAATAAGTCTCCTACTTCGTCTAAAAGTTTTTTCTTTATTTACTTTCCTTTATTTAATTTATATTAGTATTTTCTTTTATTTACTTTTTTTATTTAATTCGTATTAGGGTTTTTTTGGTATTTTACCTTAGTTTTCTAATAGGATTGTAAAATGGACTGCCGGTCCGCGGACTAGTCCGTGGTCCATGCGGACCGGAGCGGATTGGATTAGAAATATTCAGGTCCATTTCAATCGTGGGCTTAAACGAGCCGGTCCATTTAGGCCTGGTCCATACAAACCAAATCTGTGCAGACGCGGACCGGTCCACAGACCGTCTTTTTTATTTTTTTTAAATAATCTTTTTAAAACTATTACATATTATACTTAGTATATTAGTACTTAGAGCCTAAACCTATTAATTTTAAAATTAATATTTAGAAATATAAACTATTAAATATAATTTTAAAATTTAAAATTTAAATTATTTTTAACAAAATTAATTTATAATAAGTTTTTAAATAAACAAATAAATATGGACCGGTCCCCGTCTGTATGCGGACCGGACCAGACCAAAAAAATTCTAATCCATTAAAAGTGAGGCCCACTCCGTTGCGGACCAGACCAGACTGGTTCGGTCCGTTTTATACTCCTATTTCCTAATTGCAATAGGTTTTCAATTCGTAACTTTTGTTTATGCCTATAAATAGGCCTTGTCTATGACAATTTATATATTCATTCAAATGCTTGATTTTTATCAGTAATAAACTTTTAATTAGAGGTTTATTTTTATATTTCAATTTTTATAGTTTATTACTAAAATTACTTGAGCTAAAGTTTAGGTATTCAGTTATCCTTTTCTAAATTGTTGTTAGATTATAGTTAAGATTTTCAACATAATATATGACTCAATGCTAGAGTGAGACAAAATATATTTCTTATTGTGCTAAGAAAAAAGAGAGTTTTCCAAAAAATAAATAAATCTAATAATAGAGCGGCTATTAATAAGATTTTGAACCTAATCATCATCAAAATAAGCATAGAGTGTAGTGAGCAAAAAGTGAAGTCCATACCCTTGATACAACAAATAATGTCCATCTATACAGGTAACTAAGTCTATGATGTCTATCCATAGAAAACCGAACAGGGACAATAAAAGCCCATCCATATAGGTAACTAAGGCATACTTTTTATTTAAATTCCAATAGTAGTAATCAATCAAACAATGATATGATTTTTAATGATTAATATCACAATTGATTTTTTTTTTGTGTGATTTGAGTGCTGTGATTATGATTTATTTGGTTTAAAATTGTTTCTTAGTTTTCACATCTTTGTAATCACTTCAAATGTGCGTTTCTTCCCTGTAGCTGATCTATCTATCAATAGGGTCTGGTTAACGTCCACCATGTATTTTATTTCAATACAAATCTATTATTTAGTGCAATTGTTAAATTATAAAATTATAGGGTATAATTTTTTTTTTCAAATCCGGGGTATTCATGGTAATTTCCTCATGTTTTAAGATAACAGTTAATTAGCATATTAAAATATTTATCTGATTTTTTTTAACTTTATATTGCTTTTTATGTTTTATATTGTTAGTGAATATACCCTTTTTCTTTATTATTTTAAAATTGTCACCGTTGAGTGGAAACTTTGTCGGGTGTGTGCGTCGATGGGAAATGTCTGCGGGACAAAAACGGGTTGGTTTGGGCGGTTTGGGTCCATTCGTTTTGGTCGTCTCGACTCGTACATGGCTTTAACCAATTCAATTTGTGGTTACAAAGGTGGGCACTCGTCGCGTCTGCGCGGGGTGGCGTTTCACATCACGTGCAGATATTTCTTATGGAGAGTTCCGACCGATCGTCCATCCTGCGCGTTCACGTCGTTATTAGTGCTCATGGCCCCGCAGATTTCGTCTCGTGGCGTGGCCACTGGTGTTTCACGCACGCGTCTAACTTGTCAAACTTTATTGATATATCCCACGCGAATTGCATTTCAAATATGGACGGAAAAAATGTAATTTCATGTCGCAATTTTTTGTAGTCTTTCAAGCAAGTAAGATCTTGCAAATCTAATGAAAAATTGTAAAAGTAAAAAAGAACTGATAATTAACACGTTAGAAATTGACCATAGATTAGCTGAAATTTAAAATAAGTTTTTAAAAAGAATTAGAATATTCTAATTGAATTTTTTTTTGAAATGGTGTGCAGGAAGGAATGAGAGAGAATAAGAGGATTTTTTTAAGTAATTAGAACACGAGTATCAGGTTTATATGAAAATCCGTTTTTTTATATTTAGATAAAAAAAAATTAAAAAGTTATAAAATTATTCATACAGTAGATACTCTATATTTAAATTTTTTCATGGGATTTATATAATATTTTCAATGTATTGGAAAATACTATTTACTTCTTATAATTATTAAATTATATAAAAAAATTCTCATCTCTCTCCTTTACTTTTCTCATAATATTTACTTTTATTTTATATTAAATTATAAACAATATTATTAAATAAAAATAATAAGAAATTATATTTTAATGATATATAGAGTGATTTATAGGAAATCTATTGAGGTATATATTTATATAGGGAAGCAAAAAGTAATTTAAATATTTAAATTTAAGAAAAATAATTAAGTTTCTGATGTTAGTTAGAGAGCTCGTGAGAGGAATAGGTGTGTGTGTAAGTTTGATTTTTTTGGGAAGTTGATTCGTGAGAGAAGGATAAAGAGATAAAAGAGGGAATAAAATAGATATTTTTTTTAGATTGAAAAATGGTGGGGAGAGGGAGAGATTTGAGTTTTTTTTTGTTTGATTTTGGGGTTTTTGAAATAAAAAAAATCTTGGGGGAAAGAGAGATATATATTAGGTGTTCATATCTTTTTGAATAATGATTATTTGCTATATAAAATAATATCATTTTAAATTTTTTTAAAAGAACGCATATCAATATATATAATATCATTTTAAAGTGAAATGATATCATTTTGTTGTACAGTATTCCTGTTGTTACATTTTAATTCAAACTTTTTGGGTTCTGGGAATTAATGAATTGATGGATGAAGAGTTGATGGCTATTAATGGAGATTGAGGGAAGATGAGTTAGTTTTTTTTTTTTTTGGGGTTTTTAAAATTAAAAAATCATCATGGGAAGAGGCTTATGTGAGGTTGGCCCGACCGGCTAATATAGCTCAATTGTCTTCCTCAGTTTTTTCACTCCTAGTGATTTGAAACTTAGCTTATTAAGAGTGGGGTTGAGTGTTTAATATACTAAAATATACGGCTAACAAAAGTTTAAAGGATTTTTTGCCTTCCATCTAGTTAACACCCGGTCGGATTGCAATTTCATGAGCAAGATGAGCAAAGTGGGATTGACCTGGCTTGTATAGCTAAATTATCCCCTCAGGATAAAATCCTAATTGCTCCTGTGATTTGAAACTTAGCTTATTATGAGTTCGGATATAATCTTATGAAATTGTGGATATGTTTTTGTCTTAGTTACAATGTAAGGCTAAGATTAATTTGGGGAAATTGGATTTAAATTAGTTGTATATTTTAGTTTTGTAGTATAGTGTATTGGTTGCGGGTCACAAACATGAATATGTACTATGTAGAATAAGTAACAACAAAGCCAAGAACAAAAAATCAACGGCGGCTCGCGCTCCCCGAAAAACATGAGGCTCGCTGGGGTTGATAGATAAGTGCAACTTAAAAAAAAAAAAAAGCTGTGAAACTTGAGGCGTTCGATTGAGGCCATTGAATGATACGTACGGATCAAATATGCGCCTCAGATTCAAAGCTTTCTGGTAAAATTGAAATTAAAACAAATCAATAAATAAAACGTTAAATTAATAAATAATTGAAATTATATATATATTATATATAATAATAATATATACACACACACACACACACACAAGCCATGCCGTCTAGAAGCTTCGAGCGACCTTTAAATACTGGACGCTATTGGCGCAAAATTGAGAAGAACACACGCACTTCTGAGCCCTTTATTTGTCTAATAATTTTCAGTTGTTTTTCGACATGGATTCTAGTAGAGTTGTCCAAACAAATACTGGACACATGGAGGTGGAAACCAACGTTAATCTAACCTTAACACACTCAAATCCTAGCGAAGATCAGTTTCGAATAAAGAGGGACTTGGAAGAGGGGCGAGTGTTCTTGACATGGGAAGATTTGCATGTCGCAGTGCCCAACCGCCGCGGTGGTGGAACCAAGTTCCTTCTTCACGGCCTCACCGGCTGTGCCCGGCCCGGCCAACTCCTGGCCATAATGGGGCCTTCTGGCTGCGGCAAATCTACCCTTCTCGACGTATTGGCTGGTATAAGTATCCAACATGCTCGTCCCATTTGTGTATTTATTGTTGTACGTACAAATACAGTGCTAAAAATTTGTAACATTTCACCATAACGTACTGTCATATATACATACATACATGATACATACATACATATATGTGTGTGGACACACACCCCAAACATGCAGTTATATTATATAATATGCGCCAGCTGTCATATTGAATCTTTGAGACATGCTTCTTCGTCGTGCTGCAGGGAGATTAAGTTCCACTGCAATGCAGTCTGGAGAGGTCCTAATCAATGGCCGGAAACAGCCACTTTCTTACGGAGCTTCGGTATATATATGCATGAACTTTTTATTATGTACTTTTATCATCTTCAGCTTTTCTAAATTCACGTACCCATCTCGTCACCAAAATGTTTTTATTTTTATTGAGCAAACACGAAATTGCTACATTTGACAAACCGTGTATCTTGCTGTACCATGCAAAATTTTTTATTGTTAATGTATCTTTGGAAAAGGTCATGGTTGATCTACATGTTCAAAAAGCAAATCACAATTAACCACAAGCTAATAACTGGTAACGGAAACCGAGAAAGACCACGGCGATCATGAATTTGTTTTTCAAGCATGCACAATTTTTATGCTCAGCTCTTACTTATTATTTAACCAATTATTTATATTAAATAATATATAACATATTTTAAACAATTATATTCGTATAATAAAGAATGTTCAATGATTAGAAAAAAAGATTATCCAAATCCTAATAACTATATTTTAAACCCCTGCAACAATCCGTATGTAAGCATTTATTTAAAATGACATTTGTGACAATAATAGTGCCATGTTATTTTATATATTTTATTGGGCGGTCTCTTTCAACATGTGTCACGGGTTTCTTATTTTAGGTTGACACAAAGTTATAACTAAACCTGACAAGTCTGACTTAGGCAGACTCTTGACCAAGTACACACGTTTCCTACGCTCGTAAGTATAGAAAAAGGTATAAAAAAATTTAGGTACAAAAACGATGAAAGAAAAAAAAAGGGTGTAAAAAGAGGTGGTCACGTCGAATATTTTTAATAAATTTATTTATATGTAACAATAATTATTATAAATTATACTTGTAATTTTAAAATATTTTCTATTATTTATAAAAAGATAGTTAAATAATATTATATTAAATATTTTATTATATGAGGAATAAAAAATATATTTTTATTTGTGAAAAGTGATAAAATAACTTTTCATTTAATATTATAATATTTTTTATCTTTATTCTTCTCACATGTATTAATATAAAAAAATTTTAAAAATAATATAATATAAAATAATTATTATTTTAATTAAGATAAAGATAAAATGGAGATGAGTACTAGAGTTTAAATTGTGAAATAAGTAAAAGCATTATTTAAATATAAAAATAAAATAAAGAGTTTATTAGAGTATCTCTTATTTATAAATTTTCTTAGAGTTTTTTAGAGTTTCTCTAATCAAATTTAAGCACATTTGGCTAGCAGATGTTTTAAAGGTTTAAGATTTTAATAAAATTTATAGCTAAGACACAAACTATAATTATTCTACTGCTAATGCTTTTGCTGATATTATGAAAAAGTATTGTATAATTGTATAAGTTTGTGTAATAGGTAAAAATGATTTTTTTTTTTATGCTTTTTCATGTGATCATATCATTTTGATTGTAATAAAAATAAATATTTTTTTATACCTTTTCAGTATCTTTTCTTTCCACATCTTAATATTTATTTTTATCTCTTTGACGAAGGCAAAAAAAAAAAAAAAAAAAGGTTCTCTCTATCTTTTGCATATACATCCTTATTTTTCATGTTTTCTAGATCATTGATCAGTTGAATGAATCAGTCAAATTCGCAAATGAATGATGAAATGGCTCAATATTAATAGTGTGATGTGTTTTAAAAAATACATCAAACGGTAAATATTATGATACATCACATTTGTTGCGAATTCAACTGATTTATCGACTAAAAATATTTATTATGACTTCCATATCTACAAAGCGGATGGTACAAATATTTTCAAATCACAATCCCCTACTGCATAACATTCATATATACTATAAAACTACTTTTTTATTTTAAAACTACGTTGTATATATTGATATTTTTAAAAGAGAAATCTTAAAATTTCATAGCTTTAGAAGTAGAGCACTGCGAACTCATATTTTTCCATACATAACTTAAACAATCAATTAATTAATTGATTATAAAGAACTTCCATAATTTCCCTTTTCCAAGTTTGCTACTTCACAAACTTGTTTTTCTGTTGACATAACGTGAACAGGCATACGTAACTCAAGAAGACACTCTGATTGCAACACTAACGGTGAGAGAGGCCCTGTACTACTCTGCCCAGCTCCAGCTGCCGGCCGACATGTCCAAATCAGACAAAGCGGCGATCGCCGACGCAACGATTAAAGAAATGGGCCTCCAAGACGCTGCAGACACCAGAATTGGAGGCGCGTGGGGCGAGAGAGGGCTCAGCGGTGGACAACGGCGGAGAGTCAGCATCTGCACCGAGATTTTGACGGGTCCACGACTGCTCTTCCTCGACGAGCCGACCAGCGGCCTCGACAGCGCTGCCTCTTTTTATGTGATGAATCGAATCTCCGGGCATTGCCAGAGAGATCGCACCACCGTCGTGGCTTCCATCCACCAGCCCAGCAGCGAAGTCTTCCAGCTTTTTGACAACCTTTGCCTTTTGTCGTCTGGTAGGACCGTCTACTTTGGACCGCCCCGTGAAGCCATGGAGGTAGGAACATGCATCCCATATCAAAACATTTTGTCCCCCTTTTTAGCAGCCGATTGTTACTCCCGAAAATAGGTGCAGTTCGAAATTAAAATATAACAAAATTGGTGTTCAATAAATTGCAGTTTTTTTCCATCAATGGCTTCCCTTGCCCTGCTCTCCAAAACCCGTCCGATCACTTTCTTCGTACAATAAACAAAGACTTTGATGAGGTATTGACTTTTTTTCCCTTGCTATATTTATGATTCAATTTTCGTGGGGTATGGTTAGTATTATTTAAAGAAAATTTGTATTTGCAGGGTCGTAGAAAGTAATTTATTATAAAAAAATTGTATTTTTTTCTTGCTATATTTGATTGGTATAAAAAAAATTAATACCTGCAGCAATGAGAGTGCATTAATTAATTAACAACGAGTCTTTGCTAGCATGTCTCTCATATCAATGATACAAATGAGCCGTGGAGCACCTATACTATTTGTTTGTAATTTGTTATTATAGGACGTTGAAGGAGGCATGAGCGGCAAAAGGCCGACCGAAGAAGCGATTGGAGTCCTTGTAAACTCATATAAATCATCTGATAAGTGCAAGCAAGTTCGCACACAGGTCGCCAATATATGTAAATTGGTAAGTAATTTAATCATAAACCAACAGAGACATTTCCATATATAAGCAGTACTGCGATTACATGCAGCTAGCAATGCAATTAATTTGGACAAAAATGGATCCTATTTATATATATCAGGAATACTGTGAAGCATTAATGGAGGAGAAACGAACCCATGCCAGCTTCGGTACTCAGTGTGTGATTCTTACAAGAAGATCTGCCTTGAATATGCATCGGGACCTCGGCTACTATTGGTTGCGATTGGCCATATATATCATAATCGCTTTAGGCCTCGGCACCGTCTTTTACAATGTTGGCTTTAGCTATGCTTCTATTCAGGTTAGCAAATGTAGCAGAAATGAAGATAATTAATTATTAATAAACGGAGATTACAGTATATTGATTTAAGTGAAATTTAATTTCGTGTATAGGCAAGAAGTTCAATGATCATGTTCGTGGCTTCATTTCTAACTTTCATGGCCATTGGCGGTTTTCCTTCTTTCGTTGAGGATATGAAGGTACGTACATCCCTAATATGTGTGTGTGTGTGTGACCAATTTAAACAGATATATACGAGTTCACGCCTGCTCATGCTTTGTTTTGTGCACGCAGGTATTTCGACGAGAAAGACTAAATGGGCACTATGGAAGCACTGCATTTGTCATAGGGAACACAGTTTCTTCAATCCCGTACTTGGTCTTGATTTCCCTGATTCCTGGGGCCCTGGCCTATTGCCTTGCTGGGCTTCATGAAGGCTCTGCCCACTTCACATACTTCGCATTGGTACTTTTCACTTGCATGATGCTGGTGGAGAGCCTAATGGTGATTGTTGCAAGCGTTGTGCCCAACTACCTAATGGGCATCATCACCGGTGCCGGAATCCAAGGGGTGATGATCCTCTGCGGTGGGTTCTTCCGACTGCCACATGATATCCCTGGCCCTGTCTGGAAGTACCCTTTGTACTACATTGCCTTTCATGGGTATGCATATCAAGGGTTGTTCAAGAATGAGTTTGAAGGGCTGACCTTTCCTAGCGAAAACCCAGGGGGGCTGCCATTGAAGGGGGAAGATATCTTGAGGGTCAAGTGGCAGGTGAATATGGGTTACTCTAAGTGGGTAAATCTTGGGATCCTTCTAGGGATGGTGGTGGGGTATAGGATTTTGTTTCTTGTTATTGTGAAGTCTGGAGAGTGTGTCGGGCCTCTTGTGAGGGCCTTCCTATCAAAGCCTCTCAAGCACTCTAAGCAGGTTGGGGAGTGTCCCACGGCAACACCGGATAGCCGACAAAAGAGCTGGGATGCCTGATTGAGCTGGAATGTTTCATATCATATCATATCATGATATCATATATGCATATGCTATGATTAAGGCTGTGACAAATAATGTTTGCTGTTTCAATAACTGTGTTTGGGGTGGCTGTTGGCCTTGTACCACTGTACGTGCGTGCATGGATGTAGTCGTGGAAGTGCACACAAAAGCAAGAGCAGAGAAATGGAATCCTCCCCAACCTGTTGACTTCCTTTCCCACAAAATTACGTTTTTTCTTTTCTTGTTTAAAAAATCGGTTTCTTGCTCTACATATATCCTTGCTTACGAACCCTTTCTATGAATCCGACACCGTCACGGCAACTTTCCGGCACTGTCAACACGTGGCCATATATGGGACCAGCTTTCGATTATTTTATTTTCTAAAATACGTTTGATTAATTTTTAAAAAAATACAAGAAAAATTTCTGTCCATAAAAAGCAGAAGTAGGATTTCTTTTTAAAGTTAATTTTTGAGAAAGTAATTTTAAATTTTATAAAATATTAATGTTAACATTATTTAAAATTAAAAGTAAAATAAATTTAAATTTAAATTTAAATATTAAAAATATTTTTACCTTTTTTTAAGCATCCATAATAAAAACTTTAAAATTTACTAAACAACTATTATTTACTTTTAAAATTTACAATACTTATTAAACACTGCTTATTTTTACGTATTTTTTTTAGTATCACTAAAAATGAATTCTTTAAAAGCATAATATTAGCAAATTAACCGTATATTTCCATAACTCAAGGAACCCTCAATCTTACCATATCCATGGACTCTAGCTATATATATATATAGCTAGATCAGTGGTTATCCAACGCAGAAAAATTAGCACAAAAACACACAAACATAATATTAAACATACATATTATTACACAGTTATATACCCAAGTTATATCCTTTAGGGCATGGAGTACAAAAGGATCGGATGATCATCTTAGCCGATTTTCATTCTAACTTTTTCTTTTCTTTCCTATTATATATGGAGTAAGAGAGGAAAGAGTTAATTTGTTCTACCTTCACACAATGGCATAGATGATTTTAAATGGATGAGGTTGGGCTTGAGTCTTCCGAAAGAGATCCCAAAAGTCAAAACGAAAATAGGAAAAACATCATAATGACATATCTTATTATATTTTTGATTTTAAAAGACACAAATTGACATTACACCTAAATTATATCAACTTTGGAATAGAAATGTTAACGGATTGAGTTGTATTCCGCGAATCAAAACCCAGGAATATATAGCCCAAATTCAATCCAGATAGTTTAAAAAGTTTAAAAAAAATTGATATTTTTTTATCTTATATTTCTTTAAAAAACTCTAATTCAACCCAATAATTGTTTAATTGTTTGAGACTAGTGAAATAAAACCGATCAATTTTATCAGCCCTACTTTTGAACAATATAAATCAAACAATTTAAATATTATAAGTTAATCATTCAATGCCAGCCAGTGTGTTTGATTGTAAACGCGTCAGTATGATCTCAGTCACGTGACGCGTCAGTATGACCTACCATTACCATTGCGTTGTCTCCATTAAGAGTATTAGGTTACCTATAATTTAACTTTTCCTAAAATTTAGAAAAAAAATATACAAAATTATCAAAAATTCACTTGCACCAGATTCCTAAAATAGGATATAGAGATAGGAAATGAATAGTAAATCCCTACATATAAGAATTTACTATTCATCCCTAAATGTTTTCTCCATAATTTTTTAATATATATATATTAAATTTGTAACTTTTTGATTGATTATAATAAATGAAATGATGATAAAGAAATAATATAAAATGAATTAAATAATAAATGTAGATAGAAATATGGAATGAGATGTTTGATGTTTTTGAAAATTAAGAAATTTTTTTACTATTTATCTTCAAAATAGGGATGAAAATACCAAAATTGATATGAATGCTCTAATACCGAACTCGATTACAATATAAAATATGCAAATAATGTAAAAGCCATCAACCATGCAGGGCTGCAGGGCTGAATACTGAAATTGAAAGCACCCACCCAGATGTCGGAATAAATTGGCACCAACCGAATAAAACACGGCTAGTTTATAAGTATCAACGACTTGAAACTCAATTACTAGCTCGTATAATAATTTTAAAATCACTATAATATTAATCCTGGCCGTTTATTATTAGTTCATCAAACGACATATATGATACGTGGTCAACTGCCCATTAGCTTAGCAGAGAGATTTTATATATAAATCTGTTTTTTTAAATTTAGGAAAAAAAATAAAAAGTCATAAAATTATTCCCACAGTACTATTCATTTTCTATAATTATTAAATTATTTTTAAATTTTTTCTCTCATTTCTCTCTTTCACGTTTCCCATAACATTAACTTTTATTTCATATTAAATTATAAAAAATTATTATTAAATAAAATAAGTGATATAAAATATTATTTTAATAATATAGAATTTGATTTAGGAAATCTGTTATGATGTATATTTGTATAGAAAAGCAAAAAATAGTTTAAAATTATAAATTTAGGGAAACCAATGGGGTAACTGATGCTAGTGCACTTAGCCAGCCGTTTAATAATCTTTTTATAATTAATCTAAATAACAATTATATATAAATATAATAAATTAATAAAATATTAAATTAGAGTTTATTAATTGATAGCTGGATTGCTTTTAAAAGACATTTTTTATTCGTACTACTTGGTTCGTATGCTTTCCATTATATTACAACATAAACAAAAAAACAACATCAGTTGTATTACCGTTGGATGATCATCAGTTGTTTTTATTTGTAATGACATTTGTGACAATAATCGTGTAATGAATAAATCTCGCTTCAAATTCGTCAAAGCAAATCACTTTATAAATTAACTAATAAAATAAGATTGCTTGCGAAAGATAATCAAAGAACTCGATCGTGTTAATAAAGATTTATTAACAAATCAACAGAAACTATGAATGATGAATGACGATGAACTCGTAAATTATAAGCAATAAATATTTTTATCTGGGTGATATAAATGGATTTTTATTTGAATGATAATGTGACACAGTATCATTCCGACGATTTAAAATTTTATTATCTAAATAATATTACATCACATAACAGACAAAAATCTAATTATATCATTTGCATTAGGGGTACTACTCGCTATAAAGGGGAGCGGGATCTATCTATTATCGTACGCTGCCCCCGCCTTGGCGGATAAATTTTTTTTAAAATCGTACTTCATCTCATGTGTAGGCGGGGTAGGGTACCTCATCTTATCGGGGGGTTAGTTGGGGGAGACTTTATCCGCTCACTTCCTGCTACCAACTTTTTAGAGGCTTCACGAAGCAGTTGATAGGAGTAATTCGGGTACTATCGGGGGCAGAATCAACCTATTACTGCTTCCGGTCATTGCTTAGGTTAGATTAAATTTTAAAAATGTATCTCATTTCATATGTAAGCAAGACAGAATATATCGTTCTTTAATGTATCTGCGAAAGAAGTTTCATTTGCCCACATCTTGTTATCAATTTTTATTATATCTGTTCATATCAATAATTTTGGCTTAAATCAAATTTCTACATTATTTTTAACCTAAAATTTATCAAAAATATTTTAATTTTATAATAATAAATACCATTCAAACTATCAAAAATCATAAATAATAATTAAATAATAATATTTAAAATATTATAAAATTATAAATAAATATTATTAAAATTAAGAGAGGCGGGGGCGGGGCGGGATATCTCGCTACCTATTACCGCTCTCTGTCTCCGCTTAAGGCGAGGTGTCAAGCTTAAAAATCGTGGTGTCAAGTTTAAAAATCACACCTCGCTCTTGTCTGAGCGTGATACCCCGCCCCGCATAGTGAGAATAGAGCGAATAGCGGGCGAGATAGTGAAAGCGGATATTCATTACCATTGTGTACCGTGTACGTGCGTTTCAGAGAGAGAGAGAGAGAGAGAGAGAGAGAGAGAGAGAGAGAGAGAGAGAGAGAGAGAGAGAGAGAGAGAGAGAGAGAGAGAGAGAGAGAGAGAGAGAGAGAGAGAGAGAGAGAGAGAGAGAGAGAGAGAGAGAGAGAGAGAGAGAGAGAGAGAGAGAGAGAGAGAGTGTGAGAACCTTTTCACGAAAGGACAACCTTAATGAAGAAATGTTTATGTGTGAGAACCTTTTCACGAAAGGACAACCTTAATGAAGAAATGTTTAAACAGTTGTGCTCGTCCAATTGGCCGGCCATGTCGCATGATGTCGAACCTGGTTAAGTTGCGGACGAGAAGCATGGATCCGTACGTAGAACAAGTAATAACAAAGTCGAGCACCAATAATCAACACGGCCGCTGGCGGTCCCCGAAAAACACGTACGATGTGTTCGTTTGATAGATACGTGCAACTAACAACAAATAGCGGACGAGGTTGAGGCTTTCGATTCATATCCAGAGAATCAAAAATATCGACGAAAAACAAACGTGAGGAATTCAGATCAATTTGAATGATGATGTTACGCACGTACGGATCAAATATGCCCCTCAGATTTAAAGCTTTCTGATAAAATTCAACTTAAAATAAATAAAACGTTTGAGGCTTTGAGCTAGGATATCAAAAATAAATAAATCAATATACATAAATATCGAGCCGGAATTTGACTATTCTGTTCCTGACATATCCGCATTTAAATCATAGATTATTTTTATTTTTATTTTTCATATACCACCAATATTGTAGTTGGATTATAGTGATTTAGTCCAAATCAGTACAGGGCTGATTTTAATTATTTCGACTACATTAGTGAATTCAAATTACCAGAATAACTGTTTGGTTTACTTGTTTACCCTGTTTGCCTAACTTGTGAATTCAAATACAGGGCTTAGATTCCGGTTTATCTAACCTATTTTATTTTTAAAAATATAATTATCTTTAAAAATTATAGATTCAAATAAATTTACACCATTCATAAATATTAAAAAAATTTATTTTTCAAAAATAATTATATTTTAATAAATATAATATATAAAATAATATTAGCTATAAATTATATTTTAAATTTATATTTTGATTATAAATTTTATTAAAATTTTAAATTTTGAGTTACTATCTAACTAAATTTAGTTAATAATTAATTTAAAATTTAAAATTTTAATAAAATTTATAATTAAAATATAAATTTCAAAAATAATTTATGATCACTCTAGATAAATTTATTGAAAGCAAATAAAAAAGGGCAATACTAGGTACAATCAAGATTATGTAATCTTTGGGTAATTATGACGACATGACAGCCTATCAAGTTGGAGAGAAAAATAAAGAAAAAGATTATAACCGTTCAATCCCACACGATTACACAAGAATACCGCAAATCAGTTACATAAATATTTATTTATTCAAAAATATCTAGATGTTACCGACCTAACCTATTCCACCGTGCATTAATTCTGAAAGCATTAAACGTCAGACCATGCCTTCAGCTGCGAGCGACGACCTTTAAAAACCGAACGCTATTGGCGCAAAGGAAGAACACACGCACTTCGATCTAAGCCCTTACTAATTATTTGTCTCGTAATTAGTTGTTTTTTCATATGGATTCTGGATTTGTTCAAACAAATACTGGACACATGGTGGCGGAAACCAACGTTAATCCAACCTTAACACACTCAAATCCTAGCGAAGAGTTTGAGATAACGAGGGACTTGGAAGAGGGTCGAGTGTTGTTGACATGGGAAGATTTGCAGGTCGCAGTGCCCAACCGCCGCGGTGGTGGAACCAAGTTCATTCTTCACGACCTCACCGGCTGCGCCCGGCCCGGCCAACTCCTGGCCATAATGGGGCCTTCTGGCTGCGGCAAATCTACCCTTCTCGACGCATTGGCTGGTATAATTAACCAATATGGTCATGGCGTACCTCAATTAATTTGTGCGTATATTATTGTACAAACACTTCAGTACTGTTGAAAAGTTGTACCATTTCGCCAACACCTACTGTACGTGTGAGTGTATATATATACATGATATATCTCAAACATGCAGTTATATTATATAATATGCGCCTGTCATATTCAATCTTTGACGCACGGTAGCTTCTTCGTGTTGCAGGGAGATTAAGTTCCACTACTGCAATGCAGTCTGGAAATATCCTAATCAATGGCCGGAAACAAGCACTTTCTTGCGGAACTTCGGTATATATACATATGCATGAACATTTCATTTTATATTTGAACATCTTCAGCTTTTCTAAATTCACTCATCTCGTCGATCAACAAAATCTATGTATTTTATTATTAATATCATGTATCTTTGGAGTTTGTATATATTTTTCAACTGTAAGTATGAGATTTTTCTTAAACCCACGGAAAAATTAATCTACATCACTGCATGTTTATGAAAAAGGACCCACTGGATGTTTACATATGATGTTTTCAATTAATATTGTAAGAAGTCATAATTAATCTACATGTTCAAAAAGCAAGTCACAACTAATCACAAGCTAACTGGTAACGGAAACCGAGAAAGACCACGGCGATCATGAATTTGTTTTTCAATGCATGCACAATTTTTATGCTCTTACTTATTATTTATCCAATTATATCTTATATTAAATAATATGTAACATATGTTAAATAACTACACTAGTATGATAATGAATGTTCAATGATTTTGTTTTTTTTAGAAAGAGACTATCCGAATCCTAATAACAGTACTAGAACCCGACTATATGTGAGCATTTATTTAAAATGATATTAGTAAGAATGACAAGTCTGCCGTCTGGTCGCCATCCGTTCTCAAGAGACAACAAAATGAAAACGAATATTAAGCGTTATTTTGTCTTTGTCCCAATAGTTATTTTTAAGTATGTTTCTAAATATAAAAGAATATAAAACAGAAAATAATAAATTTTTATTTTTATTTTTTAAATCGAAAATAAAAATTAATTTTTTATATACTCAAAAATAATTATTATATTTTAAAAATAAAAATAAAATACATTAAATGCAACGTTATTTTATATAATTTATTGGGAGGTCTCTTTCTTTCAATATTTGTCACGGGTTTCTCATTTTAGGCTGACACAAAGTATAATTATAACTAAACCTGACAAGTCTGACTTAGGCAGACACTCTACAACAAACATTTTCCCACGCATCGTAACTTAAACAATTATTTATTTATTAAAAATAACTTCCATAATTTTTCTACCGTTGCAAAACGATCTTTTTTTAAAAAAAATTTGATTGAATAAATTAGGAAAATTGAAAACTGATGAATTAAATCGGTCAAAATTTTAACTTTTTTCTCACGGACGGTGTTTGGTATGATTTTTGTTTTAATTTTTTTTAAAAATTTATAGATTAAAATAAATTTAATCAATACTTTTAAATTATTCAAACTATTTGAAAAATAATACTTGTAATTCAAAAACAACAGGCATACGTAACTCAAGAAGACACTCTAATTGCAACACTAACGGTGAGAGAGGCCCTCTACTACTCAGCCCAGCTCCAGCTGCCGGCCGACATGTCCAAATCAGACAAAGCGGCGACCGCCGACGCAACGATTAAGGAAATGGGCCTCCAAGACGCCGCAGACACCAGAATTGGAGGCGCGTGGGGAGCGAGAGGGCTCAGCGGTGGACAACGGCGGAGAGTCAGCATCTGCACCGAGATTTTGACGGGTCCACGACTGCTCTTCCTCGACGAGCCGACCAGCGGCCTCGACAGCGCTGCCTCTTTTTATGTGATGAATCGAATCTCCGGGCATTGCCAGAGAGATCGCACCACCGTCGTAGCTTCCATCCACCAGCCCAGCAGCGAAGTCTTCCAGCTTTTTGACAACCTTTGCCTTTTGTCGTCTGGTAGGACTGTCTACTTTGGACCGCCCCGTGAAGCCATGGAGGTAGGAGCATGCATCCCATATCAAAACATTTTGTCCCCCTTTTTAGCAGCCGATTGTTACTCCCGAAAACAGGTGCAGTTCGAAATTAAAATATAACAAAATTGGTGTTCAATCAATTGCAGTTTTTCACCATCAATGGCTTCCCTTGCCCTGCTCTCCAAAACCCATCCGATCACTTTCTTCGTACAATAAACAAAGACTTTGATGAGGTATTGACTTTTTTTCCCTTGCTATATTTATGATTCCATGTTCGCGCGGTATGGATGGTAGTTAGTATTATTTAAAGAAAATTTGTATTTGCAGGGTTGTACAAAATAATTTATTATAAAAACAAATTTGTATTTTTTTCTTGGATGAGCAATGCTATGCTAGTTATAATCGGGATTTATGACGACATAGCAGCCTACCTCATATTAAAAGAGGAGAAAAAAATATTATTGCCGTCTAAATTTTTTATGATTTCACCGTGAGACAGTTACATAAATATTTATTCATATTTGATTGATATAAAAAAATTAATACCTGCAGCTACGAGAGTGCATTAATTAACAACGAGTCTTTGCTAGCTTGTCTCTCATTTCAATGATACAAATGAGCCGTGGAGCACCTATACCATTTGTTTGTAATTTGTTATTATAGGACGTGGAAGGAGGCATGAGCGGCAAAAGGCCGACCGAAGAAGCGATTGGAGTCCTTGTAAACTCATATAAATCATCTGATAAGTGCAAGCAAGTTCGCACACAGGTCGCCAATATATGTAAATTGGTAAGTAATTTAACCATAAACCAACAGACACCGAGACACATTTCCCTATATAAGCAGTGCGGTTACATGCAGCTAGCCATGCAATTAATTTGGACAAAAATGGATCCTATTTATATATATTAGGAATACTGTGAAGCATTAATGGAGGAGAAACGAACCCATGCCAGCTTCGGTACTCAGTGTCTGATTCTTACCAAAAGATCTACCTTGAATATGCATCGGGACCTCGGCTACTATTGGTTGCGATTGGCCATATATATCATAATCGCTTTAGGCCTCGGCACCGTCTTTTACAATGTTGGCTTTAGCTATGCTTCTATTCAGGTTAGCAAATGTAGCAGAAATGAAGATAATTATTAATAAACAGAGATTACAGTATATTGATTGAAGTGAAATTTAATTTCGTGTATAGGCAAGAGGTTCAATGATCATGTTCGTGGCTTCATTTCTAACTTTCATGGCGATTGGCGGATTTCCTTCTTTCGTTGAGGATATGAAGGTACGTACACCCCTAATATGTGTGTGTGTGTGTGTGTGTGACCAATTTAAACAGATATATACGAGTTCACGCCTGCTCATGCTTTGTTTTGTGCACGCAGGTATTTCGACGAGAAAGACTAAATGGGCACTATGGAAGCACTGCATTTGTCATAGGGAACACAGTTTCTTCTATCCCCTACCTGGCCTTGATTTCCCTGATTCCTGGGGCCCTGGCCTATTGCCTTTCGGGGCTTCATGAAGGTTCTGCCCACTTCACATACTTCGCATTGGTACTCTTCACTTGCATGATGCTGGTGGAGAGCCTAATGTTGATTGTTGCAAGCGTTGTGCCCAACTACCTAATGGGCATCATCACCGGTGCAGGAATCCAAGGGGTGATGATCCTCTGCGGTGGGTTCTTCCGACTGCCACATGATATCCCTGGCCCTGTCTGGAAGTACCCTTTGTACTACATTGCCTTTCATGGGTATGCATATCAAGGGTTGTTCAAGAATGAGTTTGAAGGGCTGACCTTTCCTAGCGAAAACCCAGGGGGGCTGCCTTTGAAGGGGGAAGATATCTTGAGGGTCAAGTGGCAGGTGAATATGGGTTACTCTAAGTGGGTAAATCTTGGGATCCTTCTAGGGATGGTGGTGGGGTATAGGATTTTGTTTCTTGTTATTGTGAAGTCTGGTGAGTGGGTCGGGCCTCTTGTGAGGGCTTTCCTATCGAAGACTATCAAGCAGGCTACACAGGTTGTGGAGAATCCCACGGCAGAACCGGGGAGCCGATAAAAGAGATTGGAAGGGAAGTTTGATTGAGCTTGAATGCTATATATATATATATATATATGCTATCATTTAGGCTATGAAATAATGTTTGCCGTTTAAATCACTGTGTTTGAGGTGGGTGGTGTCCTTCGCCTCACATATACACACATGCATACAGAAGTGGAACCAGAAATGCTTCAGTATAAAAGTCGGTATGAATGGCCCCCAATAGACATATTCTCACACCATATGCAAAGTTTTTATGAAAGAAAAAAACTATCATTAATTTGTTTTCATTATCGGATGTAAAAACTAAAAAGCCCTCGGGCCACTGCTATATTATTTCTATTCAATATTATTAATTTCGTATACATTATTTTCTGTGTGCTTTTAATTTTTAATTCTAAAATTATAATGAAAAGCAAGGTGGAGGGTCGTAAAAAATATTACTATTTTTAAAATATAATTGTAATTAAAATAAATTCTAATACTATATATATTAGTTTTTTTTTTCATCCTATGAAATACAGAATTTTAAGAGTGGTGCATATAATAATGACATCATATGGAAGCAGTGGAACGACGCCCCCTGTATACATATATGCATATGCATATATACACTAAAATGAAAGAAAGAGAAAAGCTTTATCAATGCAAAAACTTAGACATATTACGTTAGAATTCATAAGCAAATATAACCTCATAAACTGATAATAATGTATTATATCTCAAATTTTTTCAAAAATAAACTTTTTATAACCTTGAACTGGGGAGCATCAAAAGACCTAATTGTCCTTCACTTGAACATAAAAGGACACACAATTTAATAAAACTCTAGAGAATTTAAATAAAAATCAAAAGAAACACATTTGAGAAAAAAAACCTAAATAAATAAAATGAAGAAAATAAGGTGTCTTTTATCGTGTTCCATTTGGAAAGCTTCGAGCTTATCTCTTCTTCAAATTATAGGGGTAGTGTTTTATATCAGTCTTCTACATTTGTGAAGAACTCAACTTCAAGTTATCATTGGAATAAAGAGGCACATCATCACAGTACTTACAAAGATTAGTCACGTTGAATGTACATGAAATGTTCATATTATTGGGCAAGTCGATCATGTATGCGTTGTTACTGTTTTTCTTCAACACCATGTATAGTCCATATTTCCTAGGCTTTAACTTATTATATGTGCTCAATGTCTCCTTCTGTAAAAACATTATTATATGATCTCTCATAGCAAATACCTTCTCATGTCGTTTGACATCTATAACAATGCTTTGCTTTGCCTAAAATAGCTAAAACAAGGAATTGTGCATGAACCCTAGACAAGACATTTAAGTTTCCTCATATTTGATTAATTAGATAAGTAATGCTATGTACTACCAACGTTGCATAATTGATGGATAATTAACTATAATAATGTGATAGCATACTAAATTATCTGATAAAAAAATATAAATAAATCATAATCATTCACATCAATCACAATTTTACAAAGATATCGTGTATAAGTTTTACGTATCATTTCTAATATATTATATACCATGTAATTAATTAGATTGGTGATGATGAAATAATTTTTTTTAGTTTTTCTGTTAGTTTCCAACCCTATATATCTACACCTCTCAGTTTAATTGACTGTTTTTTTATGGTTGGCAAGTAGCCTTTTGCATCCCCATTATGGTTATCCATACGTGGGAATGGTAAGTAATTCACACGAATCCGTCCTCATAATATTTAAGGTCGGTAAAGAGATTATTTCTACAAATATCATATAAGTATGGGAATGGGAGTGGGTTCCCGCCGCATTAATCATATATTTTTAATTTAAATATATATATATTTTTATATTTAATTAAAATTAAAAATTTGTATTATTTTCTATCACAGTATATGAAACTATAAGATAAATTCCTATTAAGATTGAAATACGAATGTTTTGTTTTTTAAACTAAATTTATGTACCCCGAAATTCGATAAGAATTTTTGTGGAAAAAAAATGTTTAAAATTTGAATATTTTATTTTTTAATTGAATTTTACATATTTGAGAATTGACGAAATTGGTTTTAAATATAATAAATATATTTCATGAATTATGTAAAAATATAAAAATCTTAGGCACATACTTTTATTATAAAAATTATCTTATAGGGCAAAAAATATCTTATTACCCACTACCCAATAAATATTTTTTTTGTACAAAACTTTTCATGCCCATCAAAAACTGAAAATAAATTTAGGGAAGGCTCCAATCCCCTAATGACAATGATCATCCTAGTGATTTGATTTCAATAAATGAAAAGCCAAAAGACATTTAAAAAGCGCCCAACATTTTTTAACCACACCGTAAAAGTGGATCGCATTTTTTATTTTTGATAAATACTAAATACAAAATAAAACTATTTTTGCAAATGCTATTCTAAAATATTTATAAATAGATTAAAAAAATTTATAGGCTATTTGATAATGTTATATTTTAAAATCAAATTGCTTTTAGTTGTGTTAACGAAATGGTATTTAATATATTATAATTTTAAAAGTCTGATAAAATATAAAAGTAACTATAGATAAAACTTTTAGGAGGTTAATTTTGCTTATTTTTAATCAAAAGTGACAAGGTAGGTTTGGTTGTTAAACATAAAAAAAAACATCTACTTTTTTTAATAAAAATTATAAATAATTTGACGCCTATCTTTCTGCATTACCAAGAAAAACAACTTATAAAACTTTAAACTATCATTACTCACGTTAAAAAATAGTAAGAAAGAAATCTTCTCACTCCATCTCCCATCAATAACCTTAAAAATATTTTTATTTTCTAGACATTCATAATAATTTATTTTTAATTTATCATTTATTTTCATAGACTTTTTTTAACGCAAATAAAAACTTCTTACCAATAGATATTTTGATAAATAAAATTAAAATTTATATAAATATTCAAAAAAACAAAAATATCCTAATTGGGGAAAAAGTTTACATAAAATAAATAGTGTTAATGTTACATTTTAAAATTATTATTTGATAAATAACTCCAAAAATAATCCTTAAATTTAAAAAAAAAACTTAAAAAATTTGTATACACTTTTTCCTAATTTACCAAATAAATTTTATTTTTTACTTATAAAAGCAGGATCATTCTCTCATGAACAATACTAGGCCGGTAAAAAAATATGACCCTCAATCGTGCATAATACTAGGGATTTTTTATTTTTAATTTTTTGATATGGTGACTGATTTGGTGCGTGGCACTAACAAAAATCTTTTTTGTTACTTGTTTTTCTTTTTTTTTTTCCCTGAGAAAATCCAGAGGAGTTAATTACATTGACAGTGCACCGAAGGTAACGCCACAACAGCGGTCTGACCATTTAACAAAACCCATAAAAAACAACTCGCAGATAATTTTCCAAATCTCGCCTCGCACAAGTATGAAAAAGGGAAAGGATTTTTAATAAGCATTTAATACATCCAACCATCCACCATTTAACTACCTTCAGTAGTACGGACTGTAACGCATTGGCATCCTGAACCTTGGAACCTTCCTGCAAAACAAAAACAAAAAACAAAAAACAAAAAACAAACAAACATCCCTCATCGTCATCTTTGACTTCGAAACATCAGTCAGGCAACGGTACGGGAAAAGATAATAGACTATCCTACCCATAGCCATATGGGGAGAACATAAACGGAGACATGTATGGGGTCCTCCCCCGGAACCCCATATATGGGCTAGGCCGTCGGGGCCGGAATTGTTTCATCCCCGGAACGTTGGTCCTCTTTGCAGACACCTATACAAATTGTAATAGTAAGTCCGTGTCGGACACCAAAACCCCTGAAAACAGACAGAAACAAAACGAGCAAAGCAACAGAGGAATCTAACAGGGGAATATATATATATATATACGTTACCTTCAGTTGGCGGCCATGTAGTTCAGATTCGTTCAGAAGCAGAGCCTCTTGAACAGCTTCAGTTTCAAGGAATTCCACGTAGGCATAGCCTTTTGGCTGACCAAATTTGTTGGTTCGAATCGTGACTCTGTTTACTGTTCCACATGATTGCAAATGTTGCTGCACGTCTTCAGGGGTACATGAATAATCTACCTGCAAACCAACTGTTAGCCCTGCGCTACTGGACAAAATAGAGTCAGAAATTAAACAAATCTGCAAATTTAACATCTACGCGGAGCAGGTGACTAGTACCTTTTTTTTCCCAAGACACTAGGTCAAATTAGCAGGCAAGGCAAAGCCTTTCTACCATAGCATTCAATTATTTTAGATCGCATATGCAATGTATTTCAAAAATGTCAAAGGGTAAAAACAAATAAGATACAGCAAATCATAGTTTCTTCAACAGATTGTGATATATAAATCATGAAACTGAAATCATTGGCTGCAAGATGGGAACTTGATGTATTGAAGAAGCTCACTTTACTAGAGCAGTTCCCAACATTCAAAATTTTGTAACATGGAGGCCTTTGATATTACTGATTTACAAACCAGAAGGGTCCACAGTAAAAATTATTAGACAACTCTATGTTGTGTTCTGCTGATGCATGTTTTCCGTACCATATCAAAATATTAGCAACAAACAAGACCAATAAAACTGTAAATTGCATTAACAGACATAAAAGGAAAACTAAAAAAAAACAAATCCACTCCATGGCAAAGTCCAGGAAAAGATCAAGTCACATGGGTCAATATGAATGCAACTTTCACCCACAATAAATTAATTAATTGTAAGAGGCCTATCCACACCTCGAACCCGTAACTTCTAGATTACGAAACAGTAACTTTACCACTACACTGATGTTCAAAAACAAAACAAAACAAAACAAAATTATGAAAAAAATGTGTATCAAAGTACAACTATAAGACAAACACCATAAGGCAATGTAGGCTAAAAATGTTCTTCATAGACTTGCACCACAAGGCTTGATAACTACTATTCTTCCATACAATAAACTCACCATGTGCAGCACCTAAATATCATTGATGCCATGTTTATAAGGCCCAATCTGTGCAATAATAATTACTTTTGACAGTAATTGAATTATTACACAACAATTATATTCTAGGGTGACAAGCATCAACCTACAATCATGATTAGAGAACAATATTGTCATGATAACTTGACATGTTACCAGAATCACTAAGGCAAAAATAATAATTTGAATTTACAGATAATTTGAAATGGCTTCATTATTACTAAATAAAATCCAGAAAAAGCAATAAAATTTTCAATACTTTCAGTATCATACGATTTTAAGAGTTCAAATTTCCAAAAAGAATTCCACGGTAGCCAAATGAGACGGAGAGTCAAATGTTTATGGAATATACAATCTCAGTCTTACTAATTCTCACTATAAACAGATTATTTTTTAAATGAATTTTTTTAACTACTAGCAAATTTTGATATATTTGTCTATTGAGGGCATTAGTAGTGAATTGGTTAAAAATTTTGATAAATTTATCTACATAAAATAATATTAACCATAAATTATACTTAAAATTTATATTTTGATTATAAATTTTGTTAAAATTTAAATATTTGAGGTACCAGCTAGCCAAATTTAACTAAATTTACCTAGTTAGTGTTTCAGAGTTTAAAATTTTAATAAAATTTATAACCAAGACTCATATTCCAATATCGCTTAAAACTTTTAGATAATTTACTACTAATGCTCTAACAGAAGCGAAGAGTTAAGCAGAATTTAAATAGCACATGTTAACGCTTGACCCCTCGTTACTTAACTCTCCTTAATATATATTCCAAAATAAGCCAAACAGAAGTTACGTTAATGCAACATAGGCTACAGAGAGCTCTAAGCTTTTATATTTCAGAATGCATCTCGTTCAAATCATGTGGAAATAAAAGCATATGTAATAAAATAAAAGACTCCACTACATTTATTTTAATCTAATACTCCACTAAAAGTTTTAATTTTTTTTTATAAAATTCCTATAGATGTTAAACATAGTTATTTTATACTAATATAATCTATTATAGGGCATCAAGCACAGCATAAATCAACTATAAAACATTAATAGCCAGTTACAAAAGTCAACAAATCTGAACCTCTTTATGCATGACAAATAACTTCTTTCAACGTTCATCTCTCCAAACATAAAGGTACTTCAGAGTTCCCAAAAAAAATCAAAAATAGAACAATGATGTCATTTTACCCTAGTCCCAAGCCAAAACCATTAATTCAATATTAACTATAAACACAATAGATGTAGCTAAGTAATAATTTGATTAATTTGATACAAGAGTCAACAAAGCAAATTAATTAAAGTTATTTGAGTATTCATCTCTTAAAAAAACAGAAGAAAGGTTGTTTACTTCTTCAGAGAGAAGAAAATTTAAAAAACTGAACACCATTGCCATTTGACCCTTGTACCGTAATCAAATCATTATAAATACAAGGGATTATAAAATTTTCCAACCTCTACAAGACAACCACCCTAGCCTAGCCCCCCCAAAAAAGTAAATCAATGCATGTTAGGCATTTCAACAATGCAAAGTATTCTTGCTTATCGGTTTGGGGAAACTATCAGTCAATAAATTTATAAACGAGCATACTAATATTGAAAAGAAAGAAAACATACGCATGCCTCTTGAATTACAGACGGACCCCAAAAAAAACAGTAATGGAACAAAAATAGGAAAGAATGAAGCAATGAGGTTCACCAAATTTGTTCCCTTTCACACTAACAGTTTTTAAAACAATCAAATGTAGCCTATAAATTTCCAGAACTGATGTACTGATCTCAGCAATGGAAAAATATAACTATTTACTATCAGTCTACCGAACTTAAAAACAAAAGAACAAATAAATAAATAAAATTATAAATTTGCCTTTCTTTAACTAAAGCCTAGTGAGGTGTGAGGATTGAGTTGTATGAAAATGTGAATGCATAAAAAATGATTAATTTTATAAAAAGAAAGACATTCTTTACAGTAAAATTACGAAGTATCACTGCAGCAGACTGCAGACTAAAAGAATCAGTTATCAATTAGAAAATGTTTCCCCCTCTAAAGTCTAAACATATATAATTTGAAACTACAACCCAGGCACATTGCATATATCTTTTGATATAAAACAGGGTTTATTGTAATGTTACAATTTTTTTGTGATGTTACAATTGAAATAAGAACTTCCACTTTGCCAAAAATGTCCCTTCAATACAGGTAAATCAAAAGGAAAAAAAAATCATTACAAACCACCTACCAGACACACCAGGAAAAAAAACAAAACAAAACAAATCACGCCAGAATTGAAGTCTAGAAAATCGTCAATACCTCAATTTGTAAAAGGTAATAATGATTACAAGGAGAAACCAATGATTGTATTTGAGTTTTATTCATTAAATTAAACTATGATAACTTGCCAAAGATAAGAATTTGGGGTAAAAAAAAGAATTATCAGGAAAAAATATAAATTGCCACCATGAAAATTTAAAATAAATAGAGTAAGCCAATACCCTGAATACCGTAGATAAAGCATGTGCCCCCCCTGAACTAGTATTTCATGAAGCTTCAGAGATGGACAACAATAAGATGGACATTCAACACATGACACAAACACATTACTTATATACGTCTTAGAAATCATCACTATAATAAAATTCATCAAAACCCTACCATCATGCACTTAGTTTCTATCAACACAGGAAAAGCAAGATATGAAAGAAGTTGAAGATCCCTATTTATCCCAAGTGAAGCAAAAAAGAGATCAAAAATCTCTTCCTATATGCAGTAGTTGAACTAGGCATTCATAGACCCTTGACCACATCAAGGCCAGGATCTGGCTTCAAACCATGATAGCCTGATCACATAGATAGTCTTCACTCTCCAATGCACATTACTACTATCACCTGATAATTTGAGTCAAAGTAACTCAAATTACCATACATTCTTCTGTCCTTTGCAGGCTGGGGATCAATATTGCAGATGGTAATCCTTTACAAAATCCACAAGTCTTCACTTTTTCAAAACACATTACTTCTCACGTGATATTTTGAATTTGTAAGGAACTCAAATTTACACATTACTTAGTCCTTTCAAGGCCACAAATCAAAATTGTGGATGATAACCCTTTAAGAATTCCATAATACTTCAACTAGTTTTTTCCATTTTTTTCCTTCAAAATTTCTTTATTTTTATAACCATTTGGTTTCCCTCCATTCATCCTATTTTGTATTCAATTACTTCAAATGTCTTAATCCAAATAATCAAGGTAAGCTATATGAATCAACAAAAATAAAGTTTATATTTAATCCAAAACACAAATCCTTCTCTCCCAAACATTTCTACCTGTCACCCTTTTTTCCTCAAAATCTAACAATTTCAAAATTTTTGTCACCACCTCCATTTAAGTCATTTTTTATCTTTCCTTTAATTTTTTTTATCTTGTTCAATGTCAATCTCTCCAACCTACTAATAGGTGCATCCATCAATCTACATCTTCAATGGCCAAACCAAATTAATCAATTCTCTCACATCTTATATACAATCAGAGCTACTCTAACGACACGACAAATATTCTTATTTTGAATCTTGTCCATCCTAATCTTACCACATATCTATCTTAACATTCACATATGAGTTACACTGGGCTTCTGTGCAAGTTATTTTCTTGTTAGCCTAACTCTATGTTCTATATAACAAAGAAGATCTACCAATTGTCAAATAAAATTTTTTTAAAACACATAGCATATTACATTCAAACAAAACTCCAATCGCAATCCTCCACTTAAATCACCCGGCTTTAATCTTATGGTTGACTTTACGATCAAGTTTTCCGTTTTGTTGAATTACCAACCTCAAATACTTAAATATTTTGTAGCCGATATCTATTGGGCATCAAATGTAATAACACTTTGCTTGTTATTCATTTATTTCCTAAACTTGCACTCTATATATATTCTAAGTGCTGAATCTAAATCTTTGAACCTCCAAAGTTTGTCCACACAATTTAAATTTTTGATTAACACCTTTTTTTGGTATTATCGATCAAACAATATACACTATAGTATATTCTCACAAATAGGTTTAGTTATTTTGCCCATTACTATTGCAACGAAAAAAGGACTCAAAGATGATCCTTGTTACACTCTTATTGTAATTGAAAACTCATTCGTTAATCCACCACCAGTTCTAACATTAATTATAACTCCCACATACATATTCTTCATTAAACTCATATTTGATAAAAACGATTTTTCAAAGCTCATCAAAGGATGTCTTTAGGTACTCTTTTATAGCCTTTCTTCAAATTTACGAAGATCATGTATAAATCTTTTTTTTCCACTCTAAACCTCTCAAATCTAAATCTATAAAGATCAACTATTCATGCTTTTAAATTACTCTTTCCATTTTCTGATTCTCGTTTTTCTTTTTTTTTTGGAGCAGCTAAAGAGAAGGGTTATCCTTTCCTCAGTTTTCCTTTACTTCCCCTTTTCCAATAACATATGTCATTTCTGTTTTTTTTCTTATAACATAGAACAAGTGTATCTTTTATAGACAAAAATATATCAAAATTATATGCTTTCAGCCCTACCCCGCTGATCAAAACTTGAGGAATCAAGCATTGACCCTGTGAGTGATCAAAATTTGAAGTCAAAACAGAATCTAAAAAGTCAACCTTGTCATACCCACAGAAGTGTATAAATGACATCCATTGACAGGACTGAAATGTGTCAATTCCATGTTCCATACACAAGAAATATAATGAGTAGATTGGCTTCCAGAGAGAAAAAAAATGCACATCCTTCCCTATTTGACATCAATATACATCAAAAGAAGTAGAGCATCTGAAAAAATAAATTGCAATTGGCATCAATTTTAACATATTTAGGGGGTACAGGAGATAAATACCCATTATCAATATCAAGACGAAAACTTATATTTAACAAGATATATAATACAATGTTAAAGACAATCTAAACTCAAAAGAATATTATCAGAATAACGAGGACTCAGCCCAGTTATTATTTATTAGGTATAGCCTGTTCAGAATAAAATAAAAAAACTTTTAAAGAATGTAGACTAATTAGATAGCATAGGCCTGTTAAAACTATCTTGCAAATGACAACATAGAGATTTAGAGTGAATAAAATAAGAAGAATATAAATAGCAAATCAGCAGGATAAGTCAAAAAACCTTGCGCTTAATAGCCAAAATAATCACATTTCCATATGACAGATTCTAACATCAAGTTGATAGCTCATCTAATATCTGTAGACCATTAGAAGCTCTCAATGCAGCACAAAAATCAGTTTTCCACTTCTATTTAATATAAAAGTTGTAAACTTGTTTAAGCGTCCATATTATGGTGCAAACCAGAAGATGACTAGCACTACAAGATGCAATTTGGAAAATAATCATTGGGTAGAAAGAGAATGAAATACAGGGAATGATGAAGGGGATAATTAGAAAACTAGAGTCTCACTTAGTTAAACTTTCTATCTTTAGACTTCAAGAGGACATTCTGTGGGTCAACATTAGCACAATCTGCAATAAATTAGACAATTTAACAATGCCTACTAAATAAAATAGAATAGAATACATGTTTAGTAGCTGCAGATGTTAGCCAATTAAAATCATTCAGTTACCATTTGAATGGTCATAAGAAAATCATGATTTATACGCTAAATTGTAGTATTTCTTAGATGGGCTTGTTCCCAATGCATGATGAAAATATTATTTAAATATGCAAAATCAGCATGACTTCATAGTGCACATGTGCATGTAGTACGTACTAACTTTCACGTATGCACACAGTATACCATCATATTCAAAATTTATGTGCAAACCCAACAAGACAAAATGATACAAGCATTAACCAAAAACTGAGGAAAAGAAAGGGAACCTCACATTGCCAACAAAAACTGATCGAGAATCTACTTCCTCTTTATTAGCCTGGGCAGCATCGCCAGCAGGATCTGAGTTGCATAGAAAAAGAACAAGAAAGAAGAAGATGAAAATATAGAGAGGCAACAATCAATCAATATCACTACTTAACAGCAGAAAGCCAGCTTATGAAAGCTCCAAATGCATTAATATTATTGATTCTCATTAACTCATAATCAATTAACGGGTTGAGGTTAAGTTTTCTCGTAATATGAACAAGCTAACAAGTGATGTTTCCCTCTTGGTTTTGCTCATAAAGTATATAAAAAAAGTGTAGACAACAATTGTGTTTGTAATATAAAGTCTTACATATATATAATCAAATCACCAAATATTTTAGTAGAAAATAGAAAATAATAAAGAAAAATAAATCCTTATTCTTGAGATTAGGATACTCATATATACATATATATATATAATAGAGAAGACCTAAAAGAAAACTAGATATTAATTAAATAATTATAAATATTTGATAATTTAAATAATTAGAAACTCATTCCAACTTTCCTCTCATGTTGGTGTATAGATATCGCATGTACCTAACTTGAACAAGAATGTGTGGAAAGAAACACCAAAAACCATATGTCATTATATCAGTAACTTAATTTGCTTTCTTAATATAGAAAACTTTTATTACACCAGAATTTAAATTATCCATAATATAATTCCTATCGAGTTATTCATACTAAATTAGATTATTCGTTATCTCAATGGCAACTGTGTATCACAAAAAAACATCATTGACTTCCGAATGCTATAACCAAAACCATGCAAAAGAATACGTAGCCACATGACTTCTTTAATCGCACAATAAATAGCCCGATATTCAACTTCCACACTAGATAAAGAAATCACATTCGGTTTTTTACTTCTCTAAATTACCAAAATTACCACCTACAAATATCACATACTCGGATGTAGACTTTTTGTCCAATTTGAATCCAATAAAATCA
This sequence comes from Taxillus chinensis, assembly GCA_023512835.1. Taxonomy (NCBI): domain Eukaryota; kingdom Viridiplantae; phylum Streptophyta; class Magnoliopsida; order Santalales; family Loranthaceae; genus Taxillus; species Taxillus chinensis. Next base: position 52,422,982 of record CM042088.1, on the reverse strand, counting down.
ATGTTGGTATATTCCATAATGTCTAGGTGTCTATGCTTAAAAAATATAAGACATTTACTTGGTAAAAACTTTAAATATACAAAAATAAGATTCACAATACTCATACATCGATCACCCAAATTATGCATGAATTAACTCACAACACTAACTGCATATGAAAAGTCTAGTATGAGTCAGATAGACTAATTTTTTCACTAACCTCTAATATCTTTCCTTGTTCATGGAACGTGATCAAGATAGACACTTAGACTATGATTAACCTCAATAGGAGTATTTGTAGGTTCACGGACATGAGTTACCGATTTTAGTGAGAAAGTCCAAAACATACTTCCATTCAAAGAGAAAATTCCTAGCTTGGATTGAGATACTTCAATGCTGATGAAGTATTTTAAACTTCCCAAGTCCTTCATCTTAAGCTCCTTCATCAAGTCACAATGAAATTTTTCTATCTTAGTTATGTTACGACCTATAACAATCAAGTCATCAATATAAACAAAATGCATGATAATTTTATCATCAACTCTTTTATAGAACAAAGTATAATCAATTAGGGACTACTTAAACTAAACATCTGCATTAAGTGGCTCAATCGTTCAAACCAAGCTCTCAATGACTGTTTCAAACCATATGATGTCTTCTTCAGCTTGCATACCTATGCTTTTCATGGTGTAAAACCTGAAGGAGAATCTATATACACCTTTTCCATCAAGTCATTATGAAGAAAAGCATCCTTCACATCAAACTGTTGTAATGACCCATCTAAGTTAGTTGCAAGAAACAAAATAACTCTTACAATACTCATCTTAGTCACATTTTTCTTAGTAGTCAATTACATACTTTAACAACTAATCTAGCCTTATATCTTTTAATTCTCATCTGATTTATACTTTACTATCTTCTTATCTCGGGGTAACTTAATCATTTTCCAAGTGAAATTCTTCTTAAGGACTTTTATTTCATCTACCATGGCAAACCTCCATTTGGGATCTTTAAGAGATTCTTGAAAATGACTAGAAATAAACACAGAAAACAACTAAAGGACAAAAGCATGATGAGATTTAGACAAACAATGATAAAAGGTAAAATAAAAAATAGGATAAACAACACTAAAAGATGATTTGGAAAATTCCAATCTCACATGTTCTTTACAATCACGATGAGGATACCTTCGGCCTATGAGATTGTCTAAACTTATAAGGTTAGAAGACAAGATATCATTTGAATTTGAAACTATTGGTGAAGAGTTAAGTACCTCAGTGAAAATTTGTGTCACATGGTCAATCCTAAAAGAATCTTCTGAGGCGTGAATGTAATAGTATCATTGAAAAGAGGATCAAAGTCAAAAGTAACATTTCATTTTGCATAATGTGTTAAACACCCAAGCTAGCCTCTCATTTTCACTTGATTCAACTACTTAAGGATTAACATTAAGAGGAGTTAAAAGATTTCCCCTTACCTATAATAGCTTAATCCTCCTCCTTTGAAATTCATACTTTTTTTATCCAACCAATTGTTCCTTTTCCTTTCTATAAAGCTCACTCTAAAGAGGGGTAATAAAAATATTTCCAGAAAAATAAGATACATACTCACAAAATTGAACATCCATTGACATGTAGTATTTACTGAGGACGAAAAATTAAAAACATTTAGAGCCCTTTTAAGAATTAGAATAACTAAAAAACACACATTTGAGAGCACAAAAGTCAAGTTTATTTTGATGAAGTTGGCACGCGTAAACTAAAGTTCAAAAATACGTGAGACAAAAACGATACGGACGAAAAATATATGCATATACGGACACCTCAGTATGATCGAGGCGGGCGCCTCACCTTAAACAACAAAATTTATGCTAAAAATATTATCATACTAAAAATCTCCACACCTTTTATAAAAATATATTAGTCTTACAATCATAAAAATTTCTCCACACCTGTTATGCTTAATGATCAACAAGGACAACACTACAGTTTAAATAATTGAATTTAAAAGCTAATATTAATGCAATTAGATTAAAATAGATATATAATGTAATATTAATTTAAGAAAAAAATTAGATAAAATATATAATTACATATTTATATACTCACAAACAGACAAGCAACAACTAAGATCGAGCGACAGGGAGGTGAGGTGTTGGGCGGGGCGAGGCAAGGCATTGGGTGAGAAGGAGCGACAGCCGCCGCGAAGACTTTACGAGGCGAGGCAGAGGCAAGGCGTCAGCAAGGCGAGACAAGGCGCCGGGCAAGGCAACGAAGAAGGAGCATCGTCGTCGAAGCGATAGATCGTCAATCGCAGCGATCAATGGCAAGGGTAGCGGTTGCGTTGGGTAGCAAGGGTAGCGGCTATGCAAGGGTAGCGAGGTACAAATTTTATACGTCATTTTTTTCTTTTAAGAAGCCGCCTCTGCCGTCTCAACCTGTACCGACTGTGAGGTGAGCGTACCGACTGTGAGGCGGCCGCCTCGACCACCCAGAACGGGAGTCGACGATTCTCTGGCTTAGGGCGTCCGCATTAGGACAGTTGACTACCAATGCGCCATATTGAGGTAGCACCTCAGTATATATTTTCGAACGATAGCATAAACATAGCAAACACAACTAAAAACCTTAGGGCAAATATTAAGAGCTGAAGGAATATTGTAGAAATGTAATAATATCCTCAAAGGAATTTGATAGTCAATGATATGAGAAGACATTTGATTGATAACATAAACAACAATCATGATGGCATTAGCCCAAAAACATTTAGAAACTTTTATTGTGAAGCACAAAGCCCGAGCCACCTCGAGGAGATATCAATTTTTACATCTTACTATGTCATTCTATTGTGGCATGTGAACACGTCTAATGGAGGATGTCATGTTGTTTAGTGAAATCAGACAGGGATTGACTTACAAACTCACGACTGTTGTCAGAATGAAACACATGAATTAGGATATCAAACTATGTGACAATCATTTAATATAATTAGATAATAACATGGATAACATTACTTTTATATTTCATCAAATATATTCAATTTATCCTAATACAGTCATCAATAAAAGACACAAAATACATGTCCCAAAGCAGAAGTAAAAACAACACCTCAAACATTAATGTGGACACATGAAAAAGGCGCAAGTCTTTTATTGACACTAATTTTAAATGGATCACGATGATTTTAAGCATAAATGCATTGTTCAAACTTTGAACTAGGAGTAAAAATATTTTCAAATAATTGAAAAAATAATTATTCTAAATTGACACAAAAAGAGTGTCTTAAATGATAATGCCATAAAAAAAATTCTCTTGGTCAAGTGTCTCATGCTTTACTCAGAAAACCTTACCGGGCTCATATTTCAATGCTCTCAATTTCTCCCAATAGAGCAAACCTCCTCTCCCTCTCTATACCAATGTCAATCGTCATCTTCGTGAGATTGTTCTGAAACGCACAATAAATAGAATAAATAATTATAGAACAATTACGACGTTTGAAAATTTAACTAATAGAAATAAGATTATTTGAGATATTAGAAATAGGCAAGACAAAAGACATGGAAAAAGTGGGTGAGAGCGAGACGTTCCCAGCCCCGATAAATTGCATAAGAATCCCATTAGCTACTTGAACACACTTAATAGGGGAAGACTCAAGAGTAATTTGAGAGAAGTTTAGTCATGTGATCAATAGCTCTAGAATCAATAACCCCAAGTGTTGCCAATAAAAGAAAGTAAAGCCAATTGAGAAACAAACTCCTAGAACATGCAGGTAACATGAAAAGCAGAGGATAAAAAATTGTTATTTGATGTAGCCATTGGATCTTTTCGATTTCGTCAAACTTCACCAAACTTGAGAATGCCAAATCAATGTGAACAAAGAAATCACATACACCAAAAGGGCTAATAATTGTGTCTGTGACACCTATCACACTGTAACGCCAAATAAAAGGAGGTATTAAATGCCAAAGCTTCTAGCACGTCGACTCCGAATCAAGCCTTTGGAGAATTGTTCATTATTTTTCAAATGCGACTTGTGGAGGCGTACAATGGCACCAGCAGTGGTGATAGAGGGGAAAACGTCAACAGCGCTAGCTGATGATGGTGGCAACAGCAACAAGACTTGCGCTCAATAGTTGCAAGATATCTGCCTCTGCCAATAGCTCTTCAATCAATGGGGTAGGTGGATGATGACATGTTGATAGCAGCAACGATAGAGAATGATGGAGGCAACAGCGATGGCAAGGGCAGAGAGATTGAAAATAATAGAAACTCTTGCTTGATTCAAAGCTCACATACAACAACTTGCACCGGCGAGCAATGACATAGGCACGACAAACAACAGCAATGGGCAGCAGTGCAACAAACAGCAATGGCTAGAAAAGAAGAATAGTGCCCACATAAAAGAAGAGCTAAGGGATGACGGCGGAAGCTTTTTCTAATTAGCTTTAGGCTCTGATAACAAGTAGAATTAGAAAATAGTAAAGAAAAATAATGTTGTCCTATGTTAGGACGATGATGCTGCCCTGGCTAGGGAGCTTTCGCTAGATGGCCTTGTTGTTCGGCCTGATGTTGGACCGTTGGTTGTTGCTGTCAATGGGGAGTCTCGTCCCCTTGAGGGTGTCTCCGATTGCTCGGCTGAGGCAATGTCGAAGCCGGAGTGGTTACGTGCCCACAAAGCTATTGGAGCGGTTTTGGGGGTGACCTGCAAGGGCTTTGACCCCTCTAATTTGTTGCGAGATATCGAAGCTCGACATCAGGCCCGAAAGGTTTTTGCCTCGTCTTCTCGGCCGTATGGGAGCACCGGCTCTAAATGTGCGCAGGAGCTCAATAGACTCGCCTCTTCGATTAATTATGATGTTGGAGTATCTCGGCCTTCTCAGTTAAGGTAGTCAGCTCTTTTGAAATTCTCTCCCTTGCCTATTTTTAGGCTTAGTCTTGTCCCATTATGGTTTCATTGTAATTTGTGTTTTTGGAATTGTTTTGTTGAGTATGGCTATCCCTTGCCTAATTTTTGTGTTCTTTGTTTTTTTAATATACTGTCTTTTACTTATAAAAAAAAAATTAAAGAAAAATAACACTTTCTTCTTATTCGTTGAGAGATTACAATACTCATATATATATATACACACAGAGAGAGAGTAAAAAAAGTAAAAGGAAACTAAATATACATCAAATAATTACAAATATTTGACAATTTAGATAATTGTAAACTCATTCCAACTATTGCAACCAAATCTAGATATACTAGGTAGTGTGCTCTATTCTAGCCAAACGATTGAACTAAACTTTATTGGTCCAATTCTGGAACCAACATATATACATTGTTTATAGGACCCATGTGCTCATTAGAATTATTAATTCAAGGATTTTCACAGTTACAATGACAACTCTTTAAGATTAAGCTACACTGATGCAGTATGGATCGCAATGAGCTGAAATCTTCAAACATTCAATTCATTAATACGTATGGATTAAAAGAATAAAAACCAATTCAAGATGGTTGGTCTCCAATAGATTAATCTCTGTTTTGGGATAATTTTTCACCCATCTTTATTAATCAATACCCAAATATATATACAGTTAAACAACACTTTAAAACTGCCATTGAGGAAATCAGAGAAATATGGGGAGGAAACAACCTAACAAGAGATAAGTACAAATAATAGTAATGAGAAAAGTTAGGAAAATTAAAGTTCTAACATAAATTAATCTACATATTATATTGTTAATAAGCACATATCATTCATACATCGTACCAAATGTCAGAAACAATCAAATCTTCGCCCGAAATTTAGTAATTTAACAGAAGAAAAACAAAATATAACGAACAAGGTAATAGAGTAGATTAGAAAACCCTAAAAAACAGGGGGGAAGTGGCAAGAAAAGACTGAAGAACCTTGTACAGAACCCATTTCCTTCTCGACCTTGGCCTGCATCTCCCGAAGAGCAGCCGCTTCGTCTTCCATCTCCTTCAAGCGCTTCTTCATGTCATCCAATTCCTGAATAACGCATCCCACCCACCCCCAAAAAACATCTAGGGTTTTAGATCATGAAAATTGAAAGATCGGAGAGGAAAGGACAGAGAGAGAGAGAGAGAGAGAGAGGCATAGGACCATGACTTCTAGGTTGTTTGCTCCGGCCATCTCGACGTCGGCGGCGTCCATCTCTCCCGCTGGCCGCTTACCGAGCCCGATTGTTCGTCTCTCCCAGTCCCAAATCGATGATGTTCGTCTGGGATGGTGACGGTGACGAGCTGTCTTCGCGCTGGTTACCTTGCACGTGCGCAAGTAGGGATAATTTGGTCTTTGTGTCTAAGGATGATATAGTAAATTGCATTTTCGATTTCGGCAACTACCAAAGGGACCAAATTTACGTGCGATTGTACAAACGGGCCATATATAAACTATCAAACGATACGTTACCAACAAGCAACCAGGGCCTAATTGGAATGGCATTTAAGAGCACTATATTTAATAAATAATATCTATATGAATAAACATGTGACTATAAAGTGTTATTAATTATATATTTTTAAACACTTTATAATCATATATAATTAATATTTATTCATATATATAATTTAAAATAATATTTTATGAGTACAATGTTAATGTTCTAAAAGTTATTTTTATGTTTTCAAAAAAATATATATTAAATTTTATTTGGTACAAGCCATTTTGATTTTTTGTTTTTAAAATCAGTTATTAAAAGAATTAGCTTTTTAAAAATAAATTTTTGAAACATCTTTTTGGTAGTCTTGGGTTTGAGCCATTCATAACTTTTTATTTTGTTAAAATTAAAGTTTGAATCTTAGTAAAGAAATATATTTGATGCATAGTTTAAAATTCATAGCTAAAATTATAATTTTTAAAAAAAATTATTTGATATGTAGCTTTAGTTTTAAAACTTAAATATAGTAAGGTCGAGTAAACAGGAGAGAGGGAGAATACCATAAAACAAATAAGTAAAATAATTAATTGAACCTTTGAGTCTAAATTTGAATTCATTTTAGATTCAAAATTAGTCGGAGGGGTAGGCTCAAAAATAACCATAATATTCACATTTTATTTAAGTTAGAAATTTAAATCCTTGTTCCAATTTTGAGTACCAAACAAATTTTTCCCTATAGGCTCAGTTTTTAAATTTGAATTTAAAATTACGGATTGAAAACTATGTACTAAACACTACCTAAAACGCAGGAATAGACATGCTTTGATCGCTAATAGCTCCATAAATGGACCTTTCTTTTTTTTGTAAGTCTTACCCATTCAAATCTCATTGGTACTTTCTTTTTTCTCTTCCATTTGCTCATTTCCTTCTTTTTCTTTGATTTTATGTCAACAACCACATGATATAGGCAATTATTTGAGATTTACAAGTGGGAATAAAATGGTTTATGTGAGTATATGCCACAGTCTCAAAAAGAATAATAATTATCTTCAAAACAACTTCCAAATATTTCAATAATACCATTTTATTTTTAAAATTAATTTTAAAAACTCATTTTCGTAGTTGTTTTAGAAAACATAAAATGTTAGGATAACTTATACCATATTTCAAAAAGAGAAGTCAATACCATTAATGAGAAGAAGCCAGACACTAACCACACATCATAAAGCACACTTTATGCATTTTGGATTAAGGAGTTGGGGATCCTTAACTCAGAGGTTTCTCACAGTACCTCCTATTTGGCATCCTTTAATAGTTGTAAAATTGAAGAAAGTTTGAATATCATTATCCAATAGCATTGAAGTGTCGAAGATCACCAATAGTAGTCCAAATTCAAGAATGACCATTTGAGCATCCTCTTTCCAAGAGACCGTTGCAGCTTTGAAGGCAGGCCGTAAAAGGACATATCCCAACAATTAGTCTTCATTTGAGCCATAGATCAAGATGTGAAGAACTACTCAATTAAAAAAGAAAAAAGAAGTTTATAAAAGACGACAAACCCTATACAGAGACACACATAAAAGATTATGAAATTTGATTGTGGTAATGAACTATAATTTGTTATAACTTAGTATTTGTGAGTAATATAAATTGCCAACAATTATACAATGGGCGATTGTTGTTCTCATAGAGTTGGTTGTAATTGTTATTAACAGATAGTAGCAAGCAGTAGCAGTCAAGGTCCAATGTAGTTAGATAACCTCGTAAAGTGATTTTTTAAAGTGAGCTTATATAGGGAGTTTATGTCTTGTACTAGTGTCCTCAGGTGTTTTATATAAAATACAAAGTTATCACTTATAATTGTGATTAACGTCTTAGGTTCCATCGTGCAAGTGGAAAAGATATTATCGTACAAATGCACCATGTGATTGTGACTAAGGAGGCTTATGTGATTGATGACATGTGATCAAGGTGAATTATAAGACGATTAAAAGTAAATTGTGAGTTGATCAAATTAAATTAACTGTGGAAATCATAAAGCAATCAAAGTGGATCATAAGATAATTGGAGCAATTACGAGATTATCATGTGGATCGTAAGACATTAATCATAAGACATGTAATGTCAAACAAATGTAGATAGATCATGAGAAACAAGTGGATTGCAAGACAATCACGTTTTAAGGCAACGAATATGCCTTTTGGCCATTGTGTTTTTTAACGTGGCACAATCTCGAATGTAACAGCCCAAGTCTCCCGTAGCACGATATTGTCTGGTTCATGGCCTAAGCCCAATCCTCGGTTTTGTTCTTGGAAGTGCCACACGGGCACCCCAAAAGGCCTCATGCCATGAGAGGTCTCCACGCCCTCTTAAGAGGCACGCTTCGTTCTCCTTTCCAGCCGATGTGGGACTTGCAAAGTCCCCAGACTCCACAATCCACCTCCCCTTAGGAGGCCCACGTCCTTGTGGGACTATGGCACACCGACCCGATCCCCAGCTCTGATACCATCTGTAACAGCCCAAGTCTCCCGTAGCACGATATTGTCCGGTTCAGAGCCCAAACTCAATCCTCGGCTTTGTTCTTGGTAGTGCCACACAGGCACCCCAAAAGGCCTCGTGCCAGAAGAGGTCTCCACGCCCTCTTAAGAGGCACGCTTCGTTCTCCTCCCCAGCCGATGTGGGACTTGCAAAGTCCTCAAACTTTACAATTGTCAAGAACAAAACTGAGGATTGGGCTTAGGCCCTGAACCGGACAATATCGTGCTACGGGAGACTTGGGCTGTTACAGATGGTATCAGAGCTGGGGACCGGGTCGGTGTACCATTATCCCACGGGGACGTGGGCCTCCTAAGGGGGGTGGATTGTAGAGTCTGAAGACTTTGCAAGTCTCACATCAGCTGGGGAGGAGAACGAAGCGTGCCTCTTAAGAGGGCGTGGAGACCTCTCCTAGCACAAGGCCTTTTGGGGTACCTGTGTGGCACTGCCATGAACAAAATTGGGAATTGGGCTTGGGCCCTGAACTGGACAATATCATGCTACGGGGGACTTAGGCTGTTACATCAAAGGCCTACCAAATGATTTGACGGCTCTTAAAATGTGTTTGTTGCCAAGCCCCAACCACATGCATTATTAAATGCATGGTCCTATAAAAGGCAATGCAAGGGGGTTTTTTTAAATTTAAAAAAGGAGTCCGTGATCAATTTTGTAATAGTCGTTCCAAGGAGAAAACACATTATAAAGATCTACAAAGTCCAGTATCTTCATCTCTAGAATAAAAAGGTGTCGTTTAAGATTAAGTTAAGCAAGTTGAAGTATATGGTTACAACTCACAAAGGCCAGTCGGGTTATGAGAGAATCATCACAGTAAGTGAACTTTTGTGTTGATATTAATTTTTGTAATTTGTAATTGAAAGATAAAAGGAGTATATATATTGTAATTAAGGATGTGTTCTCATGTATTGAACTGTGATCATAGTATATCTGACTCAGTGTAGTCAACACTTCACCACATACATTGTGTGTCATTTATACTTTCTTGCTTATTGCATTTTGTCCTTGATTGATCTACTTAAAAGTATTGTAATCATCCAAATAGTGAACTTACTTCTAAATAAGATCTCAAAGAGAACTAGTTATTCAGTTAAAATATGAAAAGTATTTGAAAGGTAGCATTGGGTAATGTCGTGATTAATAAGTAGCAATTTTTATACATTTGTCATGATGGAATTTGTTTAATAGACTTGAACCCTAGATACATGTGCATAATATAACTAGTATTGAAATAAAGAAAAAAAATTAAGTACAACAAATTCACCCCCACCTCCACCCGTTAACCTTTTTTATTACACATGTGAACCTATACACGTGAGGGTTCGCCTAGATCTTGGGAACATCGTATTTATATATAGAAATACATGTTACATATATGTGTGTTATATATAACATTAATATTAATTATTTTGTTAGTTTTCAAAGTTTTAGGACATGAGGAATGACAATAAATTCATAAGGGCTTTCTATTTCATACTTTTTCTTTTCTCATTATTTTTTTATTCATAAGTGAATTTAAGTCATTTTTTGTCTCTATCATAGTAATGTATTTTATTGAATTGGGATAAATAACCCTTTTCTATCACCTATCAGGGTTATCATTGTAATATTTTTTATGTTGTTGAATATCTTATTATTATTCAAATGTTATTATTATATGTTTTATACTATAACTATATCACAATGAATCATATGATGTTAATCATAATATATCATATTTTATGTTTGGATAAAATAATTTGATGTGTGGTTCCATAAAGATCTGAATGTACTTAATACATTATTGAAGAGTGTCAATTTAATTGGTAATGTGTTATTTTATGGTATATGTATAGTTAATCTAGATCATTATGTTATGTTACAATGACCAAATATAGATAAATTTTCATAATATTTCATATGCTATATTTATTCTTATAATATGATATTTCTTGTGTCAAACATTATTATATTATGCTTATTTATCATATTTTATATTTATTAAACTATTTAAGCTCACCCCCTTTTAATTGTTTTTCCAACTGTATTAATTAGAGGTATGAAGATACTATAAAAAATATATGTTTGATGAAATAATTATTAGTTTAAATTTTATATCAAACTTGTATATTTATTTTTGTTAACAAAACAAGTTTGAAAGTCCCAAATTTATAAATGTTATATAGGAGTTAAGCGAGCTTATCCCATTCATGCTAACAATTGAACAAGCCAAAATTTCGTTGACTAGGCCAACTCGCTCATGGTGTGGGTGATGAACCCATTTTATATGCATTTTTTTTGTATGTGTTCATCCTTTATTTTAATGGATTTTAGAGTGTTTTATTGTGTTTGAGTTATGTTTTATTTGACTAACATGTGTTTTTAATATTTTTGTCATATTTTGGTGTATTTTGTGTATTTTGATGTGTTTTGTAGGTCCTCGGAGTATTTTGGGCAAAACTAAAATGAAAAAGGGTAAAATTGGTATCTAATAGCATTACACAGCTAAAGAGCACTTTCTTCAGACATGGCCGCACAAATTGTGTCCACGACAAGTGTTATTTTCTATTTTCCTCAAAGATCTCATCGTGGCCATATAAATAAATCGTCATCGGCCTTCACAAATACCGTGGGTACTGTCGCCATGGCCACAGGTTTTTATGGGCATGGCCTGTGTCGACGACATTTCCCCATCTCTTTTATTTTATGTATTTTTCTTATTTATTTCAATGTAATAATTGAGGAAGCATATAAGAGCCATATTTAGGTTAGAGTTAGGAATTCTAAACCATCGAGGAGTCGTCCTTAGTGGCCCAAGAACATTAATTTCGATTGTAGATTTCTCTTTTGATTTTAGAGAACTTTTATGTGATTTTGGATAAAGAACACGTTAGTTTTGGGATAGGATCATTTGTATGCCTTAGTGATAAGTTGATTCGTCTTCTTTCTCTCTTTGTAGTCTTAATTTCATGATTATATATAAATATGTTAATTCAAATTCTCATGAAGTAATTCGTTCTTCTTATGGATTGGAGGTAGTCTAATCTCAATTTATTGATTGTATGTGTTTCAATTCATTATTTCTTATCTTTATTGCATAAATGATTTCATTTTATTAATTAAATCAATGTTTGTGGCCATCTCGAACTTATTACATGTCTTGGATAATTGAGGGAAGGACCGAAAGGTGAACCTTGATTATCAGAACTATATAATGAGACCTAGGACTTATGTGTCACGAGAGTAGTTTGTGATCTTAGGAGGAATCATGGTTGATCACCTATTAATGGAATTGATCCTATTTCAATGGGGCGCGAGAGTAAGCCGCTGCTAGGGTTAGGCACACTGTTATTCGCGCGAAAGTAGTTGGCGGTTACATTAAAATCAACAACCTTCACATGTCAGAGAATTAATAGGAATAATTAATCAAATCTTATAATTTGAAATTAGAAATTATGGTGAACATCAGCTCCTATACCTTTATTCCCTTATTTTTCCCTTTTATCCAGGATTGTTTTATTTTATTTATGTTAATTTATTATTTTCCTTTGTTTATTTTATTTTTTCTACTACTATTTACTTAGACAATAGGAACATAATTAGGTAGAGATTTCCAACCATATCTATATGGTATCGACCCTAACTTACACTTCTACAGGTTGGTTAAGTTTATAAATGTTATTTTGAGACTGTTAGTGCAACAAAAATGCCCTATCAATGGGCTAGACCATAGGCTAGCCCATTTTTAAATGATAGAATACATAATAAGAAATTCAACTTAAACACATTTCAAACTGAAAAAGGTCATACCATAATGCATAAAAAATCTATGAACAAAATCAAATCAATAATAGTAGTTAAAATGATGAAATTATCATAATTACCTAGTAATATCGGTTGATGAAATGAGTGGATCTATAAAATGTTAGAGATTTAAACCAACTAGTTGGCAATGAACAATCAAAATTAGTTTTGGAGAAATGAAATCATAAAGTTAGAGAGAAAGAGAAAGAGAGAGGCAAAAAGCCAAAAAAGAAAGAGAAGCGAATCAAATGTGTTATTCTTGACTCAAGTCTTCAAATTCAGATAGATAAACTAGCTTGCAAGCTTGCCCATCCTCATACATGAAAAAAAATGTTAAAACATAGTAATTGATAATTGATCAACCCACACTAAACTTTTAAAGCATCTATATTAAGTTTTTTTTAATTTTAATTAAAAATGATACTCCTTAAAATTTTATATTAAATTGTATTCATTTTCGGAAAACCTTTTATATTACATTCTCTACAATTTCCATATTATATTAAAATAATATTCTTATGTTCTTTATTTATTACTTTTTTCTTTCTCTTATACTTATTACATCCATTCAAAAATACATATGGATTAAAGAAAATATAAAAAGGTATAAGAAAAAAATTGAAAAAAAAAATAGTAAATTCCTATTTATTATCTAAAATCCTATTTTAAGAATTCACATGTAAGCATATTTTATTAAAAAATTAAAATTTATTTTTATATTTTAAAATAAATAAAAATTGAAAAATTTCAATAAATGCACTACCACCCTAATCATCACCAAGTCACCAACACCAGGAAAAAAACCGACAACAATTAGTCCAAATCAAAACACGTGGTGCGTGGAAGGACTAGTGGTATCATCCCTTCAACGCCGGAGGCCATGTCTATAACACACCACACCACACCACGACGGACCTCATTGGCCTCCTCTCTCTCCCTCCCTCGCTCCCTCTCTCTCTCTGCGACTCCATCAAATTCTATAAACAAAACAAAACAGCTGCGCTCTTGCTCTCTCTCTGCAAACCCATGGCTCTCACAAACGTATCTTCTCTCTCCTCCAAATCCTCCTTCCACAACCAGCCCCTCTTCCCTCGCTTCCCCATAAACCTCACTTGTCGGCCGCCGGTGAATCCCATCGCCGCCGCACACGCCTCCGGGTCTCCCAACAACGCTGCCTCGAAATCGGCCAAGGTATCCGCCGTACCCGCTGCTGCGACCGCGCCGGCCGCGTGGACGCTGGACAGCTGGACGGCCAAGAAGGCACTCCAGCTGCCCGAATACCCGGACCGGACGGGGCTACAGTCCGTCCTCCGGACCCTTGAGTCGTACCCGCCAATCGTCTTCGCCGGCGAGGCTCGGAACCTGGAGGAACGTCTGGGCCAGGCTGCTCTCGGCAATGCGTTTCTTCTTCAGGGTGGGGATTGTGCAGAGAGTTTCAAGGAATTCAACGCCAATAACATCAGAGATACGTTCAGGGTCCTTCTCCAGATGGGTGTCGTTCTCATGTTTGGTGGTCAAATGCCTGTTATTAAGGTTTGCTCTCTCTCTCTCTCTCTCTCTCTCTCTCTCTCTCTCTCTCTCTCTCTCTCTCTTTCTCTCTCTCTCTCTCGGTAATTTTGAATGATTTTGGAATTATGCACGATGGAATTTGATTGACGTTTGCAAAGTTGGGAATTCTGGGTCGTGGGTTTGATTTGCAAAGATGTTATTTGTGCTGTCTTTGTTTTGTTTTTTTGGATATGTGATTCTGTATTTTTTTTTATAGAACACATATATGTGAATACTTGAAATCTTTAGTTTGAGCTTATCGGTTGTAAATTGTAATTCTAGTCGACTGGATGATAGATGAAATCATATAAAATGACATTGAGATTGTTTTTTATCACTGGCCCATGTGGGAGCCGGTTAATGAATATTATGACTACTAGTTGATTGATTTAAGGTTCGGAGACTGTAAGGATGTTATGGATTTATAATTTTTGCCATCTAGGAGAGTTTATTGATGTTCAATTTGGTATAAAGGGGGATAATAATAATGATTTAGGAATTTTAAATATCATAACATGGTGTGACTAATTGTCTTAAATATGATAATTGGAGGAATATTTAAGCTTCTGAGTTATAGCTCTTGTGGTGTTGGTCAATTGTACTTTATTATTATGGCTGAGAAAACAAAATTTGCAAATATGATTTATGTAGGTTGGTAGAATGGCGGGTCAGTTTGCCAAGCCTAGATCAGATCCTTTTGAGGAGAAAAATGGAGTCAAACTGCCAAGTTACAAAGGGGACAATGTGAATGGTGATGAATTCAGTGAAAAATCAAGAATTCCCGACCCAGATAGAATGATCCGAGCCTATTGCCAGTCTGTTGCAACTCTGAACCTTCTCAGGGCATTCGCCACTGGAGGATATGCTGCCATGCAGAGGGTTAACCAGTGGAATCTGGATTTCACTGAAAATAGTGAGCAGGGGGATAGGTAAATTCTCCCAACTTTCAATCTAATTCTAATGGTAATTTTCCAGAGATTTACTTCATTTTTCAGCTTTTTCTTTTTTGGTAAGAGCTATTTCTGGTTGGTTGTTTAACTATTCAAAGTGCCAGGTCTTTGGCATTACCGACTAGTGTCCATCCTAATTAAGAGTTTAACCTGGGCGATATGATGTTTCATTGGCTCATATATATATATATATATATATATATATATATGCTATAGAAAATTTGAAATATATAGTGAAAAAAGAAAAGAGAAAAGAAAGGAGAAACTACATGATTTTTAATGATTGGCGTTACTTGACATGATGTGGCTCCTTTTGTGGAATCTGAAGTGTTATTCTACCACTTTCAATTTTTTTTGTTACATTTTGGAGAACAATATTTCCACTATCAAAAGTGGAGGAATTGATTCTTTTATTTTGAATTGAATTTTTGTCACAATATATATATATATATATACATATGGGCAAATTCGGTGCTCGAAGCTCCCGCAAGTGACAGGACCCAAGAAGGAGTAGGGCCATACAAGCCAATATAGATGCAACCTTTCCCACAATTAATTTAATTACAAGAGGTCTATGTGACTCAAATCCCGTGATCTTTAGGTCACGGGACAGTAACTTTAGCATTACGCCAAGGCATAAGTTCTTTAACTACCTTACAGCTGAGTTGGTTAATGCTGAATCACTTTAAAGCCTCATTTTATTTGTTGCTGTACAGATACCGTGAACTGGCTCATCGTGTAGATGAAGCTTTAGGATTCATGGATGCTGCAGGGCTCACAGCAGATCACCCAATCATGACCACAACGGAGTTTTGGACATCCCATGAATGCTTGCTACTACCTTATGAACAGGCACTAACTAGAATGGACTCAACTTCTGGACTATACTATGACTGCTCTGCTCACATGGTTTGGGTTGGAGAACGCACCCGACAGCTTGATGGTGCTCATGTGGAGTTCCTTAGAGGAGTTGCCAATCCCCTTGGCATAAAGGTAATATTTTCCGTGCTTTTGTCTCTCAATTTTCTTTGCGCTGCATTGTCAGAAGTTGACCTTTTATTTTATTTTTATGGAAAAACGGTCAAAATGTTTCTTATACCATCATAAATTTGTTAAAAGTTCAGAATTCATTAGCTTTCCACTTGCAAATAGTGGCATTGCCTGGTAACTGATTGTGGATTTAAAGATAAACCCAAGGAAGCTGAGAGATATTCTATTATGCAGGCGAGTGATAAGATGGATCCGAATGAGCTTGTTAAACTGATTGAGATTTTGAACCCTCAAAACAAGCCGGGGAGAATAACAGTGATTGTGAGAATGGGAGCTGAGAACATGAGAGTGAAGTTGCCCAATCTGATCAGAGCAGTTCGCAGAGCAGGTGAAATAGTCACATGGGTTAGTGATCCCATGCATGGCAATACTATCAAAGCTCCATGTGGATTGAAAACCCGTTCCTTTGATTCAATCAGGGTATGACCTCTCCTTTCATATTTTTATTTGTATTTTTTTGTTATGCCACCTTTCTTATTGATGGCTTGATTTGCACACACGTTTTCTTGTGCTTCGGACAGAAATTGAATGTCCTCCTCCCTTCCATTTTGCAGTCGAATATGTCATTGCTTTATCTTAGCATAACTGTATACAAAAGTCTCCATACAAGTTTTGTCGTATATATCACATTATCCCTTAATCACCATCTGGAGCTCTCCCTATTCATTCGATGATAGAAATACTGAAGCTTTCTGCTGTGCCGGCTAGACTGGGTGTGCTAACATGAAAAATCCCCATGAATAAAAATAAATTGTGTTCTAACGGTTGAAATTTTCATTATCATATCCTCGGAGGGGTATAGAGCAACAAAATGTAGTTCGTTTGCAGAGCTTAAGCTCTCTCTTCTCTGTTTCTATGCTTGTCAGTTTTGTTACACCTTTTCACCATTTATTATAATGTCTATGCAAGCCCCAGCTAAACATGCGTCTGTTTGTTTGTTTTTTTTTTTTTTTTGTTATAGGCTGAGCTGAGAGCATTCTTTGATGTGCACGACCAAGAAGGAAGCTACCCAGGAGGAGTACATCTGGAGATGACAGGCCAAAATGTGACCGAGTGCGTTGGAGGCTCGCGCCCGATCACCTATAATGATCTGGGCTCACGCTACCATACACATTGTGACCCCAGGCTCAATGCTTCTCAATCTCTGGAGCTTGCATTCATCATTGCAGAACGGCTCCGCAAGAGAAGACTTGGGACTCAGTTGGCATCTACTAGCTTATAAAGCTATTTTCCAGCCCGTGCTTCTTGGCTACTTGTCTTGTTATGCTTGCTTTGATTTTGCATTAAAGTTGTGAGCTTTAAATATTGCTTTTATGTGCTAGTTAGGAGAATTAATGTAGAGTAGGGTTAGGAAGCGAGGTATTTGGGCACGAGGGTACAAATATATTGCCACCTGAAACAAGATTAGGGCTTAATGGCACGGTCTAATTTCGGACGCAATGACCGTGTCGTACTGCTCTGAACTGTATGTATAACATATGGAAAAATATTAGCCAAGCAAATAAAATAAAATATTTTATTGCCTATTTTGAATTTAAAATTTACGAACGGATAGATGAAAACGATATGAAAAAAAGAAACCTATAGGATTCTTTATTTAGGAACTCGTCTCTGAAATAATATCAAACGAGATTTATGCAAATGTATTTAATTTTTTACTACGTGACAACACTAAATATGTAACCCGAAATCTTGCTCCAAAAATATATCCAACAAATCTAAACTTATTACCGTTATCAAAAATAAGATTTTAATATACCTAAAATAAATTATTGAGTGCATGTTATTTCATATGTTTTGGAGCAAAGTAAGCAATATTGCTTCAGAGCATGGTTGGTGAGGATTGGTTTGTTTGATTGGTTTATATAATATTTTAAAATCAAAAATTTTTGGTTTTGAAAAATAATAAATAAAAACCAACCAACAAAAGCGAAAAATCATTCGATTTGATTTGGTACATAAGTTTTCGGTTTGGTTTATAAGTTTTTCACTGTCATTAATGTTCAATCAAGTTTGGGGCACACGTAAACTGGTTTCGTCTTACCATAGACTCATCATAAGAACAACTTTAGTTCTTGATCAATTTGTATAATGATGACTAAATCACTTTTTCATTGCCAAGTCAATGACTAGCGGTATACTCTCAACATTTAATTAGGTTGACACGTTTAAACTTCGAATAAACTCACACACTGTCTCGAAGCGTTCTAGCATAGTAACTACACTTTTCACACTACCTCCTAAGTAGTACAAATGCGATTCTGGATCATGCCACTAAAAGACGTCCTAACTATTTCTTGTTGCTCAAGCTTGACAATGGCTTAGGAAGTTGGCACTCCATTTGCTAAACATTTGGCCACTATAGGACCTTAACCTCCATATCAAGGTCTTCCATTCACATCTCTCACCCAATAACATAAAATATAAAAATATAAAAAAGTGAGAAAATAAAATATTAAATAAAACTTTATAATTATAAAGTAATTATTTAAATTTTGAAAATTTTAACAAGTAACTCTTAGTTATTAGGAAGAATGAAAGAATAGAAGTTTTTTTTTTCTAAATTTTAGCACACAAGTTATTATTTTTAAAATATAATTGTCTTTAAAAATAATAAATTTAAAAATATTTCATAATTCAATTTTAAAACAGTTAAATCTCATAATTATTTTTAACTATTTTATGTTTTTAAATCTAAACTCTTATTATTTGATTTTATCATATATTTTTAAAAATTATCTTAAAATTTAATTTTAAAAATTATATATATATTTTTAAAATTTATTATTTCTCCTTTTAAATAAAAAATATTTTTAAATTATAACTTTGACACGAATTGCAAGGAAATATAAAAACTAAAGACTAAAAATTAAAAGTCTTACTAAATATACCTTTATTATCTAAAGGTGGGAGAGAAATAGACAGTACCGACAAACAAGAAACGTAGGTCGTAAATACAACATATATTTAACCATTAGCGTGCATTAGAGTTGACCAATGCCTTCCCCGAAGCGTGTGATTTTACCCCCAAAGTCACGCATAAATTCATCTACCGTCCGTCATTTTTAACTATTTATCATTATTTTTACCTTTCAACAGTTCATTGACCAAGTTGTTAAAATTCATGTACGACGACCCTTTCCCTCCCGCGACGGACTCCGCCGCTTTCGACCGCCACTCCACCGCCCTACGCCGCATTTCCTTCCCCTTATCGCCGTCCATCAGCTCCCTCACCAGCTTCTCCACCGCACTACTCTTCACGTCGCTGTCGATCTCCATCCCCACACCCCACTCGCCGCAGCTGTAGAAGCAGTTGGTCTGCTGCTCCGCAAAGAACGGCCAGCACACCAACGGCACGCCGCCCCCGGCGATGCTCTCCACCGTCGAGTTCCACCCGCAGTGCGTCAGGAACCCTCCCACCGCCGGGTGACGGAGCACCTTCTCCTGCGGGCACCAGCTGGCCAGCATGCCCCGCTCCGCCGTCTCCGGCTCGAACTCCGGGGGCAGCATCGCCGCGTCTCCGGAGACGAGGTCCGGCCGGATTATCCACAGGAAAGGCTTCCCGCTGGCGGCGAGCCCCCGTGCGAACTCGGCGAGCTGACCCGCCGTCATCACCGTGATGGACCCGAAGTTGACGTAGACGACGGAGCCGGCCTCCCGCGTGTCGAGCCAGTCGATGCACTCGGGCTGTTCCTTCCAGAGGGTTGCCCCATTAATGGACCTCGAAGCGACGTCGCCTGGAGGGATGACCTCGTCCTCCAAGAGCACGAGAGGGCCCACCGTGTAGAAGCCGACGGGGGAGTACATCTGCGAGAGGGCGTGGACGGCGTCGGACTCCAAGGCGTGGAAGGTGTTCAAAATGACGGCGTTTGCACGTGGAATCCGGGCCACCTCTCCCTCGATGAACTCGAGCATGATGTCATATTCCGTGGTCCTGAGGAAGCTGGGCATGTCCTTCAGCCGGATCTTCTCAATCCCCGGGATCCAGTTGATCGTAGTGGTGTCCAAATACCCATTTGTCAGATAACTTGCATCTGCCATACATATATATCATCAACTCATCATTGAACACCATGTCAGTAAGGCCATATTTAATTGGTTTGGTTCGTTTAATTGGTGTTACATACCTTTGAGAGGCGTGATACCCTTTTGGATGAGAGCAGGAAACTGAGTGTAGCAAAGCATGCCACAGGCGCTGGTGGTCCAGAGCAGCGCTATGGGGACACCCAGTTCTTCGGCGGCGTCGACGGTGAAGCTCATGACGCCGTCGGAGACGATGCAAGAGACCGTCGGGGTACCAGAATCAGCGGCCGAGGAGTTGAGGGTGGCGAGGAGGCGGCGGAAGTGAGGGAGGCAGGTGGTGGAGGTGGAGTGGCAGAGGGAAGGGATGTCCTGGGTGGCGTCCCCGTCGGTCGGGGGGAGGCCGTCAGGGATTGTTTCGAAGCGGAAGTCGGGGAGGCCGCGGACGGCGGCGGGTCCCTGGGAGCGGATGAGGCGGTTGTGGTTGTAGTCTGTGTGGACGAAGGTGATGTGGAAGCCACGGTGGTGGAGGAGCTTGGCTAGTTTGAGCATGGGGTTAATGTGTCCCTGTGCCGGGAATGGGATGCACACGGCGTGGGGCTTGTCGCCTACTGCTCCTGCTGATCCCATCTCTCTCTCTCTCTCTCTCTCTCTCTCTCGCTGGCCTTTTTGGTGGTAAACTATATTATCTAAAGAGTCGGCTTTTATTGACGTGATTTGGGCAGCTAGAGGTGGGTGACAGAACGTACATTTCTTTTTCAGATATAAAAAATGACTAGACCGATAGAAAAAGGTTGCATAAATATCAAAATAATCGGTATTTGAATGAATAGTATTTTTTTTGAAAATTGTTTTTTTATTAAACAACGGGGACATAAAAATTTTATATTTATTTTTTAATATATTTAAAAGACTTATTTAATTTATGTAATTATTAAATTATAAAAAAAATATATTATTAAATAAAAATATAAAATATTATTTTAATAATATAAAATGTAATTATAAGGAAGTTTGTTGTGATTTATATTTGTATTGATATTTGTTTTTACTGTATGTGAGACTTGATGTAACATTATAAAATAAAATTTAAAAAATAAAAAAGTTAGCTTTGATTGGTGTAGTGGCTGCATGGACCCCTACAGTGCTTTGGATGATGTTGCGTTGGCTAATGACCGGTACTCACGTGGACGGTTGGGCATGGGACGTGGGGCTCGTATAAATTGGCAACCTATTAAGGCTAATATTAACGGAATATTTACATCAAATGTCACGGAATATTAACGGAATATTTACATCTAAATGTCTAATCTAATACGGGACGAGGGGCTAATATTAACGGAGTATTTACGTCTAAATGATCTAATATTGACGGGTACCCAACACGTGGACGGTTGGGCATGTGGACATTCACATCTAATTTTGCTCTTAGAGCATCTCCAATACAGATCAGTTAAATTTGACAGCTAAATTTAAATATAGCTTGCTACAGTTTCAATTTACCTATGATTACTCCAGGTAGTATTTCATTTATTTATTGCTAAACCATTTTGTTCACAAAAATACCCTCTTAATTTCCAAATTCCAAAAGGGAGAGTTGACATGAACACACGCACCCAAAGCAAAACAAACCGCCGGGATAGGGGACGCCGGCAAGGAAGAGGGGGCGAGCCGGAAGGGGGATCGGGGATGCCGCCGGGATAGGGGGACGCCGTCGGGATCGGGGACGCCGCCGAGATCGAGGACGCGTGGCGGGATCGGGGACGCCACCGCGCCATTGGAGGACGAAGGCGGCAAGGGTGAAAGGGAGGAGGGTGAGGAGGAGGAGCTTGGTGGCGAAGGCCTGTTGGTGGGTGGAGGAGGACGGTGGCTGGGGTCGGAGGGAGGCGTAAAGGCCGGCCATGAGGGAGAGCAGAAGAGGGGGGAGAGAGAGAGAGACGGCGCAGAAGGGGGGGGGGACACGACGACGCAAGAAGGGGGGGGACGACGCAGACGCAGGGGCGGGTGGGAGGGTGACGCGTAACCTAGGGTTGTCAAGGGTATTTTAGGAGATAGAGCTAAATGCGATGTGGCATCTCGGTTAAAAGCTAAAATTTTAGCCAAATTTTGCTAAATTTTTACCTAAATCTATATTTAATGATGGTATTCTTTGAACTATTGGAGCACATTTTGTTAAAAATTAGTTAAATTTAGCTATAGCTTTTGCTATAGCTAAGCCTATTGGAGTTGTTCTTACGTCTTGTGATAAAATTATTAAATTAAATATAAGCAATTATTTTTATCCGGCAAAAAAAGTATAATATTAACTAAATTTCCTTATTACTATAAATAAAAATTTTAATAAAAAAATTATTGATTATGTGTGTTTTAAGTGAATATTTTAAACGTACTCGCATTAATATTTAAGTGATAAAAAATAATAATATTTAAATAAATATAAAATTAAAAAGCTGATTTGAATATGTGTATTTTAAAAAGATAAATAACTGAAATAAATAAATATTTTTTTATTAAACAAACAAAATATTAAATGAATCCGATGCGAATGCTTCCAGTGAAGAGAATCGCCAAAAGCTCATAAAGAAATAGAATGGAGAAGGGAAAAAAATTATGGTGAAAATTCAGCATCTATTGTAAGTATTACAGTGGGATAAAATAAGATTTACGCTGGGTTTATATATTTAATTTTTTTTAAATATAATTATTTTTAAAAACTATGAATTATATATATATTGCTACAGAGAACAAGTGAAGATGAGTTGTCAAAATCACTTGAGGCTACATTATGATATGTGCAAAAGGCTAAAAGTGTAAGAAGCTGTTTTATTTAGATGCGAGTACAGTTGTGGAATCCTGAAGAAACAATTAATAGAAGACAGATACAAGTGGCGGATGCCGCCTCTGCATTATCTGTTTCCCAGTTGGTGCAGGAGTAAATGATGGTGGAGGAAGAATACCTGAGGTGAGGTTGGGAAGGGGGAGTTCCAGATCTTTCTATCAGGTAATGTGTAATTAATGTTTTTTTTAAAAAAAAAGGGGGGGAGATTAATATAGTACGAATAATAAAAAAAGGCTGCACATGGGACAACCAACTATATTATAATCAGCTACGGGGTGGACGGGGGTGTTACGAAAGTAAAAATAGGACAACCAATACATTGTATTTTAGTGGAAATTAATATATTGTAAAAAAGCGGGTTTTATTGACTCCATTTGGTTGCTGGCAACTGGCAAATGGGAAAGAAAAAAACCGTCCGGTGACAGTCCATGCGCGGTTGTCATTTTTAAATGGGGAAAAAAAACATATATATGATAGAGCTACTCAGCGAAACTGTTGGGTTGGGTGCTGCTTGCGGATGCGGCGAGGCCGACTTCTTCATTGTATATGTGGTCTTCGTTTGTTGCTACACCACGCTAACGTAGTCTGCCGACTTGTGTATGATCTGTTTTTGTGGTTTGTATTTCATATTCTGGTATGCTTGACGCCGACACCAGATTATGGGAGCGTTTTTTTGGCCCACATTTACGGATTTTTAAGTCAATGGTGCCCCGTTTTGTTTTGTTGCATGATGTTGGAATTTGACATGGAATTCAATATTCAGGTAAACATATAAACAAATTAACGAATTTAGGCTTGAGACTTTGAGTATTGGCGCGCGGGTATCTACACTAGTGTTGACGTCCTAGATTCTCATTTCCATACAAAGGATAATACCTACCCACGTCCCCAAACTTCGGTGTTGGCACGTACCTAAACTTAGGTTCAACGCGAGTTCCATTTATGTTCCTAAATGATTATTTTAGCTCAAACATTATGTCGGGGTTCACATACGATTTTAGTTTTTCAGCAGTTTTAAGGATGACCAAACCAGCACAATATGATTGCAGGAAACGCAACCATTGAGTTATTTTGTTATCATAACTTGGTTGTAGTAACAACTGTAGCACATTATAATATAGAATTGAATTTGTATTTAAAAACAAAAAATAGTTAGAGATTATATATAAGTTTTGATTTTAATATTTTATTTTTTAAAATTTTATTAAAGATCGTCTTGTAATTTGATTTTTTTTACGAATGTGTTTTAAATATTTATTTTTAAAATTAAGTTAAAATACGTCCTCTCTTATTTGACAAGTCCTCAACTAATGCGTGCTCTTTACATTTAACCTGGATCGATACGTCTGAACTTTAAAGAAATTTTATCAATTTTCATACTGAACGCCGTGAAATTTTTTTTCGTTCGTACATGGTTACACTTTCCGGTCTTGTCTCTTTTCAAGTAACACACGCTGGTTGGAGTGTGACAATTAGGCCATATATAATAATTTTAAAATTAGTTTCATATTAACCAAAAGAGTAATTTACTCACCACCAAAATTAAAACCAAATACAAACTCAAATCCATTCGTGTTCATTGAAAACACTCTCAAATACTATGAGATTTCTTTTGCATATCAAGAGATTTCTAATGCCCCGATGAGACTAATTTAATAATCCAAATGAAGTGTTTAGACTGAGACAACATGACTGATTTGCTGCCTGTCACATCATGAGAAGTTCATTGAATCTTATTATTTAGTGTTAGGAATATTAAGCAAAGAAAACAAAAAATAGAAAATCACACCACAAACAAAACACCAGATTTACGTGGTTCACCCCAAAATAGGGTTATATCAACGGCAACGGCAGAATAATTCACTATATTAAAGAGAGGAGTACAGATTACGGATATTCAGATGGCACAGAACAAATTACAGAAAATCAGAACAGATGGCGGAGAGAGACAGATTACTGCACAGCCAGACAGTTGCGAAACGAACAACGAAACAGGTACCCCGAAAACAGTTGTCAGAATGATGCGTAACATCACGGATGGTACACAGATCAGATCCCACAGGCGTAGGAGACAGACAGCTTCAGATGTTACAGATCCAGACCCTACAGGCGTGGGAGACTCCTTCGCGCACTGCAACTTCTACGGAGGAAGAGGACAACACCGTGCAATAGGGTATTTTTTTTCTTCCACAACACAAAACAATACGGTAGCATATCTATATAAATATAACGTACTTGCCTTCATTTTGGCACTTGCCTTTTTTCTTGCACTTGCCTTTTCTTCTGTCTTTACTTTTACGGCAACTCACAAATCTCCACCTTGACGTAAAGCCAAAGACAACTCCTCAACAAAAAATAGCATAGTGATAAACCTGTATCTGCCTTTACCAGCCCGCCACGGGCTAAATCAGATCGTAGACATTGAGCAAGTCAAGATAATGCTTAAACTTGTCCTGGTGGAACTGGTTTAGTAAACATATCACTGGGTTATCCTTGGTGCCGACTTTCTTCACATTGATTCTTCTTTCATTACAAATGAAGTGATATCTGACATCAATGTGTTTAGTCCTCTCATGATGCACCTGATCTTTTGCCAAGCAGATAGCACTCAAGCTATCACAAAACACAGTTGCTTGGTCTTGCCGCAACCCCAGATCATTAACCAATCCTTTTAACCAGATGCCTTCTCTTCTTCTTCATTACGCCATATATTCAGCTTCGGTGGTTGACAGAGCTATCGATGGCTATAAAGTAGCCTTCCAACCGATAACGAACCGCCTACAATGAAAGCATAACCAGCTATGGACCTCTGTCCATCCATGTCGCCTTTAAACTGAATCGCTTAAGCTTTTCAAATATACGGTGCTGTAAATGCAAATCATCCGTCTGATGGCCTTCAAGAAGACCCCTTTTCGAATTACCATCTCCTTTTCACTGATATGTCCAAGATGCATATGCCATAATTTAGTCTGATCTGATAAATCAGAAGATGATATAGCTACAGAACCAGAAATTATAGTTCCTTGTAGAATGTATAGAGTATTTTGTTTAACTCCTATCATTACTACCAGGGAACCTCTAATTACCTTCAAGACTCCACCTTCAAATGAACCTTTGCAGCCCAACTAATCCAGAGTACCCAAGGATATGAGATTATTCTTCAGTCGTGGAACATGTTGAACATTAGTGAGTGTTCTGACGACACCATCATGCATCTGAATTTGGACTGATCCAATACCTATTGCTCTGCATACGGTATCATTACCCATAATGACGTTTCCACCATCGATTTTCTCATATGTTGAGAACCACTCCCTGTTTGGAGTCATATGATAAGAACAATCTGAGTCCATCACCCAAGTATCTATCGAGTGAGACTGATTTGCAACAATCAAAACCAAATCAGATTTAAATGAGGTATCCATCTCTGATATAGCTGCAACCTTTTCTTTTGCATTGTTCTCTCTTGCCTGCTTCTTCGGACACTGATTTTTCCAATGTCCACGTTCCTTACAGTAGTTGCAAATATCTGTGTAATTGATATTACTTCTACTTCGTAGTTATTCTTATATGACCGATGACCCCTAAACTTCTCGAATTCATCACAACCAGGCCACTAGAATTATCGAACTAGTTCCTGATGCCTTGTGACGAAGCTCACGTGTATGGAGTCTTGACTTGACTTCTTCCAGACTGGTTGTTTCTTTTCCAACA
The DNA here is from genome assembly GCA_023512835.1 of Taxillus chinensis. NCBI lineage: Eukaryota > Viridiplantae > Streptophyta > Magnoliopsida > Santalales > Loranthaceae > Taxillus > Taxillus chinensis. Next base: position 52,396,160 of record CM042088.1, on the reverse strand, counting down.
ACAAATGAATTCACAAAATTCTCATACGAAGGAGGTAAAGAAACAAGTAATATAAGGGCTGCATCCTCATCATTAATTTTGACATCCACATTCCGCAAATCCATCAAAATTGAATTCAAATCATCAAGGTGGTCTTTTAAGAATTTACCTTCATCCATTCGGAGAGAAAACGAGATGTTGCTTTAATAAAGCAACTTATTCGTCAAGATTTTGTCGTGTAGAGACTCTCCAATTTCAGCCACGGACCTACTACAGATTCTTCATCTGCTACTCCACAAATAATTTCATCCGACAAACAGAGCAGAATTGTCGAATGAGCTTTCTCCTCCATGACATCCAAAATAGATTCTTTTACGGTAACAGATTGTTTCTCGGCAAAGCGGAGCCCAGGATCCCTTGTTTGTTTCAACAATGCACGCATCTTAAAACGCCACAAACTAAAATTATTTTTGCCAGGTGAATTTATCGATCTTCATAGTGTGTGATTCCATCCTTGCTCTATAACGATTCCCACAGATGAACCAACAACTCGATACCAATTTGTTAGGAATATTAAGCAAAGAAAATAAAAAATAGAAAATCACACCACAAACAGGAACACCAGATTTACGTGATTCACCCCAAAATAGGGTTATGTCAACGGGCAACAATGAGAATAATTCACTATATTAAAGAGAGGAGTACAGATTACAAGATATTCAGATGGCAAAGAACAAATTACAAGAAAATAGAACAGATGGCGGAGAGAGACAGACATCGCATAGCCGACAGTTGCGAAACGAAACGAACGAACAGTGTACCCAAAACAGTTGCTGCAGAATGACGAACATCACAGATGGTACATAGATCTGATCCCACCTGGCGTGGGAGACAAATAGCTTCGGATGTTACAGATCCGGACCCCACAGGCGTGGGAGACTTCGTCGCTACTGCAGCCTTCTACGGAGGAAGAGGACAACATTGTGCAATAGGGTATTTTTTTCTTCCACAAGACAAAACAATACGGTAGCATATCTATATAAATATAACGTACTTGCCTTTATTTTTGCACTTGCCTTTTTTTCTTGCGCTTGCCTTTTCTTCTCTTTTACTTTTACGGCAACTCACAAATAAAACAAAAGGATATAAATATAACGTACTTGCCTTTATTTTTTTCTTGCGCTTGCCTTTTCTTGCGCGTTACATTTTGGGCCTACTTCACCATATAAACTTCTTCACTTCTCCTTTTTCTTCCGATATGGGACACAATTTCCCAACATTTAGATAAATGAAAAGTCATAACAAAATTTTCGTAGGTGAACTTATAAAAGGATCATTGTTGAAACTTGCATAGCAGAGTGATCCGTGGACACGGGTTAAATCATTTGTAGACGTCTTAAATATGCGATGAGGTATTGTAAGCGGGCAAAGTAGCCATGTTGCCACGATCTATCGAGTAACTAGATTAGCGTAGGAAAAAATAATAAATTTATAAATTAATTACGGCCCATCACATCGGTCACGATTTTACAGTAATGTCACGAGTCGATTGCACATATCGTAACAAAAAATATCAACTAGTATAATCTTAAGATGACAATGTAATAAAACTTTATTTGATGTGTTGGACTTGACCAAAATGCTCAAATGGTCATCGAATCCACATGAGATTAGCTCAAGTAGAGCTTAGCTCAAATAATGCACTTATTATGATAAATTATTAGAGCATTTATATTAAACTTTTTATATTTTTTTCTCTAAATTTTTGTTAAAAATGACACATTGTAAAATTTTGTTTTAAAATTTATTCATTTGTAAAAAATCTTTTATATTTCATTCCCTATATTTTTTATATTATATTAAAATAATTTTTTATATTCTTTTTTCTATATATTCTACTTATTACAACCATTCAAAAGCAACATATATAAAAAACATATAAAAAATTATAAAAAAAACTTATAGGAATGAATAATGAATCCTTAAATATAGGAAATACTATTTATTCTCTAAATCTAAATAGTATTCTAGGAAAGTTGATGGAGGATCATATTTATTAAAATTATAAAATGTTTACTTAAATCATAAAAATTATGTATATAGCAAAACTAATACAAATGCTCTTATTAAATATTGGATTTGGACAACCAAGCGAAGTATATAAAATTGATTTGACTTTGATAAAGATTTAAGAAAATTTCTTTGCACTCTTTCAAATGTGAGATTATAGAAAATAATGTAAATTAAATAAAACTAAAATGAATATATTTATAATATTATAATTAATATTATTTTAAAAGTTAAAAATAACTAAAAATTAAAGTAAATTTAATTAAGGAAAATATTTTTAAGATTTTAAAAATAAAATAAGAAAAATATGAATTTAACTTTAAGCCATAGACTCTTTTAAATATATATTAATAGTTTTAAAAATAAGTAAATCTTAAAATCTTTGCACTCTTCCTCAGGCGAGCTGTTGCTTTCCTAAATGAGTTTGTTTAAGATGACTTTGTGAACTTGTTTACACTTATTGTTAGCAGAATTGTTTTGATTCTTGAACGAGAGTTATAATTAATTAATGTAATATAACATTAATTTTATAACTTAATAATATAACTACAATGTTATAAATGGATATGAAAAATGAAAAATTGTATTCCAAAATTTCAAAGTCAATCCATAGCTTGTTAGCATCAAGCGCATTTGGTTTTTATTTATAATTGTGGCTCTCGCGTAAATGAGTTATCCAAGACCATATCCCGCAGAAAATTAGGAAGTTTACAATTTGCAAATACCCCAAATTATACCTAGCTACACAATATTCCAAAGTAACAAACACTAAAAACAATGAAATTGATAATTTAACTTTTGTCTCAAAATTAAAGAAGTCAAAGATGAAAGATTTAAAGATGTTAAATCTTTAAATCAGGATTCTGGAGGCCATATGGATTTTAATTTATTGTATTAAACATACTAGTACGGGTTTTATCAATTCAATAGCAAAAAAAGTATTTTTAGGTGAATTAACTACATGTGTTATTATTTATTTTAGAAAATGCCGATTTTATGATGTCAGAAAAGCATTTTACCAGTATTTATATAAAACACCGCTATAGGATAGTTTTATATCACCAATTTTTAAAATACCAACATAGGTCTTAGTTTGAGCGGCGTTTCATAAACGTTAGTACTGATTTTAGTTTGGGTGGCATTTTTAAAACACCAGTATAAGTATTTCTTTTTTAGGTGTGACAAAGAATATATATACGGTGACACTTCAGAGAGGCTGCAGGTATATGTTATATAAACTCTGGTAAAAAAAAAAGTTGCCCATAAGGTTTTGAGGTTTAAAATCGGTTTTCCTCTAATTTTGCAAACACAAACACAAGGACAAACAATTTATAAAACCATGCAAGTTAATACAATATAAAATATGAAATTAAACGTGTTAAACAGAAGAATCAAACGTTACATATTTTTCAAAAAATGTAGTTTATTCACCCAATCAATGAAGGTTTTGGAAATGCATTAGTTTGCTTATTAGAATTAAACGAAAAAAAAAAGTTTACTCCAAAATCTCAAGTATTAATAATGAAATGAATTGCATTTTTATAATTGAAAGCTTCAATCTTTAAACAAACGGTCATCGATCAATAACGAATAAGTTTAAGGTAATAATAGTATTTATCATATGTAGTTACGGAATATGGAATATGAAATGGTGAATTATTATTGCACACTTCCGTTGACCGTTGTAAACCCAACGGATCCCTTTGATCACCCTCGCTGCAAGTAAACTCGAAAATAAAACTAATTGAAATTAGGTACTCCAAAAAGTAATGGCTAGCAGTTTTAAAAATGTGATTCTATTTCTAAAAATAGAATTCAGTCATACTTGATCGACCTTTCTTTTGTATAAAATAATATTTTATTTAAATTATAATTTAAATAAAATAAATATTTTTAAAAATATCTTCTAACTGTTTTTTATTTTTAAATATAAATTTAATTTTTACGTGTGACTCAATTTATTTTTTTAAAACTTTTTTCTTTCTTTATGGTCCTACCATAATTTTTTAAATAATTTTTGTGGAGTATTGATTTTAAAAACATATAGTCTTTTTAAAATATTATTTCACCTAGTACATACACTTTATTTTCAAAATTTTAAATTTCAACTCTAATTTTAATAAAAATTCAAATAAACTCTTATTTGAGGATTTTAAGGCACTGCTATACGATTTTTTATTGCTACTCAACCAAGTCATAACATCTAGGTTTTGATATTGAACGAGTACGAGTGGTTGTAGTCTCCCATTTCATTATTGTTTTGTTTAGAAATGATTTGACCGTACACGTTTCTGCATAAACAATTTCACCAAGTACCCGACGGGATATGAATCATTCCATTTCAATCTGATGAAATCAACACATACCAAATTCGTGAAATAGCAGTCTTTCAGCATAACACAAACTTTCAAGATTTTATGATGAGCCACAATATTTTAGGCGACTCATTCTCCATTCTTCATTTTTATACTGTTTATATACAAGTCTGGCACGCAAACAAATCTCTTTTTTTCTACCAACATGTTAAATACATAAAGTTAGGATATGTAAACAGTAAGCCTACTCTGATATGATGTCACATGTAGCATACAACGCGAAACCAATTAGTGAAAAATGCATATGCAATAAAAATAAAAGAGAACATCAATGTCAGACAGAAAAAAAAGATGATGCAATACTGATGTCATGCTTGCAGCCATGTTTGGCAAACATAGGCGTAACAATATGTATTTTCAGTTTTCCCCGGAACTGCATACGAGTCAATTAACAGGAAAGTGGGAAAACATGACGGGAGAAAACTCAATTTGTGACAGGGTTAGACAAATGAAAACTCTAACAAGACGGTGCATGACGTGTTTACATTGGCAAACTCTCCGTGTAAAGAAAACTAGAGAAAACACTCCTACAAAATTTATAATGTTGCTGCAATGCATAGGTCATAGAGAAAATAACAGGAGCTGAGAGGTAGAGCCGGATAGAACTTGATTAAGGATCCCTGCTGAGCATCGTCATACTCCACTTTATTTTACCAAAAAATTGATATTTTCTCATTTTGTGTTGTGCAGTGTAATAAATTGGCGTCAGGCAAGCATGAAAATAGATCGACAGTGTATACATGCTTACCAATAAGAGATTCCAACAAACCTAGCTGCAAACTCATTTAAAAGCATAACTCAGAGCCACAAAATAACTGTGCATTCACAGTGCGCCAGCTATAAGTTAACTTTAGATAAAAAAATAACTAGTTAGAAAAGACCCTCTAAACTAGACTCTTCAGTGCTACAACAAACAAAAGGCCGGAGAAACACTGACTGCAGCAGAAGGCCGGCAACAACCAACTGCAATCATTCAAACTAGAACTACCAACTGACGTACCATTGCACTTCGCCATTGAAATAACTGATACATTAATTGTTAGGTCTGGGCGTCGGCCCGCGGGTCTTTCACCATATAAAAGCTTCCCCAACTGGACAATTTTCCAACAATCTATCCCTTACTACACCCAATCACATCTTAATATGGAACCAGGTGGGCGGTCATGGAATTTTTCTTGATATTATGGACATAATTGGCCAGTGAGCGTGGGCTATTCTTTAATGTTAATACGTACCTGCTACAGGGCTTCGATGTATCATAGTCGAGAGTCCACATACAACACATGTTGTGCCGTGATGCAGTATGATTCCAAACTTTAGATCTTTCTATTGTAGTTGTGGAAGCATTTATACCACCAGAGCAGACAACAACTCTATATGATTATATCCTATCCAGTGAGCCCACAGCAATTCTATATGGACTGTCGTTTTCACTTTGCAATCTAGAGAACAAAAGACAGAGGGAAAATGTCCAGAAAAAGAAAATTTTAGTGCAGAAGTCCAGAAAACAGATAACTGAGAGCATAAAGTAGAGAACATAAGCCCAGAAAACAGATAACGGAGGGCAGAGAGTAGAGAACAGAAGTCCAGAAAACAGAAAAGACTGAGGGGTTGGTGCTGTTAAAAGGACCTATGAGCTCATGGGCCAATCTTAATTTCTATGGTGTGTATGTCATTTTGCAAGCCTCGTGGAACCATATTTTTTGCCCTTACAGCCAGTAAGGAAGTGAAACAAATTTCAGTAGCAACCATTTAGAATAAAATCCCAAGTAATTTAAGCACATGAATTGTTTACTATACCTTACCTTGGGGGGAAAACCAATAATCAATCAAGCACGGATCAATAAAATTTAGAATTCCAACAATCATTTGCTTTTTGGCTTTGAATATTCCAAGGCAACTCAATGCAAAATGAGCCCAGCATTTACGGATCATTTCAATTTGAGAATGAATTTAGACTATAAAATAATTCAATTAGTATCTGAAGGACCATTTCATTATCAGAATCTACATCATCTTCATCATAGGTAATCATTTAAACGTGAGTAATCAAAGGGAAATCTTTATCAAGGATTTGGGTAGGAGGATGAAGGAATTCTATTGTTCTCAGGTATTAAAGTAACTTCAGCATTTGCACACGGTGTAGGTTGGGAGGCTAATGAAGTACCGGCATGCCTACATTGTAAAATTCCATGCTTACCAAACAATGTAAGCGAGTTGGTGTTGGAGTCAGGGTATGAAGGATACACAAAGGTTGCTACAATTCGAGCATGAAAAAGTCGTAAAAGAACTTAGGGTAAAAAAACACAACTATGAGGACTACTATATTTAGCATACTTGAGGGTTTACAGCCCCAAAAGAAACAAATCAACCTAAGGCACGATTATTTTACATACTGTCACGCATGCACAGACATTATTTACTACACTTCCAATCCAGCCATGGTTAAGCATCACTCCACCCAGCTAATGCCAAGTCTCCCCGCCGGAGACTCCACCAGAACCAAGCACCAGCAGCTACTCTCCTTCCACGGCCAACCCTCTTTCTATCGCACGATGACCATCTGACCTGGCCACACCTTGTAAACCATGCCACCACCAGACCAGACCTACACTGCCCTTGCCATACCAAGTTGCTACCCTCCAGTCAACTCACCAC